>CAJFCO010000044.1:401517-452139 GCA_904066015.1 Synergus gifuensis | reverse complement strand
AGATTATACGGTTTAACAAACAGATTATACGATTTAATATCTAGGTCGCTGTCCCATAGTTAACCTTCCAAGATCATAAACCGTATAATCCATTTTTCTCAGTGCAACCTTTAAAAGCAACACACACTTTCATAAACTCGTACATTCTACTTTTAATTCAGAAGGCGTTAGACCTACGCAAATTTTATCATGCAGTCGTAGAATGATTATCACACAATCAGAAGGATTCAGGAAATTCTTCTTTCTTTCATTCACGACTTCAAAGCGCACGAGGAAAGAAAGGGGGAAGAGAATCAGAAAGAGAAGACAAAAAGGGATTGAAAAATGAGAAAAACAAACATGCTCATTAAAAAACAGACGATGAACGTCGAGCTCGAATAAAAGCGTGCGAATTGCAGCTGCAATCGCAACTTCATACCAAAAAAGTCTTTGTTCAACACACTTTTACGAGAAAACTTTAATTACTAGCACATACTTTCCTTTTTATTGTTAACATTTGTATTTTTCCATCTGTCACTGGAGGGAGATTTTGGCAATGTTAAGAAAAGATGAGGTTTAAACTTTAAAGTTTAAAACTTAATGGGCAAAGCATGTTCTAATTGAAGTCTCGTGTTTGACACGCTTCAAAGATACTTCCGCGACAAGGTTTATCTAATCGTTCATTAAAAAGAGAAAAACATTCGTCCTTACGATAACGATACGCGTAAGAATAACCTCATGTAAGGTTTACTCGGGAAATCTTACGTATTATCTTATCACGATAGAGTAAGATTTTATTCTGCCATACCTAATGTGTACAGTGAGTCACCATTGAGGATCGATGCATCTTTGCACAATACATTTACTCATAAATCGATCAGCTGGAATGTTTCCAGAAAAATACTGTCCCAGAAAAATATTTTTTTTTTTTTTTTTCCAGAAAAACGAGGTTACTCCAAATATTTTGAAACTTTGTGTATCTAAAGATAAGATAATCAATCGGCAGAAACAGGTAAACATTTATAGAAGAAATGTATACAAAAATGTATTAAAGAAGCCAAACGCTCAGATTAAAATTCAAAAGGTGAAGAACCGCTACATGAATTTATGCGTCTGGGACCTTAAAGGAGACTCTAAATAGTTTGAATTCCATGGCAAACAAAGTTCTTATTATTTCACTTCACTTATATTTCTATAAGAAAGTAAATCAGGGAAGCCTGAGAATTCTTAATTCGAACAAATGAGATCTGTAATGTTCTTGTAACTTAGATATCGCTCATGTTTTGCTGAGAGTTGGAAAACAAATCCCTCTTTATTCCAAATAAGGACATGGATATTATCTCTCGATAAACTCAGACATTTCCACTTTTATTGAATGAAAATTTGCAATAAAATTAATTAAACATCTCTATCGTAAGAAGAATTTTACTGTGATGATTTCACAATAAGTATGCAGAGATACTTCAATCAATTACATTTGATTGCAATTACCGGGGTTATTTTTACAATTTACTGAAAGCGCAAAGCTTAAATCAACAACGAAACTTTATTGTGAAGAATCCTGTTCATTAGATCATGAAATATAATAGAATTCGGGAATAACGTTTCTCTGAAAAGCAAAAATCAATTCGTCTAGACATTCAGGATGAAACATTCGCACTTGCGTGTCATTCTATGGAAATTTTCGTTAGCGATAGCAATTCTTATGGAATCTTCTACGAAGCTTGCAAGCGAAAGCCATTGGCTTTGCAGGCGAGCTTCGGGCTCGCAAGCGTCGAAAGCTCGTATTGATCGTTGTTGGCCCGTTTCGTGTCAAGTTCAAGCTCAACGTCTATGGGAGTTTTCTGAAAGGATTTTTGTCTTCGATTACAAGAACATTACATTTTATTGAAAAAGGCGAAAATATCTCAATACAAAATTAAAGTGAAAGCAAAAGAAAATAGTAAATTTAACGTTGTAAGCCTAATCAAGTGATTTTGTACACTTGTATTCTTAGCCAAACTTATGACAATTTTTTTGAATCTATAAACTGTTTCATAAACTCAATACAAGTTTCTCTTTGCTTTTTTTGTTTAAATAAATCGGCTTAAAGAGTAAAGCCGATTATAAGTCTCCTCAATTCTATTCGATAAGCAATCATAAGTGTTCGCCTATTACTGAAAAGCTCTAACTATGCAGTAGCGACGCAAATGAACTTAGTCACCTTATTAACAACTATCGTATGAAACTGGAATATTTTGCATTTTTTGTACACTTCAGTTGTCTATAAAAAATATTTTATATCTAGATTTTTTTTATTCATGAAGATTGCTTCATTAAAGCAATGATAACATGTTTATTGGAAGAAAATATGGTATTAAGGTTAAGTATTTTATGGGAAATATTATTCAATGGCAGTAAAATTAATTTCAACAGAAAATCAGAGAAATGATGACTGAATTGAAAAATAAAATAAATGCATAATAATTGAGCGTGACCAATGGGAACACACCTTTCATGAATGGAATGATGACTTTAAATTCTTTAAAGAAACATACCTTGGTTTTTCAACGCATCACACGTCGATCGTTTCAAGCGATCAACGATTGGACGTGTTTATATTTGATATAAATATAATATAAAGAAAAGGTGCAATGAAGATCTGATAACGTTGAATTGACATTCTATCTGAATAGAACTGTCAATAAAATTGAAAGCCGGGGAATGAAGTCTCGGTACTCCATAGTCCACACCTCCACACCAGGAAGGGACAATATTGACATTTATTTTCTACCAACTTTTATGAACCTACTTTCTATATTCACATGACTTTTTCTTATAACAATACTTTCTTTTAACTCTTTAATCAAACACTAAAAGTGAAATGCTATTTTACTTATACAATAGAATAAATCTATAAAATAATTGTTTACGAGTCACGAAAAACGTAAATCGTGAAAACAACAAGATTTATAAATTAGTTATTAAATTATTACAGCATTAGAGATAACGCCATCGGTGTTGTAAACACTCTTAAACACAGCTGCAATGCTTAACGTTCAATATAATTTATAATACCGGTTAGAATCTATTTCTCTCGCTCAATAGATAATTTATGACAGGATAATGTTAGCAGCGTTGTAAACAAGATGGCAAATTTTTTAATTTACCTAAGGTACACTTTTAAACTTGGCGAAAATTATGACAACCATTGCTTGATTAAACTCTCACTACACTAATCAAATGTCACTCTATTTACGGTAATGTGGAGTAATTCAAATAACGAGTTTTATCTCTTGAGAAAGTGATGTGATTATAAATCTAATACGCGCTAGACTTCATAATTAACGCGGTTCGTTAATTATTTATCTACAAGCACTAATATAGAAGTCCTTTATCGAATCAATAATCTGAAAATTTGAAATGATAAGATTACTATGTTAATATTCTTTGTCTTTTACGTTTTCAAGATTTTTTTTCTCATAAGATTGCTGTCATAAATATCTAAAAACCATGATAGGAAATACAAGTACAGTAATTATTTTATATATGTAGGAACAATTCCTTGAACAAACACTCGAATCAGGTAGACCTCTGAGTCAATTTTCCGAGAAATAGCACCACGGAAAATTTTAACGCGGAAATTCTCTCTTTGCCTGGCCATTCGCTAAATATAATGCAGCAATGACTAAATGGCTCGATGCGAATTTTCGAGGCATCGCTAAGCTCTAAATAACGCTATGAATCAGTCTGCCTTATCTCCAGTGAGAATTCAGGTCCCTTCTTGCACACAATAAATAGGGTGCCAGTCGACGTGACAAATTTGTGGCACAATGAAACAATTATGGCTTTATTTCATCTCACCTCCTCTCTATTGTTATACGAAAACACCTACTAATCTTCTCCTGCACACAAATTAAATTGATCAACAGAGTCCACAGATATCCAATTACAATAGTAATTTGTTTCAGAAGACAATAATAAGATCAATAGTTTTCTTTCTTCGAAATAAAATTGTCCTTGCTAAAAAAAAAAATATACATAATTGTTAATCTTCCATTTCGAGGATGTTGAAGGTTGTTTGATCATTCTTGAAAGACGATCCTGGAATGGGATATTGCATGTGAACAGGGTGTAGGAACAATTGATGGAAAATCGCTGACTCAATGAGAAACCAAGGCGGGATCTATTTATAGAGTAATTACGCTGTAGTTAGCTATGGGTTTATTTTGAAAGAGCATGAAACTCTTCTTATCTGGAGAAGCTCGTTCATGCGTTCATAGAATGCCATAAAAGGTACTCAAGGTATTGACGGCCTTTTAGTTATTACGTACAATTAGCCTGAGAGCACTGAGAGAAGGCTACCGAGCCGTGCAAGGTCTAGCTGCGGTCTCAGTCTTAGCTAATCACTATTTATTGAGAGAGAAATGGGTAAGAAATTTAATACCGACGTCCCGCTTGCTCCAATGGTTCAAACTTAATCGATAATTATCCAATGTTAACCAGAAGATAAAAATCAAAAATCTCAGTTCTCAATCATCGGAAGTGACAAATTAGTCTGCATGAGAATTGGGAAGTTGTGTCATTGTATCGGATTTCCTACCAGACAGTTCACACCTTATAAATAGTTGATGCACACGAAAGCAGCTGTGCGACTAAAATACAACCTGGAAATGCACAATAAATTGTCAAGTCAGGTGTGCTCTTAAAACAGAGATTATTACAAAGGTTGTTTGTTGAAGATAACATTAAACAGAGAATTCATTTATCAAGAGAAATTTAAGATAGTCCAGAGGCCTAATGACCTGATGAAGCTCTTCCACTTTTTAAAACGCTCTTGAGCCACTGAACAATGAAAATTGTAACTCTCTTGCTCTTCAATCCCCTGAAGAGTATGCAAAAGGGTTGAGCGGCAGGGTGCCAAGCGACCTACATTACTTCCCCACCTATGAAGGATGAAAGTGGACCTGATGCTTTACGGATTCCACAAACTCTTATTCCACATTTTACTACTTTTCCCTCTACTTAAATTTATGGAGTATGTATATTTGAAATCCCTAAAGTGCAGATCTGTCTTTTCTGAAATCCAAATAGAAAATTCCAACAGACAATTCCGTAGAACCAATAAACTCGGTTGAGAAACCTCTTAATAAATAAGTGTCTTTCTCTATTATGGAGCATCACTTTCATGGATGCAATTTTCATAAGAAGCTCGAGAAAGTTCCGCAAGACACCTTCTTAATATCTTCGATCGTGGCATCTAGGTTATTCCAATAAAGTACACTTCAAGTGCTTCTAAACGTCGTTGATTACTTGGAAGCTTGACAACCGGGTGCGCTGACCAGAAACAAGACATTCCGGTACCAGCTTGTCTGGTAAGATACACTAATAAAAGAGAACCAAGGGGTAATAAGTCGCTGATATAAAGATCGACCATTCCTCACTTTATTTACATTCTTTTTTAAGGTATCGAGAAACTGGTTACTTCGTATAGTTACTGGCACCCTATGATCGCCGAGGGCTTGTTAAGCGAAAATGGTATTAAAAATAAACATAATGAGAGAAGGATTATGATTGAGAAATAATGATAACCACCCAAGAGAAAAATGTGTAATAATATTTAACGTATATTGTATTACAGGCATAATTTACCCTTCACAAATTATAATAACAATGTAGTTCTTATTGAGCACTTTAAAAAGGAATCATCATGTTTCAACCTACTATTAGAGATATTTTTTTCGAGCCGGAAAGGAGGAGCAAAGGGTTTCAAGTTTACTAGATGTCTCGTTCAAGTTTATTGGTAGAAAGGATAGGATCATAATTTACGATAACTTTGGATGGCCTGAGGGAACCGGCGAATTTATTACTATGTATAGGAATTCTTTTTCATAAAAAGGAATTTAAAATGTTAAATTTTTCCAAGCGCAAGCGCAAGGAAATCTTACGAATGAAAAACCCTCAATGAAAAACTGCAACACTCTATACAATTCTTTCTCGTTTTATCTCGATAATAATTATCAACTTTAGACAGCTATAGACGCTTTAGCAAATTTTTTGGCCACAAATGCCATGTGAGCTTGCGGTTTAGCTTTCAGAATTGAAAATCGAGTGCACGGAATAAACAGCTGAGCTTCGAGCTTGCCGAACCTTTGGGTGGTATTGATTGCAGAGAGGCCGGCGCCGGGACGACCTCTGGAAAGCTGCGCAAGGAAAACCCGTGATATTGCCTTGACTCTCAAATACCTTAAAACTTAAAGCCGAAGATCTTCGCGATAAAAAAAAATGATCCTAAAATCCCTCGTTCAAAAGTTTAAATTAAATTCGAAATGAAAAGTGCCAGACTGAAGATAAGTTGTAAAAGTATGACTGCCCAGAAAATCAATTACGCAAAACAAAAGGCACTTGAATGATTTGAAGCTACAATTTCGACATGGCATCAAAGTCCTTCATTAAATGGTCATCCCTCTGTGACCAGCATATCCGCGTTTTCCATTGTATGCTTATTGAGCCGGATGCGACACCGTTGCTATGTTAACGTCCAGTGATACATTCACAAGTCGAGAGAAAAATTTGTGTTTGTCGATATGCCACGAAAATAAGATACACATAAGTTATCGTTGTCCAGTCGGCATATTTTTCGAGTCAGAAACTGATAACCATAACTGTGTAGAATCGCCTTTCAAACAGAAACAGAACAGGAATCCCCAGATAAGATTCGTAAAGTAGACTACAGTTGGTCTCAATAAGGATACCCGGAAGCCAACTCATTCTTATCGAGAAACCGATAACCTATCGCTGTTCCTTCACTAAAAATTCTCTTTCTAAAATATTTCAAAGTTTTTTGAGCAGGCGCTTCTTGCTACTTGGACTTTGCCAGTAGTACACCTGATTTCATCGACAGGTTCTTACGCACACCTCAAGTGACAAACAAGTTATAATAATATTCAATATTCAGATTTTCTCGTGTTTTCGCTTTCTCCGCCCAAGAGTCAGTTGATTTGCAAGAACTCGCGGAGGAAGTCATGCAGAGAAAAAGGTACCGGCTTTAAAGCATAAGTTTTGCAAGTCAATGCGTCAAGCGGTTTATAAAATTAAAACACTTGTTTCAACCGTTTTAATAACGTCTCGTAAATAACGCTTTTTAAAAATCTACAGAAGTTTAATGAATGTGCATTCTTGCTTGGGTAATACGTCCTTCAATGTAGAATCGCTTAGGTGATTCTCGCAACTTTCAATCATGGAAAATACGTTATTAATGATTACAAACATACAAAAATTGATGGCATTCTATGGAATGACATCAATTGAATGAAAAAAATTTCTTCTCTTTAGCAACTCATCTCTGCAAAAGTCTACAATCTTCTAAGTAATTGATGTTTAAAAATCGATGGGCCGGTTCATTTTTTAAGTATCGTGGGAAAGTAGCACTTCAACTCAACTAATTACCAGTTTCATCTTTGCTAAACCTATGTTTGACGTCAAGATGTTTTGTTAATGTTGCCTGCCAACACGAGAGATATAAACAAAAGAGAAAAAAAACGCAATAACGAGTAAGAAAGAAAAGGGTTATGTGGGCGGACCACTCTTTCGAGTTCGAGCGACTTTTAATAATCGCTTCGATTTATCAATGCGCCGATCCTAATTAATGAGTTCCTTCCCTCTTAATTTATGCATTGTACTTCCTCTTTTTCCTCGACCACCCCTCTTTTCACAATCTCTGTTTCTTACTTTGAGATACTCGATCTTTGTCTACTCTCGCGAATCGAAAAGAAATAGTAGCTGGATGCTTTTGACGTATCGCATCTAAATCAAAGACTGCCGCAGTGCGACGCCCCCGCCCCCTGGAAGGCATTCGAGAGTTAATTCAATGGTTCACGTAAAGTACAGGAACTTCAACTATTGATTATACTAACATAGTGATTTGCCCAGAAATTACATTCGGAGAAATGTTTCCTTCGAATGACAAGACTGACTGCGTGAAATTGACGAAATTAGCGTATCAAGAGAGAAAATGGGACATTATAGACCTCTCTAGTAATCGGACCAGATTGCTGGTTGTTTGTGGTCGTTTAAGAAAGCACTCTTAATGTATTTCTCTAACAATAATCAACTAAAATTACTCACTAGTCTAATATGGACTCCAATTACTTCGATTTTGATAATTTTTATCTTATTTTTCATGATCCGGATGGCCTGCCAAATCACATTACATTGTGGCGGAGGTATGCAGTGATAATGTGCTACAATTTTTTTCAGGAATGCGCCTTTCACAATCTGTTTCAATAGCAGGTTCTTTTTCAATAACATGGCCTTCTCTTCACTAACGAAGGCTAATCAGAAAAATGTATTGAGCTATTCAGATGTATCACTCGCCTAGTTTTAAATGGGATTCATAATTCACTTCAACGTATGGAAATTTTTTGAGTTCAAGATTTATTTTAAAGACTTTCATGAAAAAGATATCGATTCTGAAGATAATTTACAACACTCTCAATTAAGAACTGTTTATTACTGTGTATTTGCAAAAAGAGCAAAATTATGTAATAAATAATTATTGTTTGAGTTAAACTGTGTTTGGCGGAAGTAAGTCTTTGATGTATTATTGACAGTGTTCAGTAATAATTTCAGTATCCTTTGGAGTATAATCATAGGAGATATCCGAACCAAGTTGTGGTTGATCCCTGAGGGTCTAAAGAGTACGGATTACATGCAACCTCAAAGGGGTAACTTTGGAGTCGCAAAAAGCCTCATAAACGCATCAACGAGTGAGTGATATAAGGTCGAATCTGCACAAGAGGTTAAAACCTGGATCACTTCTCCTCTTCCCACGATATACCCCCCAGCACAGGTCTGAGAAGATTGTTCTCATCGATAACGCCAAGATAATCATCAGGATCTTGGCGAGTTCCATCACTTTCTCCAGTCGTGCTTATGCCAGGGATAGAGGACACCGCGATATGGTAGCTAGAGCGAACACTCGTGTCATTTCTCGCTACGTCTCATTTACTCATCGATCAGTCAATTATCAAAACTCGACGAGAATTTACTTATTATATAAAATAAACAAGTTATTCTCGCTTCATTTTTGATCCCAACTCAGATAAAATCATTACAAACAATTGACAAGTACATGCAAAATTGATAATGACATATCTGAAAAATCAAGATACAATGCATCATATACTTGACATCAACATTGACGACACCAAATTGCAACAATCATTCGCAATCTCAGCAAAAACATAGCTCGTAATGAGAATTGTGCGGCACTTTCCATTATAATCTGAGTAAAAAGATGATGGGTTAACAAGCTGCTGATATAAACGTAGAAAATTGTCAGTTTTGCCGGTAATTCTTCTTGTTGTATTATATACCAACGCATTTACTTCACGAGCTTGTCTTGAAACGTTTCCATTTTATGAAAGTTGCATTTAAAGCAAATCCACCTTTTGTAATATTCTCAAGGATTGAAAAATATTTTCTAGAATGAACAATTTCTATCCTAAGGTTGATTTTCTATCTATGGTTGTGAAAGTCGGAATAATTGCATAGTCAGAATCCACAATAAAGAATAGATCTGATGATTCGGCATTAAAACCAAACTACACAAAGCCTGTTCCGGGGCTTCCGGTTTTAATTTACTTTACTTTACATTAATGCGTTATTCGCATATAGCATGTGTTAAAATGAGTTTTCAATGACGATTCTCAATGAAAAGAAAGTCAATTTTTTACAGTGTCGCTATAGCGACACTTTGAGAAATTTGTGTTATCTGATTCTGAAGAAAAGTGGGTTAGATTTAGTATCTTGTTTTTAATTGATGTTATAGTCAAAGTGCGCAGCAAGTTTCGAAGTAAACGTGCGAAGCGCCAGAGGACAAAAGACACCAAAGCCCAAGTGATCAAGACATGGGTACACGGTTTTCTTTGACCTCTTGGCCCGAGTACTCGAGTCACACACTCGCCTCGTTGAGAATGCGACTTCCCCAATGACTTCCCAAGTAAAATGGTTACAATGAACGTCGCGGTTCTAAAGAGGCGACCGTTGAACCGTATACGAACCGATACATAGAGATCCCTGTTTATCCTTCCATCTTTTGAGGCCGGGTCGTTAGGTTTACGCCGCACTTCCGCGTCAACGTGTCCATTAACGTAACAAGAAATCTAATCTTGTCAGTTCCCGACAATTCCGACGCTTCTCTTCCCACCCAAGGTCCTTGTAACATGACCTCTGCGCGTGCCTATGCAATACAACGTGTTTGCATGAACATGTGTTGCAGCATAGGTGCATACGAATCTTCACTAGAAAATAAGTACCTGGTAGCTGGATGCATTCATATGCTCAATGGCGCCGACGCTGAGAAAACCATTAACTCCACATAATCATTAAAGTTTCAAAGCAACAGGCTCCGCACTTTCGTTTTTGTTTGTTTCCTGCATCACATCAAAGACTCGTAATTGGTGGCTTTGTCTTTTAAATACAAAGGTTATGACTATTATTTTTAGAAAGAAATTAACTTGGAAGCAACCTACAATTAATAAAATAAAAAATAACGTATTTCCGAAGAAATACTTGAAATTGCACCAAATCTGATTAAAGTTACTTATGTTCATAAAGAACGACAAGCATATTTAGAAAAGTAAAATTCTAAAATGTCTAAAGTGTTACTTTATAATTTAAACCGATGGAAATCGACTCATAAAGTAGAAAGCCGATGAGAACAATAGTATCTATTATAGAATCAACGCTCAGGAACATTTTACGTTAAAATTCTAGTTTAAGATCTTTGCTTTATAAAGAAATTCATGTATGCGATGGCCTATCACAACCGCGTTTTGCATGACAGATAAATAATCTCTACTGTCAAGGAAGTCGTAAGTCGGACGTTTTCAACGTCAAGCAGATGATGAAAATTTCAATGTAGTCCTATAGAAAACCATGAATGTCATTTACAATTCATAACATAAAGGAAACACACTTTCAAGGTAGAACATTAGGCATTGGTATATAATATACTTATTAATTATTGTAATCCTTTCTCCAGTTTCTCTCTGAAACCTCTAGAATAGGAAAATAGTAACTTTAATCTACTGGGGAAGGCGTCACGTCTCCTTTCCTATTTTGTTGTCCAAATATTTCCTATTCATTCTACGCCAATGTGTATTTGTTAGGGATGTTTTACGGCGCGAAATCTCTCGCGCTGATAGGGCGGGGAACATTCCTACCGAAGGATTGTCTCCTATCGCTATGCATTTTTTTTTTCTAGGGACACGAATGTGCGCACGCCCAGATCCCAATCATTCTGTGGAACGACGCACCCGCTGGTGCAGGAATATCCTTCTTTTTCTGTTTCCCTTGTAATGTCTGCTCTATAGTATTCACCTAATGCTGAACGAATACACTGTTAATCTCTATTCCGTATTGTTGGGTTAGGTTACGTAAGTCGAGACGGCCTTGCATTATAGCATCATAACCATTCATTCTGTCCGCTCACCTGCAATGCGCCACACAATTTGTCCTACCCGATTCACGGTGCCGCTATATGCTTTACCGTGTACAGGGCAAATACTGACTGGAGTCTTCTGAGTTGTTTCATCTCAGCAGGAAACGTAACCTGCAAAAGCATTTGGCCGTGGAATATTATCCAAGACACTAAAAGGGGTCGAGAACCGACCTCGGCGCCAAAATGGCAAAGCCCACATGAATTCAAATCAACTCTGGTGCGAATTTAATAGATCATTGAACATCTTTATCTAGAGTGAAACTTCCGCTCGCTAGAATGAAGCATACCGATTTGCCAATCGGTATGTTTCTTTAGAAGCTAATTGACTAACTGCAAGGCTTCCAGTTATAATTTGAGTACAGCATCAACTCCTAAAAGAGAAACTTGATTGGCTGATTATGGCTTCAAGCTGCTGGTCAATTTCCAGGGGAAATGGTAAACTCATCTGTGAGCAAATCTAATTTTATATGATGAAAGAAACCCACAATGTTGATTTCGACACTTGCTCTTGCAAAAGACGATCATGTTCCAATTCTGCATGCAAAAATCAGCTGAGGTGTGATTTCAAAATAATTTAGGAAGAAAAGGAGTGGCAACATTAGATAATTGTTTTTCATTTTCCACTGATTTCTTATAGCAAAGGGATTCATGGAGTCTAATATGGATGGAGCGAATACATTATTCTGCAAGATTTATACTCGGCGCAGTTTAATCAATTGAGAAACTCCTTACAATAGTTCCTAAATTGAATACCAAAATTCCACGCTTCTCGAGTAAATTCCTTCCAAGACTTAGGAATTCCAAGAGTTCCTTCACTGGGCATTCCACCTCATTAGATTGCCAACAAATGTAACAGAGTAAATTGCTACTTCATCTAATAAACTTATGCAGAGAACAACATCAGTTTTGCTTATTTCCATAAAAAGTCATAACAAACCTCTTTCTGGCATTTCAAAACTGGTCATCAAGTTCGCTAAATTACTATGTGCATTTCGCAATTCAATCTGAAAACTTTCTAAACTGCTTCCTTAAACGAGACGATGGTCGTTCAAACACATTTCGGAAATGAAAGGCTGATTGCTATTCTACTTATGTACATACCCCTGATTCAAGCCCTACGTCATCATACCTCGTTCCAAATATCGGATTGGTCGTGATCGATAAACGAAACGGGTAACGCTTGCGTCGTTATTGTTCTCGATGAGTGTTGCAGGAAGTCGTCGCTTTGGTCTATCGATTGCTGCTGAAAGGTCACCAGGTGTCAACTGGACATTGCCACAAACTTGACCCCTTTCTCTCATTTAATCCAGATTTGTCAACCTTATAACGAGAACAAAAGGTTACTAATAGCAGAAAAATATACCTAGGTTCTTGAAAAAATCAGATAAACGTCTTTGACCCAATTTCCTTAAATATGGAGTAGATCCAAAGAAAAACAAAAGAACCTACAGCCTTCGACAGCAATATACCGGTCAATATAGAAATCATTTTACTACTTGTAAACATGTAACGTGTCACCAACACCAGAAAAAATCATTCCATAATGTGAGAAAGTGAAATATCACCAAACAAGAAACCCGTAGAGTAACATATATACAACATTTTATAAATAGTGTCTACTATTTATAGAATAAGACTAAAGGCGGCTGGACAAAATAGTCGAGTTAATTGCAGGGCAATAAACCACTTGTCGCAGCGACATAAAGTTTCTCTCGACGACAAGTCCAAGTGTTGCAAAATATTGTAAAATACGCTCGCGAACGGAGAAACAACGAACGTATCGCAAAGGGAGGCTGGTTTTCATTCTTGCTCTGGCGCGGGGCTTAGTATGATCGTTTCTCAATCGTCCGTGACTAAGAATCTTGTATGCGACTACTTGCACTGCGTGCTCCTAATAAATAATTTCGCCAGTGTCAAAAGGCCGGTGGGTGTTCGTACGGAAACGATATATGCGCCCGATTTGACGCGATAACGCAGCCAAACGATCAATAATGTTTTGCATCGAGAATATACGGGTGGCATACACGTATTACATACGCGTACCGATTTTCAATATGACAATTTGCTAATGGGCGATCGATGCTGTATATCACGCCGATCGACGTCAATAATACTCCTGAGTCCGGTGCATGCTTGCATTTTATGCTATATATCTATATATTCTACATATACTGCCTAGCATTGTTTCGGACGATGGTATTTATTTGCAACGTCGAGTCGGAGTATTAATTTTCAATGGCAGAATAAATCATCGGCCCTAACGGTTTAATCGTGAGACCTACTGATCAAAGAAGACCGCTGCACTCATTCAGGTCAACCAATATCATCAGAAGCCAACGATCGATGATTTTCCAGTTTTCTGACTTTTCTCTAATGACCTTGCATTTCGTAATCTTGAGGATAGCTTCAAAGGAAAACACTCGTGTCATTAGAATGAATTTAATTACATCTTCTGGAATACATCTCTAAAGAAAGAAATTAATTTCCACGTATCTAGTAAAAGCTCCAATAAAAAGTGTGCATTTTTAGCACTTGATTTAAATTTACGAGAAACCGCATGTTAGAGAATTAGCTTATTAATTCTGATCCGTGCAATACAACTTTGCTTTTTTAATCCACTTCCCACACGTCGTCTAGAGTATTATAAAAGACACTGAAATTATAAATAATTTCCCACTTTTTTATAAAATTGAAATGATCAATAATCAATTTCATAATAATTTAGTTATTCCTGTCCCACATTAAAAATCAAAACACGCGTCCCAATTTAGCCCTAAAACGACTAAAGAAAAGGGATTCAAGAATAGTCAGTTATTTCTGGCATAGAAAGTAGGAATAGTGACTCGCTATTTACATCTTCTATTCTTTTCACGATCGAAAACTCTTGACTCATCGGGTGACTCTTGACTTGGAGATGGCTATTTTACCACCTATAGCAGTTGAGAATGATAATCTCAGCAAACCAAGAGACTTGGTTGAAAAATGAATTTCTCGAAAGCATGAAATGGAGCTTTATTAGAGGCCTTAATAGGGACTTTAATAATTGCCTTCCTTGCGAAGCTAAAGAATTTCCAAGATACGTCCTTCGTCCTTCATAATATTCGCTCTCCTTAAGAAGAAGGAGAAAAAAAATCTGAAGTCAATTTTAAAACCAATTATTATTTACCACCCGTGGAGAAATTGGTCAGTATTTATTGTTATGTTACTTTTCTGTTTGGCAGGTTCGCGAACTGGTGGAACGATGCACCTGTCCCACACAATTCCCTATGATTCGGGTTTCTGAAGGCAAGTATCGCATCGGAGACACCAAGGTGCTTATCTTCGTGAGGATCCTGAGGAGTCACGTGATGGTACGAGTGGGCGGAGGCTGGGACACCCTTAGCCACTATTTGGACAAGCACGATCCCTGCCGGTGTCGAACTTGTGAGTAAACTCAACGATATTAAGTTTCTCGATTCTTATTTTTTCTACAAATATTTTCCTTGAGAACATTAAACAAAAAAGATATGCGTTGTCTGGGTTCTCCTACTAACAATAAGGGTGATGCCCTCATCGCGAGAAAAAACGGATAACGAACGATAATAAACTTTTAGATATTGCCCCATAATATTTAAGATCATAATTTAATAAAAACATCTGTCATATTATCGTATAATAATAGATAATATCTATTTTTTTCAAAATATTTTTTTATGCATTTAAATCACCAACTTCCACAACCGTTAGATGAAACCGGTGAATTCTCACGTTAAAGTCTTAAAACTTCCTAATTGGCCAGTTACTTCTTTAACGATCGTCAAAATTAACGAATTGGTTATAATAATCTAGGAAACTAACGGTTTTGACAAACAACTCTTTTATGGTAAGATCTTTTTACTTCTTTAGAGCCTTTTATCTTTATGTCAAGGTAAAAAAAGGTTATTTTTATTTATAAAATATATGGTGATCAAGATGAAGGACAGTCAATTAAAGGAAAATAAAGAAATATAAAGTATTTTAAGACATTTTGTCAAAACGTATACGGAAGTTCAGAAAAGAATTCTTTTTTCAGCACACCGTTCAATGATCTCGGCTAAATTGATTCAGAAAGCTGGCGGATCCTTCGATCTGGGTAGCGCACAGGTGCATTATGAACGGTAAGCTATTAAATAAATAAATTCTTTCGCTTATCCCAAAATTCATATTCACATCAACCGAACCGTGAGGCGAGCAATTTTTTTAAAACCCACACTATCAGATAACAATTACAAGTGTTACATGAATAATTACGAAACTGTTGTGTAAAAATATTCTACCAGAGAGGACAAGTACAAATAAACTTCCTTTTTTTTAAAAAATATATATAAAAAACAAACAACCTCTAAATACTAAATACTCTCTGGAGATATTTTTCTTAGAAAGTTACGTAATGACTAGAAAATATTTGTGATTGTTGAGTTAGGACATTTTGCACGATAGAATCCCATTTTTTCATTCAGATCACCTCCAAGGACCCGCCGCAGTTCCGCCTCTAGCGTTGGTTCCTGCGCAGGAACGTTACAATCTCAAAATCAGCAGCCTTTATCATTGCAAATCCCCAGAAGCGTTTCAAGCAATCGATCTCGATCACCCACCCCCCACCAGGCAGGCAGGAATCATGGTGAGGACATGAAGAAGACTGGCAACCGTTCCAGGAGTCCAACACCGCAAAGGAAGCTTCTTAGCAATCCGGTGCATCAACCATCAGATGCTGGGAAGCTGAGGTCTAGGTCACCAACCCCGAAAACGAACTCCAGATCAAAGAGTCCAACTTCTAAAGCGGAAAATGGAAAGACCAGTTCACCCCGGATACTGGATCCAACAAGAAAAGCCCTCAACGAGGAAATCCGACAGGTCAAATACGATGGCCGATCTCAGATGTATCATAGCCGACACCAGGATAATTATCAGGTAAAATTTGTTCTCTTCTACTTTAATTTAAATTCCCTGCAGTTGACGAGGTGATTACAATAACCTATGTTTTTCGATTCTACATAATATATCACTCAAGAGATGACAAAATAAATTTGAAACGACATCTTGACTTCTTGCCTGAAATCTAGCAGGCTCGACTAAAGATGTCAAAAAAATTAATGTTTCAGGATCCAAAGAAAGACCTTCACCAGGAGATAAAGGCGAAGGTGCCTCTCTCGGAAGACTTCTCAAAACGTTATGTGGTCGAAGGTGGAGTGGCTCGCAGGGCTATCGACAAAGATGACACTCCGAAGTACGAGCCAACCATATACAATTACAAGTGTCAAGAAGATTCATCAAGTCGCAGTCCGACACCGGGTCCACCAGTGAAGGACGAATCTGTTGAATCTTTCGGTAAAGAAAGTCCCCAATATCCGAAATCGCCACACGGAGATGGTGAACACTCGGACAACGGTAGCGAGGTTTCGGATGAAGGTTACAGAAGCTTAGGTGCCGTACAACCATCCACAACCAATGGCAGCACTGGAACCGGTACTCAAGGATCGCCCACGGTTGTCGACTGTCACAGTAAGTTCTCTTTCGCCTTGTCAAAATGACCAGATTACTGTCAATGCTCCACAGCTGGATCCTACATCGAAATTTGATATCAGATCAAAAAGATGAAGGTTTTAGATAAGCGACAAATTGGATGGCACTTGATAGCTTCAAATACTAATGTCTTCTTTTTAGAGTTCAAATGTAGGGAATGATTTTCGACACTTTCAATTTCAACTGACCCTTTCTGAACAAAAATATACATAGTAAGGTTGCACAACTACACAAAAATTGTTTTCAGTCATCACAGTGCTTATCAAAAGAATTTTAGAGAATTTCAAGAAATTTAAAGATACACTCAATTCTCGTTCTAATCAATTTCAGTTTATTGCTTTCCTAGAATTTGCATTGGTCGCATATTTAGAAAGGTGAGATTAAATAGGATAGTTTAAATAGGTGAGAAAAGATGAATAGCTGATGACCTGTGATGACTGTGTTTTGCATTTTTTGGGACTTTATACAAATGGAATTGAGTTCTCTACCCTTTGATATAACGTTATTAAGCGGAACGCAGGCAGTGTGCGATATCCGGAGGCTAAGTGCAGAGGTTAATGGCCAAGAGCGACTGATCACATCGGCGATCTCGGTGTATATTAATTTCAAAGGCATGAAAATTATTCAATTACAGATTTCTTAATTCAATAAGATCGCTAACAGAGTGAAAGTTCAACTTGCGCTCACGTTAGTAGCGCCCATCCCTGGAGGCAGCGGCACGACTGCGCTACTTCAAGGAATGAGGGTGTGGGAACTAGATGAAAACTTGACGAAGAGAGACCGAGGAAGAGAATGAAAACCTAGATAGTTTTGATATTCTTTAAAATCATAGGAGAAACTATAGCGAATATGGAATTGATACTGTTGCCGGAAAGATACTTCGAGTCCAGCCATTTGAATACTATTTCAAATGCATAAGTCAAATCCATAAATTGAATAGAACTTGCATTATGATTTTATTATTAAACGTTAAACTGTTCAAAGCTGAGGTCGTTTCCTGTGAGAGAATAATTTCAGTCTTATGCATACTTCTCTCTTATTCACTTTATTGATTGATGTCTTCATACAGGTTGAGAAAAAATGTTGAAATATTCAAAACCACTTGTAAGATAGGAATTCAGAATTTCAAACAGAGTAAACTGATAGCTTATCCTACGGAATCGACTTTACATTTCTAGAGTGAAATAATTGAGATATATTTAGTTCCTCGGGTACTTATTTTAAGACAAATGTATGCGAGCCAAGTCGCCTGAGCACGATAAATTGATTCCCATATCTATTACATCGGATAAGGTAAAGTATACCGTTGCATTCCATTCTCGTCAATAAAACTGCAACATGCCTCGTGACTGACGTGGGTCACTCAGATCAGTGGTCGCGATAACCTCGGTGGCGATTTACCCTTCAAAAATGGAAAAAAAATTTTCTTCCGGGTGACCAAGGTGGAATATCGGTACCGATAAAATTTGCATCCCGCTGAGAAGAAAGTTAAAAATATTGCATCGAATCGGTGCTTTTAATGTTGGTGCTGGCGAGTCATCAAATTTAATAATGGGGTACTGATGAGAAGATTGACGAAAGAGAATGCAGGCTCCTGTCGATTTTGCAGGCACGAGGCGTTCTTCTTATCGCGTGATTATCAAAGACGAATTTGGCAGTCCTAATCTTTAGGTTAATTGTAAGCTACGAATTGAGGGAACCCGTTCAACTGAAACATGGCGAAAAGGGAAAAGAATTGCTCTGGGCTTTGTTTATATTGATTAAAATGATAGACACTTTTTCACTTCCGAAAGATTGCGTCATGAAAATGGAGATCTGGTCGATTGAAATTTGTGATCATTAATCATTTTATTCATTTAATTTAATAATCATAAGAATAAGGCCTTTAGGCGTTTAATTCCGAGAAATTGCAGAAGTCCTTGAAGCCCTATAATAAACCATTAGAATGAATAATATACGTCAAGAAGAGTTTGGACCACCCTGTAGTCCATTAATACTCAAAGTACACAAGTCACGTATGAAATCGCGAAGAGGCTGGACTGACATTTAGCTGAGCGAACGACTATGAGATCCCTTGAAGCGTGGGCGACCCAACAACCTGTCCTCCGAACAATCACAACTTTTGATTCTCAATAACAGTCAACTCGTACCTTTTCTACTAACTCACCAAGAAACCACATCAGGTGTCTAGATAACATAGTTAACATGATGCATGATAAATTATGAATGACGACCTAGACCTTCCGAATTGCATAAATTTAGTACCAGGTAAATCATTCCTAGAAGTTGGAATTTGGAATGACATTGCATACATCCTTGATGTATGCAATATCAATGATTTTTTTTCTTTTCTAAAACTATTATAAAAAACTGATCTCGCTGCTTTGAGTTAGATACTCAATAGGTTCGCAGATATGCAATCTGAACACCAACGATTCCCTGAAGCTTCCACTTCAATAGATAGACTCTGAGGCCTCTCCTTTTAATAGACCACTCGAGTTTAAAAATAAAATACAAGTGACTTTTTCGACTATCAAGAGTCGCACTCTGTCTGAAATCAGTTCGATCACACTGCGTCGAAACCAGCGGGTGTAAAATAAAATGAAGAGGGTTGAAGAGGATCTCTGAGAATCAGTTTCATTTTTGCCTGCATTAATTAGCATTCATCAAAAGCGTTGGACTTCGTCCCACATCAGAAGGAACAAAGAATGCAAAGAATATATAAACAGATTCAAAGCAATTTTGATCCAAACAACTTTTTATCATCTTTAAATTATGCAGCTGGAAATCAATTTTGCAAAGTCATTTGGGATACTATTCAATGTTTGCTTCAATAATGAATTACTATCACACTGTTATAAACTGTATTGTGCAACTATAAAAATCGTTGCGGATACTTATAATTCAAATTGAGATAAATAAATAAAACTATCAGCCTGTTTGAGACTTTGAATGTCCTAATCCCACACGATATGCTAATCGTGTAAATGGCTATTTAAAGTTTAGTGATTATCAAAGACGAATTTGGCAGTCCTAATCTTTAGGTTAATTGTAAGCTACGAATTGAGGGAACCCGTTCAACTGAAGAAACATAAGCGTGGGTGTCTGCTTTCGAAACTTCGATGAGCCGATCGTGTGGCATATCAAGCGCAAAAAAATGAAGAAAGCAAAATAAAGGATTAGCTTAAAGCGACAGGAAAGATCAGTGGCGCCATGACATACAAAGATGAAAGGATAGGTTCAAAGTCCATTGCTTCCAAGAATAAAATAGTAATCCGACTTAAATTCGTGTCAAGAATCCCGCTCTACTACTTCAGGGTGTCGATTTAAAAATCCCTTGGGTTAATAACTGATATTAATAACTAACTTTTGATTTCTAAGCTTAACCAATGTAAATTTTTCTGTTACAGAACAACCAACAAAAGTAGATCAAGAAAGATCCTGCGTAGAAACGGAGAGCATTGAAACGGGTTTGCGTAAAACCAGAATCGGTCCTCCGAGTCCCTTGAGAGCATCACCATCCAGAAGTGCAGCTTCCTCATCCGGCGACCGAACCCCCAGAGCAGGTTCTATTGCCCGGGAAACTAGTAACCTCTCCAAAGCTTCATCAGGAAGCAGAACTCCAAGAGAAGGCAACTCGAGTCCAGAATCAAGTCCTCTACACCGCAAGGGCATTCGCACGAGCATTAGAAAGCCTCCAAACGGAAGCCTCAGCAAAGCTTCCGCTGTTCCCAAGACACTCCAAAGTCCACCCAACGGTGCCAACACCTGGAATGGACGACAAGCCAAAAAAAGGCCAAGTTTGCAAGCTGATACCTTCACCAATCCTAAAAATTCACCCCCTATTTCGAATTTCTCGAGGAAGAATTCCATAAGACAAAGTTTACCAAGGCCTTCTAACGGCCCTCAATATGACAGAAATGGACGTAGAATCAGACCATCAACTTCCTCTCTTCAATCCTCACCAACAAAAACAGCCAATCCTCTTCTGGAACAAATTCTCCAGAAGGTAGGTCATCTTCAAGATGATCAGCAAGTTGTTCAGAAGCTTCAAGACTTCCTTAGAGATTATAAGGGTCATGGAGCAACACCAGGTCATGAGGGAGATCCCACTCTTGACTTCACTAGAGCTTGGATCGATGGAAACGGAATTGTTGAGCTTCCAGTTGAAGGATCCGTTTCTGTTAGTCCAAGAAAAGACCCGAAAGCAACGACAGAAAGAGGAAGTTTCTCTAAAATACCAGCTCCTATTTACAAAAGGCCAATGTCTGTTGCTTCCGATAGCATCTGATCCACCAAAAGAACCCCGAAATCGTGAGGTTAAAGGTACCTCGAGTCGTCGAGACTGGTGCTCCCGAGTTCTTCTTTAGTTTGTTTGGAATAACGGATTCGCCTCGACCAAAAATGGATCTCCTCGATGTGTCCTTTAATCAGAATCTCAGTGCAAGTAATCTTATTGGTGCCTACAAAGGTTGGTGAGATCAACGAATTCAGTTTCAGGCTGGTGCTTTAAGGCTATATTGTTCCAAAATCAAAATTAGGCAGAGATAAAGAAAAGTAGAGAGCAGATTTGATCAGCTAGTTGTCACTTTTGATGGAGAACCGTTGCCGAGCGAGGGATAAGAGGCGTGGCTTTACCCCCACTATGTCTTTAATCCCACTTACGGCAGAGGTTCTCAGCAAAAAGTAAACAGGTTTCGTATACAAATTCGCTGACTAGAAATAAGTAAAGGGCTAACTGATAAACAATAATAGCGAAATTATATCGTCAATTTCAGAATCAGAAGTATTTCCCGATAAAATTCAGTGATTTGATTAGAAAGCCGGTCGTGTTTGACGATTCCTGCGATAAGAGTCACAAAAGAAGGTTCAATTCCTACCAGATATACACGAACGCCCCTTCAAATCTACATTAAATTTTAATTAGCTGAAAAGCTATTGTTGTGCACCAGTTAAAGCATTTCTCACAATGCAAGTGTTCGAGGGATTTAGTGCGCGACTAGGGATATTTACAGCCAGTCGAGTGCATTAATGGCTTCCCGATCGACTTCCAGTGTGTTGATTGCAGAACGAGTGATTCAAGATCGATGACCCCTGGGTGCGTAGGAATTTCCAACGACTGGTGATCAAAAACGCTAAGCAAACAATTGATTGCAAAGAACTTGATCTCAGATCTTGATAATTCCTGCGCACCTTAATCTCAAGTATGTTCTATTAGTTGTAGGTTCGCGATTTTCAATCGCTGACAATTCAATCGTTTCCAACGGAGATGAAACAATTGAGCAATTATTGGATATGGTATTGACGAAATTCAGTACCCGTTTTGCTTCACCTCTGGTTTCAAGCGATCATAACGATTGTTTATACAAATTATTTATTTATATAGTCTATCGGTTGTATTTATTAAAGACGATTTATTTACGCGTTGTAACCTCGTTTTTCTGCCCCAAAAAAATGGTGCAGAGAAGTTTGGTATAGGATCGAGAGAGGTGGGTTGTTACAGGAAGGGAGTGAGATTCTGACTCCAGAATATAGTATATATAAAGTAAAATATACTATGCATTATCAAAATAACCCCAACAGACTGCGTAGATAGCATATTATATCCACGAAGAACAAATGCCATTCCAATGTTTAAATGTCTTTTTATACCAAAAGCAAAAGTAGACCATTTTTTTACCAAGTGTCTTATCTTTTGTGAGTGGTCAGTTGTTGAAATCTCCATCAGAGACCGAACTCCTGCTGACCTCCAAGGTTCAAATTAGAGTGAAATATGCGTCGACGTAATAAATAAAAGACAGGTGGGCGAAACGATAGCAAGAGCCTAAAATATTTTTTTAGTAACTTTAGACAATTGACGATCATAGGTTGTACCATGTGGAGAAAACCTATCTCGTGAACTTGGCAATAAGGCTGAATATTTTTTAATTTTTAGTAACGATTTATTTGATTTATTCAATCAAATTTAGAAAATGTTCAGTTCTTATGGTTATTAACAAATGATTTAAGACTTTTGTTTAGTATTGATATTTTATAGTAGGAATTTAAGCCTAAAGTGCCAAACTCGCGAGTTAGAAAGTTTTATATACTCCACGTTTTTGAGAGTGTAGTATTTTTTTAAGCGATTTTAGTACCCACGATACCCACGATATGGAGCAGTGAATAATTAATTGATACATATGCATGCCGAAAGCTTTACAGCCCTCAGCACAGCTTAATTATATCAATAAATATTATCAATTATGATACAGTGCTGCTCTTATTATTATCATCGCTATTACGAAATACGATTATCATGGATATCAATATTATTACCACGATAATTATTGCTATTATTAATATTAATTTACGCGATGTTGCTTATTTTATGTTATAATTTTATCTACATCTACACCAAGTTTTAAATGCTGAAATTCAACATTAATAAAAATATGAAAAATCACGAAGTTCTTGTTCTAATATTTGCATATCCTTTCCTTTCAGAATAGAGAAATAATACTTTTTATAATACGAGTAAAATATAAAGGTAAATGATATTCAATTTGGAGACTCGATGAATTGTAAGACCCATTATAAGGTTCAATCCCATATGGATTGGCGTCCTTGCCGGATATGGCAAGACGGCTCAAACCTGTAAGCGAATCTCGGAAGAGGCCATTTTTAGATTGTCGTTTATACATCGTTCTTACAAGAAAAACATAATGCATCGATAATCTGAGAAAAAATGATTAATTGACTGAATCTGTACCAAAAGTTTTCCATAAAAAGAAGTTGATCAATTACCCTCAATTGTCTTAATAAAATTCTTCTTTAACATTTGAAATTTCAAAAATGTATCTTATCAGTCTTACCTTTGAAGTAAGGAAACATTTGAAGAAATAAGGTAAATTTAATGCCTTGCGCAAAGGGTATCTTGAAAATACACTATAGAAATATGACAGTAATTATTTCAGAAAATCTTTGCGCCATACAGAAATCAATTTCACTATATTTATGGCGATCATCAAATAAGCTTACTTTCGAACTACTCTATGTATTAAGATTTTCTCCATGCATAAAAGCAGCTTTACCGAATATGTCTATTTATGAAGCAATAAGAAACTGTTACACCAACAACCCATTTTGTTTCCATGAAAAGTCTACTATATAGAAATACCAATACTGGAAAGTTGAACGAGGTAAAGAACTTCAGCAAGATATTCGCATAAATTATCTTGCAAATATTTAGAAAGGTTCTCCACTATCCATGTCCTGTCGATGTTGGAAGAAGGCACGAAGACTCTCGACATAATAAGAGGCTGAATGAGATGTCAACGCGTCTTGCAAAAAAAAAAAAGTAATCCTGATTCCGCTTAAACGGAATCGGTGAACGACCTCGATTTCCGGTATCAATCTATTGGCTTAATACCCGGAACGGTTTCAAGGTATCCTTCGAGAATCAGATTTGAAATTTTCTGATGATTTTTAGCTATCTTCCGATGTTTTTAGTCAGTTTGTAAAAAGGTCGTATCTTTATTTGCATTTGGGATGTTCCAAGACGACTATAAAAGATATTTTCCTATAATGGGAAGTGGCACGCTGTGGGAAATGGATTTCATTAGAATATTAACGTTTCTCCACTGATCAAGATCGACTAGGATAGGTCTTCGGGTGCCTGAAACACTCTTATCGTGGGCGGCAGGCAGGTGCCTGCGGCACTTGGACATATGCGTCTTGACTGCGTATTCAGTATTGGTACACAATCCACGCATTAGTAAGTACGCACTTTGCAGTGACGGGGAAATAGGGGATTCGCGAGGGTTCCAAGAGTGCAATACCGCGCTCTGTTGACTCTCGACACTCGAGAAATAATTTACTGATCGATCGTGCGTACACGCCGACAGTAAAATCTAACTTTATACATATAGAAGCCTCCAACGGAAGTTATGCGAAAAGAGCATGTTTACCTCCTAGCATTCTACCTTCGAGTTTCTATTCTGCGAAATATCTAAACGTCAACAGTCATGCTACAAAGGTGAAAGCTACAAATCACCCCTGAAAATCGATATGGAAATTCAGAGAGACACATCTTTAACAGCAAAAAAACTTTTAGACCCGGACATGTAAAAATTCATATGATTGCTTCACCATTTTTTAAAGGGCGGACATTCAAGTTGTTTAAACAATAATTTCAGTCCTTATAGAAATTTCAACAAATATGTGAATATAGTGAACTTTGGAACTGCTTAGATTCCTGTTTTCTCATGTCATTCTAGTAAAAAATGTCTACTAAAAAATATCTAGAAAAAAGTCTCGTTCTTAACGTTTATGTGTGAATCGCACCCCTTGTGGTCTGCAGATTACTTAGAGCAACTTTGTACTGTTGGGATATTTAGCGAAAGGTCTACAAGTGTTTGCATTTGGCCAAGTCAAGAGGTAGACAGAGTCCACAGCTTAGAAGCGACAGTCGCCTGTCGTAGGTCTTTGAGCACTATTTTACGTTTAACCTCTCAGAATAATCGACTTTCGTAAAGGCAAATCGAACTTTCTAACAGTCACGCCAACGCCATTCCTTGAGCTCACCATCCGGTGAAAAATCATTGTCTCTATGGAATGCGATTGTAATAATCCAGATGTATCGCATTAAAGACCCAATGCTAGTCAATAAAACGTAAACCTGCTTCTCCCAGTATAATACAGCTGGTCAAACTACTTCTTGAAAATAGATCCCGATCTAAAAACAAGTTGCAAAATTTTCATCTCTTATAGCTTGATAGCAAACGAAAGTATTCTTTTAAGTCTTTAAGATTAAAAGATTCAATTTATTCCGACGTTCATTTCACAAATTATATGAATTTACGAACAAATATCACTTTAGCAACATTAATGAAAAAATAAATACTGTACTTATTATAAATTAGTTTCTTTTAGACACTTGAAATTATTCTAATTAGATTTAAATATAAAAGATTAGAATTTATGAATAGGTTCAAGATTAAGAAATGTTGTTAGGTGTAAATTTATAGAGGTCGTAATTCACTCTAATATTAATTATAATAAATACTAAATTGAAAACTAAGTGGTCCGGTTCATAAAATCTGGGTAATAAGCCTCATCGTCAGTTTATTGATGCTTCTCTGATAACGTGAAGTAACTTAGGTAATGAAATGTTATTAAGCTTATTCCTTTCCAGGAAACTAGCAGATTATCAAAAGTTGAATAAGATGAAAAACTGGCGAAGATCTTTCTCCTGAGGTCTTCCATATAATATTGTGTAACGCTTTTTTGGGGGAGGTTATAGAGGAACTGTTATGATCCATGAAATATATTGTGTTAGTAAAAATATCGTATTTAAAGCGAAAAACCCAAAAAAACGTTACACAATAAATGGACGATCCCTCTGCTGATTTCCAAGACAACGAATAATGTCGAAAGAATTTGAGGCTTAAGAAGTGTCGAAGTCAGATATTTGAACATGCTCAAAGCCCAAATGATACAGTTGACAGATTTCACGTATGTAAAAAAGTACGATAAACACAGTAGGATGTGACTTGCATGAAGGCATGAATCAGCGAAGAATATATTCGCGGATTCGTAAACACGGCAAATAAAAGTCTGGTTCGCGCGATGACAGTTGTAAAGGATGGGTCTGTCCTGTGAGCTCGTGTAGATTGCACACAAACAACAAATATTGTTCCATTTGGTCCTTGCGCACAAGGCTGTAACATGACCGCTGCAAACACCCACCCGCAATGTATGACGAAGTACGACCTTAAGACTAAGGTCATGACCTTAGCCACCGTTTGAGTGCCTACAACCAGCCAACAACTCCCCAGCGGGAGAGGTACCAGAATAAAGAAAGCGTCGTGTCATCTCTCACCGCTAATGAGGAGTTTAACTGTGTTGCTAGTGTCTGCAACACAGTCTCCTTAGACCATAAGTGGTCTAACTTCGCTAGAAAATTCAGACTCCAACAGCTAAGAAGTCTCTGGGAATGCGGAAAGACCTTATTTTCAAAACTGCTTATCATCCCAGCTCAGATGTTACTTTGCCTACAACAGTACCAATTAATGGATCCAACCACCCTCTGGACAATTCATTAAATTTATTGTTGGGAATTGTAAAGATAAAGATACTTCTGAATGGAGTAGTTGTATTTCACTGATGAGTAATTTTCTTAGGTAGGGTAATTAGGTATATGAGACTCTTTGATCGAAGAACTAGCTACCCTTAAAAAAGCGATCTAGTCGTTTTATAATTGCAGCAAAACCTCTCTCAACTATTTTTCTACTTGACTTTCTAATACTAATTGACTCTTTATTGACAGTTTTGATCCTCACACATGACACAATTCCGCAAACAATTTCCGCAAGTTTCCTCTAAATTGGGACGCTGAGTCACTGGATTTCCTATCTTAGGTCAGTACCAAACACTGGGCCTTGTAATATGCAAGGTCGTTTCGTGTTCAAAATGTCATCTCACTCAATGTTACGTCATAACTCGTTGGTATTACTGAACTGGAAGTATGTAAATGAATCTTTCATAAATATACCTGTTCCAAATACAACTGGGATCCTGCACCCGAGCAAAAAGCAGTAATCGAGGTTCTGTCTATTTGAATGAAAGGGATCTTTCAGCAATCATTAATCACTACTTCTTGTGTGGTACATTGATTGTAATTACCTGCAGCAGTGAATGCGTTAATTGAAATGAAAACCTAATCGCCACACATTCATGAATCTTATATGGAGGCTTAATGTAAAAAAAAATGTTACACGTTCCTTGTAAAGGATAATTAATCTTTAATAAAAGGAATTTGTCAACCAAAAAAAGAAAATTTATCAGAAGACATGTATAATATAATCTAGAACTTGCGATTAAATTTGAATAAATTTTATTTTAAATCAAAACCGCGAGAAAAAAGTGCTGGGAAATTTAGAATGTCTGGTTGCCAGGTGTCTAGAAATGATTAATAACGCGTAGAGTCTGTTCGAAGCAATTATGATTCGTTGGTTGGCGAATCGAAGTGTCGTACGGGCGATTAGAGCAAGTTGCGATTGACAGACAGAACAATAGTACAACAGTATTATGGACACGCGCATGGGTCCCGTGTGCGGCCTACACGTGGATTAGATCATTTTTAGGCTTCTTTTATCATCGATTTGCAGTTCAAGTTTTTTTTTATATAAAAATACAAATAGACGGGCGCGGCTTGATTTCGTGTTATGGAATTATCCCGGATATCCCAACGGTCTCTGTCACACGTACCCTATATTGCATAATTATTTAAGCATATATGATATAACTCATAGATAGTTTGTTTTCATTTCCTTGTCACTCGAACGTCGATTTCAAATGGAATTTATCTGCCATCAATATTGAATCAATAAAGACGTATAAGCATTCAATAGCGATGAAACAAATTGATTTTCTATGAAGAATAATTTTTTCAGCTTCGAATAATGGGATCGATTGGACTGTTTTTTTTCGCTCTAAATACAGTGTTTCAGATCTCAATGTTTGAATTTATTTAAAAGGGATTTCAAATTACAAGGGCTTTCAAGGGATTTTACGTGATTTTAAAGTTTTCAAGGAATTTAAGAAAAAATTAAAATTTACAGATTAAAAGATATTTCATGGGATTTTAATCGATTTTCGAGGGATTTCAAGTAATTTCACAAAACTTAAGAGATTTTATAGGTTCCTGAAGGATTTTCAAGGGATTTCAAAGGATTCTGAAGGGATTTTAGGAGGATTCGATGTCTGAATGTAACATAACATTTTTCGAACCCAGTCCCATTGAAATAGGGCCACAACAGGTTCTTTTAAAACTTCCCTTCCCCGTAAAAGGGTTAGGTAATATATAGACGACCCCAAAGTAGATATTTCAAATAATAATAAATTTCTTAAGAAAACAAGATTTTATAAACTCTGAGGAGAAACATTAACCATTATTGCGAAGAGTTCTGAATAAAAGAAAACTGGACATGACTAATAGAAGATTCATAATATGTCTATAGTATTAAGATTTAAGTCATGCGACGTGTTAAAATCCTTGCACCTGTCAACTTGAAAGGTGATTAATCAGTAAAGTGTGATGATTGATGAAGATACTCGTAAAATAAATAAAGCCCGTATCGTAATTAAAATTATCGTTCTCAATGGCTACCGAGGTCACTAAAAGGAATAAAAAAAAAAGAAGTACCAGCGAGGAGAGTGTGCTTACTGATTCGCATAGCGACCATGTGAGCCGGTTGGTCGGCTAACACAAAACGACGTTATTAAATTCATATATGGCAAGAGAGGGCCGTAGAAAATAACTAAACGAAAGAGCCAAACCTCTGTTACAAGATCCTCGAGGGACGTTAGAATTGCAAATAAAGAAAGTCGAAGAGACCTTAATTTAGCGTTGAATATTTCCTTCGAAAATTGTTGAACATTCAAGACATTTGCGAAGCATTTATTCTTTTTTGCATGAATGTATGTTGGCAATCAGATTTCATGATTATGAACGACGAGATTATTAATAGGGGATATCGTCTTCCTTCGATATAACAACCACGTGTCACGCAGCACGCGCCAATTCCTGTAAATGATGCGAGGTTATTGCAAGAGATCGTGTTGGTAAGATTAAGGAATTTGGAAGTCA
Organism: Synergus gifuensis; assembly: GCA_904066015.1. Classification (NCBI taxonomy): domain Eukaryota; kingdom Metazoa; phylum Arthropoda; class Insecta; order Hymenoptera; family Cynipidae; genus Synergus; species Synergus gifuensis. The sequence continues at coordinate 422,506 of CAJFCO010000044.1, read as the reverse complement.
GATTCAGAGAACTGCTTTTGGAGTGGCTCTACAGTATTGGCCAAGATAAAAATAATATTGCCGGATCGTATTTATACTTAATTGATTTTGTAATAATGATAAAAGAAGACTCTTGAAATCATAATCTCCGAGGGTGAGTTATCACTGCATGGTAAACTCCTTCAACGTTTTTTTTCAGCATTTCAGTGTTCAATAATAAAGTATCTTTCTCAATTTTGATTCTATATAGTATTTCCTCTGTATGGTTACGTCCCTGAATTCCGGATGGAGCGATAATGACAGCCGAGGAAACGAGAGTGCGAATGTGAAAACAAACGCGGAAGCTGAGGACCTTGGCATCGCCATTTTGAGGAGAGAAGTCCCTCAACAGTCCATATAAAGCAAAGATCTTATGCTTAAATATATCGCCGCCACGTTTGAGCGCAACGATAAATTGCAATTCGTCAAGGTGCGAGGGAGGCCCTACCCGGTGATACGAGGTGTCAGGCGGATCACAACGCATCATTAATTGGATGACAATTAAGTGACCAATAGGGCAGGCGCAAAACCGTCCTGAGGCGTCGGAACGTTTCTTTCATGTCAAACCAAGATATAATTGAGAATTCGCGATAAAACTGGTTGACAGATTGTGAGATGTCGGAGCCCAAGGTCGTTGCCTGAATATTTCAAGAACGAAGAACGTGTTAACGTGGGTAAACGTAAAACAAAATCTAGAGATAGATATTCAACAGCTTGCTCAGAGATTTTAATTCCAAGAATTTTTAATAACTTCCGTCAATTCTTACATACTATATCTACTTTTTTATACAAGGAAAAAAAAACGGCTTACACGATTTTGAAGATAATTATTAACGTTGGATTTACATATTTTAATCTATTATAAATCTTTATATATTATTGTATCTCGAATGACAATGGAAGCATATATCACTGTGTTTAATTAGCTTAACATTTGTAGAATAAAATATTCGATATTCGAGTAAATCCTATTAATTTTTCTGCTATCTTATTTTCCTATCCCTATTTCCCTCCTTTTTTTTAATTTTATGCCACTAATGTCTTTTAAATACCCAACCTTCTCTTGCGAATTCCTAAATTTCTTTTAACTCGGAAATGGGATTTGCATGTTTGGAATGAAAATAAATGAATAACAGAGAAAGCATCCATGCATTTAAAGCCAACCACACGTATTTTCTTTCTTAATAATGGAATCTTCTTAAAATTACAAGGGAATGCTAACTAAGAATAATATTTCTGCACTTTAACTCTCGGAAAAGAAAAAGAAAATTGCATTTTCGACGGAAAAATGTATGCATCTCAAATATAACATTATTACAGACTTAACTGCAACTCAAAAAAGAAACTTAAGAGCATCACATGAACGTCGAAAATAGTCGTGTCGGAAGAAGACATAAAATCATTTACGAGAGAAACTAGAGGGAAAAAATCTGAACTATTCAAATTGAATGACTTCAAAAATTAAAATATCAAAAGTTTAAACTTGTCAAATATAAGAAGATCCTTTAAAACTCTCATAGATTCAAAATGAACGTTTTTCAATTGTTTCAGAATTATAAATGAAGAATTTCATTTTAAAGCTTTCGAAATTCAAAAATTTGACAACTTAAATATATAAATTGGAACAGTTCAAATTCCAACTTTCAAAATTCAAGAATTATATTGCACAGAAAATGTAATGAAAAAATGTAAAAAAATCAGCACAGTGACGTGGATAAAAAGCAGTCAAAAACCATTCATTCGGAAATAAATTGTTCTTGACAGAAGTCCCTTTTTTTATGCTGAGGGCTTTTTGGCATAAATGTATAGCCACTTCTGGCCATTGGCACTGCGACGAATTCGATTTGCGCTCAATTTTTTAATCGAGCACTTTCCGCAATATTGCCAATGATAATTGGTAAAGAAGTTGTACAAAAAATCTAGGAAAAAATATCTTTATGTAAATTACAAGATATTTAATCCTAATGCTACCTACTTAAAAATAAAAAGATTCACGCCAGAATAAATTACCTGCCTTCCTATAGCTATAACTAAAAATGACAAAAAACATTTATTCCAACACATTCACTCCTCGATTCTCAATCTCACCGCCCCGGTGCAAAAAAACCTAATCTAGGGATACGTCCCGGGACGTATCCTGCACCTGAGCTTAGAAGCCACATTAGGGCACACACATACAATGCTCCTTCCCTGAAATCGTACACCGTTTAATAAATTATAAAAACATATTCTTCTTGATAATTTATCATTATTTCTAACGTTGTTTATTCTTTCAATTAAAAGAATATTATTATAATAAGCAAGACCATTATTATTTGAATAATTCAAGTCATTCACAAAGAGAGAAACTTATTTGAAATTGTCAAGTAAGACACAAATAAACAAAATAACATTCACACAGGCTTCGTGTCTTACTTGATTAGAAAAAACAGTATACGCAAATATTTTCCATTGGTTAAACCATTAGTATCATCCTATTCTAACTACTTAGTTTTTTTTAAATGGATAAAATTTGAACATTTTTAAAATTTCTCTTTCAGGGTGTCTAACGATTTTCTATAACAAAATTCCGGGTCTTTTCGAACAAGAAGTCAGAAAATTAAGTTTTTCTTGGTTGGCATATCAAATAATGAGTTAACTGTGTCTAAGCGAATCAAGCACCGTATTTTTTATTGCAAAAGCATATTTATTTGGATCAGCGTCAGAAATAGTTTTCAGTTATTTCCCGGGTTTTTTAGATTCAAACTTTTAAACTTGCGATACTTCAAAATTTATTATTTGAAATATTTCACACTGAACTTCGTTACAATACAATTATAAATTTTAACAATGTGTTTCAGTATTTTAATAAAAATAACGCTAATAAAATCAATTAGAGTATTGCTATAATAGCTTGCCAAACAAAGAATGGCTCGAATTTAACTTTTTTCAGTTCTCTATTTTACTGGTATAAATTCTCAAATCTAAATTTCCATTTTATTCATCTAATGAATTGGAAATACTCCGTTCCCCTATTATTTTACTAATAATCCGGGGAATAAGGATTAATAGATTGAGTGTTATTTAAAATTTTTAATTAATCAATAACTGCGTTAATGTTTCTGATTTATAAAAATTAAAACTATTTGAATCATTTGCAATGAAATAATAATAGAAAATTTCTCTTAAAATCTTTCATTCTTCCAGAATGAATGATTCTTTTTTGGAAGTTTCGAGTTTTCTTTCGACATTGTCAAAATTTTTAATTATTTTAACTATTCTGGATTTGGAATAATTATATTCTAATAACTGATTTGAAATAGTTATATTTTTGATATTCTCGTAAAAAATTCAAGGAAATTTTCACGTTTTCCAGATCGCTAGGCACCCTGATTTACTTTTTATGTTGAATCTAAATTCAACGCATATAAATAATAAAATAGATGAAATACCAAAAATAATAATCCCTCGGGGTTTCTGCGTATCGAAGAAATAAACTAAGATAATAAAGCGAAAAGCTCGGCTTTCTTCGACAAACAGTTTTCCCGTTTCTTTCTTGGTTTTTTTTTAACGAAATTTCATGATTTAGTACACAAAAACGCGTTATTTCATAATTTGAAATTGCATTACTTCTTAAAATAGAATAATATATTTTTTAATTAAGTTATTTCACCTCGCGAACCAAGAAAGGATTATACCTGAGCTAATAATAAAATTGCAAATATGGAGAATATCCACTTGCCAATTAAGCAATGAACCTTAATTGGCCGTCACTGTGCGATTTTTAAAATAATTTAATTACAACCCCTTTCCGTGCCAGTTCGGACCATTCGTCCCTGGCATGTTTGGAAAAGAGAGGAATTCAAAAATTGACTTACATTTCTCACATTTACAGCTGTCACACGTCGTAGCGATGGCAGCATTACCTCTTCAGGTGCAATTGTTCACTGAGGATTTTTATCTCCTTCTGATCTGAAAGATTAATAAAAAAAATAAATTGATAAGAAAGTACTATAATTTTGTTTAAAAGTTAAGCATTGCTACAGAACGAAAAACGATTCAATTATAATATTTGCTGAGTAAAACTAGGAAATCGACTTTTAAGGTTGTAACTTGGATCCAACACACTTAAGGGAATATAATTACATGCCCTTTATATCAATATATGTCTATTTATATCAGTATAAATTGATAAGTATAAGTACTTAGAGAATCTCCAAGTATTATTTAAGAATAATGTTTTACAAGAAATCAAAACGATGAGAATATAAAAATGACTATCCTCACTGTCCATTACGACTAAGCAAAGAACGACTTCCGTTTGGAGTCGACCGGAAGTTGTGATTCCCGCGCTTCTTGGTATAAGGTTTGCAAGAAATACTGACATTATGAGAGACCACTATTCCAGGGACTGCGACTAATTGTTCTTTTTAACGCGGCACCCCGACATTTGCCTCTTTCCTGATTCCCGATTCCCTCCGCCTCAACCCTTTTGCTCCTTAGTACTAAAAAGTTCAAGAAGACGCGACAAATGCTCGAGTCACTTGCGTACCTTTTGCTCTCCTTGCATTCGCCGCAGGTCGAAAGTTCGTGCGACCGACGCTGATTATTTTCAGCCCGGAACCACGTCCTCGGGATTCCGCGGCGAGACCGCAATGATTATTCGATGCCAGGAACTCCAGTCATTATTTCTTATAGCAAGATTTGCTCAAAGCGAGACAATATTTGGATTATGGATGATTAAAAATCATTTTCCACGGTACCCGAATCATTTCTACAAAACTAATCAATTTTTTCTTTTATATTTAAAGCGTGAAAAGACAAATGGGCATTAGCAAAATTTTAAACAAAAAATGGTCCCAATAATCAAAATTTCATTATTTTTAGTTTGGATGAAGTTATCCTGCTCCGAAGTTTATTTTGATTAAGAGGAAAAATTTGAATTTAAAAGAAAAAAGGAGCTCACATTTTTTGTTGTCAATCTTTTACTTTAATTTCTTCATATGGTCTTAAATATATTTCTGTTCAGTTAAAAATATTGATTGAAGGCAATCAACGAAATAAAAAAGTGTGACTGAAATAAACGCCCTTTGATGTAACGGAAAAATATTTGCAATAATAATAACCCGCATAAAATAAACATAAAGTCTATCAAGTCTGTCAGGAGTGAGGCAGCCAATCAGAAATCGAGCAGTGAAAGGTCGTTAAATCAGTTATTTAAGCATGACTCACGTTACATTCGGACCGACCTTTTCGTCGTTAGAACTCTTGACATCAGGGCTAACAAGATTATTTTTAATTAATCACACATATTATCGAAATGAGATCACTAGGATTAATTTTTGCAAAAGTGTTCTTAAATTTTAATTATATGAAATAATACCAATTGTCAACACTTTGATATTTCTTTAGCCTTCGGCGTCAAAATAATATTCTTCTTTGTCAAAACAAAAAAATCATCTTCAATCACTTTATAAGGTTTAATGAATTATTTCTTTTATAAGGGAAGACCTAATAATGAGTATTTATGTCTGAGGATGAAACATTTGATCAGTTTGCATCTGCTCTTTAAATTTTTTTTCTTCATTCAGGTCAGTTGCATTGATTTTAAATGAAAAACGTATTATGGACAAGCATGATATATAAATAGACTTGATCTATGGGTGCAATGTTCAATAAAGCTGCACTTACCGCAGTAGCGGTAAAACTGAACATTTAAGGGCATAAGTTACTTTTTCTAGATGTTTCTGACAAGGTAGAGTGTGCCTTGAATTATGGATGCATTTATCCAACCACAACCGGTCCATCGCCAATTCACGCTCAGCTTTAAAGTTTCTCGTATTTACCTCGTGAAACCTCCAATACATTTCCTTTTTACTCGTCCAAAAATGGATCGCGTGAAATCGATCGTTACAACTATAAAGCATCGGAGGACGCGATCCAATGTTTTTCCCTACCGCTTTTTTCTCCAATATGCAATGCATGTTCCTGAGCACGTCGCGCAAATTGTTTTGGCCCAGACTTTACGTCTTTATCGAGGTAAAATAACTTTGGAAAGTAGAAAGGGTTGTGTGGTATTCCAATCATGATTCTTTAAAAAAAAGTAAGGTCAGTCCTCTCAATTGAAATAAAATTGAATTTCAAGCGAACATTTGTGTAAACATATAGTTTAATTAATTAATTATACTTATAGAGAAAGAGTTATTGCCATAAAGTTGAGACGACTAAAAATGATATGTTAATTTCGAAAAATAGAAATCCAAGGAGGCATGAGAATAATTTTCCGTCAATTCGTAAATAATCGAGAGAGGGTTATATCGACCTATTTGCGAAGTCTCTTATATTAGTACATACCATTTATGTTTAATGATATAATTATCAGTCACACGTGTATTTTTTGTGTCTTAAAGAGGTGCACATATTATCATAAACTGGACTCAGGATCTTGGTAATGGAAAACCATAAATCTTTATGTTTCAACTCCGGGTACGCCCCACCTCCTTAATAATATTGATTCCCGGACGACCTTCGATCATACCTTTCCAGGGCATAATTATCGCGAATTATGTAGCTGGGCGAGAAAACTGCCGAGGTTCGAGAGACATTACAGATTACACATATGTGTTTGTCACTAACTCCTCGTATACAACATTTTCTCAGATGTAGTCAGCAATTTTTATTAAAACTCAAAAAGGAAGTTGAGTGAGACAATCAGAATTGTATACAATTAAATTAATTAAAACATTATTCCATTTGTGAAATTATCGGATGCTCAAATTAAGGGAGGAGATGTCACATCTCTTCTCTAATTTTAGCGTTACCTATAATACCTTAAATCTTGGGCCTGGTGAGTCTCTATACCCGAAATTTACACATTATTAGTGCAAGGGCAATTATAATTGGTCTGGATGCCGAGCTTCGAAACGAGAGTAAAAGATGAAAAAAAAGTTTGCTATATGTAGTTTCTTTTGGACCTGAGCCTCCGGCCATGTGGACTCTAGAGGATATACCCTCGGATTTACCCGCAGCATATTATAACGCCGTAGCGTGACCATGGTCTTGTGCCAAATTTAACTGCCGAACAACGTATCTCTTCTACTACACGATCCACTATGGTATTTCTGGAGAAACATCCAAATACGTATTACTCATGGCCACGTTGTCCTCGGCCCTGAACGAATGTGTGACTAAGATCAGTGACTTTTAAAGCACAGAGCATTATATCGTCAGGGAAACCGTGAACTCCGGGGGCGATCAGACACCGCGGTCCTTAGAACTCCCTTAGATGGTGAAATTTTTATTTAAAATTATTTCTCGCCGGAGGCCAAGAGACTTGGGAGAAAAGATCTGAGAGCAGTCGGGCGCCTGACAAGGATACTTCCTATTAGTAATTCGCCGTATATGGTGGTATCTCTCGGGTCAACCGGTCGTAAATAAGTATCCGTGCTTTAGACATATACAAATGGATATTGGTATATATCACCCTTTATCTGTATCGATTCAAGGTCACTTCCTAAATATATTCGTAAACAAATCGGCCAACTGTCTCTGGAGAACACTGAACTCACGAAAGTGAGGTTGAGGCAAAGACGAGTTCATGAACTCGTCAGCGAAAGGGAAAGGTTTCCGCGAGGACAATTCTTTCTACGGACCGACATCACTCAGTCTCATTATTTCCATACGCTTAACTGGTTTCTTATAACAATTACATAAACTAAGCATGCAATTTTTTAATTTAAACAAAAAAATTTCCATCTTCCGAAGGGTTGATCACTCAAATTTTGAGTGTACACCATATTTAAAGATTTTAAAGGATTTCAAAAAGATTTTTAATGAATTTCAAGTTTTCAGACGATCTTATTCAATTTAGAAAAATTTCGAGAGGATTTATGAATGTAACTGACATTTAACAACGTTTATAAACGAAAATGTAAAAGGAAGTTCCATCATCTACAAATGAAAATGAAAATAATTTATCAAAAGTTTATATTTTCACTTATATAAATGTTCAAAATGATAATAAAAGCATTAATCAGTTAATAATTTTAAAAGAAACAATTATAATTGAAAACAAATGGCAGTTACATATTTATGAGGCGGTTGCCTATCCCTTTCATTTTTTTTTTCGTTATATAAAATAGTGAAAACAGGAACTTTATTGCTATCTCTTAGATAAAAAGAACTTGTTAGATATTCTTACTTTTTTTTGAGGGTCGCGAAAAGTGATAAGTATAATAAAAATGGAGAGACAGAATTTTAAGATCCAACACCCTTAAGCACCAGGAAAAATATAAAAAGTAGCCTTTGTCTCTAACAAAAAAAAAAGGATATATTATAAATTTAGAATGCTGCTTTTCTCACATTCGTCTTTATAGTAGTCACTTTAGGGCATGGTGCACTCATCACGGTAGAATGTTAGAGGGCTTGCACGTGTTCGTCATAAGAACGTGCGGTAGGTATGGTGTACATGCGGTTAGTGACTATTATATCGTAGTAATGAGGGAAAACACCTTCTTGTTCAAAGAAGCTTTGTAAAAAGCGTCACGCAAGTCATCGAACTGAGCCTCAAGACTCGGATCGTTGAGATATTAATAGATGCAGGTTGTCGCATGTGGATCAATTTCCGTTCCTTAATTGCTTATTCGACCAATTAAACTATTTTAAAAAAGTGATACCTTTAATTCGTTCATTAAAGCTCGAGTTCTTCAATTCAACTCTTAGATTTCATTTTTAAGTACAAACTGATCTTCTACCTAATTAGTGGATTTTCTGAACTCATTTCCATTCTTTCAACATTTATATCCACTCTTTTTATCTATCTTTGACAACCCTTCATTATTTCTCAATCTTTCATCCCATTAGCAAGATCTCTTCTTTCCTAAATTTTTTTTCCTTGATATCTTCCACCGTTTCAAACGCATGATCAATTTCTCGATACTCAATTGACAGTATGTATTTAAATCTTGAAATGAAATCCGACGTCTTGTCGCGTTTCTGCTTTTTTAAAATAGTCGTATCTATAAAAAAAAGAAGAGAAAGCTATTATACATCTGACATTAAAGTTTTATAGCAACGATATCTTATAGTTACATCATAGTTGCAGCCCACGCTCTTAAACTGTTGACAAGCTCAAACAGTAATAAACCAGAGAAGTTTGCCCTTTCTTTCAATTTTCAAGATGAAGTAACAAGTAACAAATAACCATTTACAAAGCTCCAGGTGGAAAATATAGACCCTTCTCTCTTTCTCCACTTTCTGTCGCAGTTGATTGTAGGAGCAGAGAGGAAGGAAGGCAGCGGCCCAGGAGGCAGCCAGCTAGGCGTGAGTCATCGCGAGACAAGATCTCAAGTAAGGAGGCGGCCTTGATGCTGCAAAACTGTTTGCAATATCGGAACCGCTGAACCGCTCGCAACCGCTCGGATATCGCGGCCACGATCGTGCCCTGAGCTCTCCGTCTCAACTTCACAAGAAGTCTCGAAGAGCTTTCCTCCTTCGTCTACTCTACCTCCACGTAACTGATTACTAGGCAGGACCAAATCGACGGGAAACGTGCCCCGAGTGCCAAGGATTCTCGGGATGGCGCACTTTTTCGTCCTGACAGGAAGCAGGAAACTTCATCCAACTTTAACAGCTTTTATCCCTCATACCAAATTAACCCTTTGAGGAAACATTATTTTTTCTCATTCTACTTGTTAAGTAAATTGAATTGAATTATAATAATCCTTTTCCTTTATAACGAACTTTTGCAATGAAAAGGGCAGGGATAAAATCTATTAACACCCCAAAGTTGGAAGTTTTACGAATAAAGTAATAGCAATAATCACAGTACTTATTTAAAGGAATTAAAAAAAAAGTATAAAAATCCAAAAGAGGTCAAAAGAATCTAGAAGAATTATTTCAATTATCCGGAAAAGTTTTTCAACCCGGAAATGATTCGGAATTACCTATCCTATAATTCCAATGTCAATAATTTTTCATATGATTCAACTTTATCAATTGAAAAAAGATAAAAAGGTGACACATTTCAAAAACAGGTGAAATGGGTGAACAAATTCTAAATAGGTGAAAAAAGGTGAATAGGTCACGACCTGTGATGACTGTAATAAAAATAACGTCCCAATTTGGCGAAATAAAAAGTAAATGCGAATAAATTCGGTTTGCTACAATCGCGACTAGTTTGCCCGCATTTTAATTCAGGAAGGACCATGAGCCAAAAAAGTTCAAGAGCAATTTAAACCATCGAATGTTTTTCAATCTCATCGGGAATCTCTGTTGTTCATATGGGCAAGAATAATATATCTGACTCAACAATCTCTGCATCTTTCACTTCAAAAATATGGGTGATTAATGGTGTAAAATCTTTCAAATATGTCCTAATTTTACTTATATTTTAATAAATTAAATTTGAAATATTTTAAATTAATGCAAAAAACGGATTCTAAATAATATTGATTATTAGAAATGTGACATGAATGATAAACTGATTATATGCTTCAAAATCTCTATTCCGACTGTGTATTTAGCGAATGCCACAAGGACAAGGTTAATACCCATTCGTGATCTGCTTATGCCAAGTATTACAAAATAAGAGAAAATCCTAAAATTTCAAATAAGATTATTCTCTGAAGATAATTTCACACGTATTAGTTGTTATACTTTTTAATTTTATATTGAAAATTACATTTTTTAATGGAAATCACCAAAGAATATGTCTAATTTAGTTTTAATAATTAGCTCACTAAAAATTCTTCCTCAAATGAACGCAACACAAAATAACCTGCTCTAAAATTCTAAATCCAGTTTGTTTAAAATAATCGCCTTTCAAAAAAGTAATTAGGTTAGGCGTAAAGTAACGACCGAGCAATAGTTATTTTTTCGTTTGCCTTCATTAATCGAAAAAGTGCATCTAAAATTTTTTCGTCTCGCAGTGATCAAATTCAATTACCATAACCAGTTTAGTAATGCACCTGGCATGATAAGAATATTTATACAAGAGTAAATAATCAACGCAATATTTCTGATTGACGTACGACTGAAAGAATTCGTTATAAAATAACTGTTGTGTTCTTTTTTATTTTTTATATGTTCTAGATCTCATGACTTTCAATAAATTAATGTGTGTCCAAAAAATTACTCACCAATCTTAATGTGTATGTAAATCCTGCCCTTGCCTTGTAATGAATCTGTAAAATATACAAATAACTTTAAAAAATTGTAATTTATAATACATTTTTTATGTACAGCCTTATTAAAGTTAATTTTTATTGTTGGCGATAAGACGGTTATTCTACGTAATAAGAGTTAAAAACGATATTACATTCGACCAATGTCGTGTTTTAGATACAAGAAAAATAGACAAGTATTTTTTTATTTCAACTTGAGATGCAAAATTTTTAAGTTGTAATTTTTTAAGCATTTGAAGTAGAAAAAATTTAAGATTTTTTCAAATCGCATGTAGCGATGAATGAAAAAATTATTCGTTTTTGTTAAATAATATACATATATATATAATATAATATAATAATATAAATATATTAAATATATTATAGAGAGCTAAGCAACTGTCTATCTAAAGCACGACGACGGTCAAACATAATGTATAATTATCACCTTATCGGCAACCATAAAACTTGACTCTAATGCGTCGTTTAGTATAAAAGCTTAATATTTCTAAATAAAATAAAATTGAGAGAAAGTAGTTTCTTCATTTGAACATTCAAAACTTCTAGTGCATACAGAGGTGCATATAGTAAATCGAAAGATAATACCGCTCCTAAGTAAGGAAGGTAAGAGTATTTTTTTACTATATTTGTACAAATGGATATCAATGTTTACGTACAGAGAAGTATATAAAATACTTGTATAAAAAGATCCTCCTTAGTCCATACATATTTTTTTATCGAATATCACTTCAACGTTTTGTTTCCAAATTAAGGATAGAACGTTTTTTCGGATAATAAAGTATAATAAACAAAAGAAATTCATAAAGTATCTATGATTCAATTCGACTCATATATCCTTTGCTATTCATTAATCAATCTGTTTTTACTGTAGGTGCTAAAATATATACAAGATTCCAGGTGAAGCTTCTTAATGGCGGGAAATTACATAAAGAGATTTTTTAATGCTGTTTTCTTATGCCAGCTGTTAAGAATTTACTGTGAGTAAGCATTTAATTTTATGAGTTTTTTAATTTTACAAGATACTTTGCAACACAATGAGATGTTTTTGTAAGTTTCTTTTATTTGATCTTAAAGTGTTAATTCTTCATTTCGAAGAGATATCTAATTTGACCTTCCTATTAATGTTTTTTAAATTTACATATTTACCTATTACACGAAACAAATTTTTGCTTAGAAATGAAAACTACTGTTAATTGCGAGAAAATTAAAAAACAGACCCAAAATTTCAATTGTTCGCAACATTCTATTTGTTTAAAGCTGTAGATGGAACTTTCGACTATCACCATGTGAATAAATGGAGTAAAGAGTATCCAAATTGTAGTGGAAAACGACAATCTCCTGTGAATATCGACACAGATATGATAGAAGAAGAAGTCAAAGATTCTATACAATTTTTTAACCAGGATCAACTACCGGAAACTATGAAATTAGAAAATCTCGGCCAGTATGGTACGCCCCAATACGTAACTTAAAGTTCATTGTTCGATCTGATTCAATTGGAACCATAAAAATTTATCTTAATCTTATTTCTAAAAAAAAGCATCTGGTAGATGGGGCCCTTATTCCGCTATAAAAGTCCACATTGGCAAAAACTTTAATTTACTCTTTTATATTGACTGAAAAAGAAAAAGTGAAATTACTTTTTATAATGTATCACACTATAGGATATATCGAGTAAATTTTTGTACAATTGAAGAAGTTAATTTTTTCCATTACAGTATCAATTACTGCTGAATGGTCTGGTGCGAAACCAAGTATGAAAGGTGGGCCTCTTAATGGTACATATGTCCTAGCTAGCATTCACTTTCATTGGGGTACAAAAAATAATGAGGGTAGTGAACATACAATTAACAGAAAAAGGTAAGTTACAATTTATGACTTATTTTTTAGATATTATATTAATAACAAAGATGATTTAATCGTCGAAAATATTCTAACTCTTTCAATCAATATTTAATCATAATAAGAAATTATGACTTTCAATTAAACACAAAATCTTTTTTTCCAAAATAGATATCCTTTGGAAATGCACATAGTACACTATAAAGAAGATTACGGTTCATTGGAAGACGCACAGGACAAGGCAGATGGTTTTTCTGTGATTAGTCTCATATTTCAAGTAATTTAGCTTTATTTTATTATCATCGTTTTAATAATGACGAACATATTTTAATTAAAAAAATGAAACTAAAGGGAATTATATACATTAATATATTTAAATGATTGAGGTAAAATTTAATGATATTGCAGATAGGAAATAAAAAAGAAAGTTCAATGCTTGAGCCGATAGTAAAAACATTTTCTAAAGTGACAAAGGTAAACGAAAAAACATCACTGTCACCATTTTCACTATCTCTTTTTAATCTAAATGACGAAGTTGTATTAGTTACCTATTTGGGATCCTTAACTACACCGCCTTGCACAGAAAATGTGACTTGGCTATTGACTACGAAGTCACGTAGAGTGACCACCAAACAGGTTTGAATTTTTACTTTATTATTGTATTCAAAATTCAGACTTTTTAAAAACGTTAGTAACTTTTCTATGAGTAATTCTATAATAATTTAATCACATTTTAAAATAATTGTTTTTGATTTTAGATGGAAACTTTTAGAGAAATAATGCTTAGACATGGGGATAAGAAAAACTTTAGACCAGTTCAACCATTAAATAATCGTAAATTTCAAATTGTCAAAGGTCCAAAGTTTAGTTAAATGTATAAAAGAAGACACAAGACATAACTATATTTTTGAAGAATAAAGGATTCGATTAAAAAATAAGAAATTCATATTCCGACCTTTTAATCTCAGAATTTTAAAGCTTTAAAACAAATTATACTTACTTAAAAGTTCTGAAACTACACCGAACTTTTCCTAAATTCCTCAATTTGAGTCTTCCTCTTAGATATTTTTTGACATTTTTGTATCTGGTCAAGACAAGAAGATTAATCAGCACTATCTGAAAAAGAATCATATATTATAAAACAAATGACCTATTAAAAATTTGATGTGCACAACTAAAAAAAGGATATAAGTTTAAAACCATACATCTGTAACTAAATATGGTACCTGGAAGTCAATTCCAATGTAAAGAAATTTTAAAATATTAATACTTCATATGTTTTATAGATATACACGATATACTTATTACGATTTTACGAAGAACTATAAAGTACCTGTTCATAACATTATTGGCCTTGTCTGACATTGTTGTATCTGCTCCCTACCAAAGATATGATAATAATATCTTTGTCCCTACTCCAAGGACACCAAAGAACACTATGAATACACATATACCGACAATCTCGAGAATCGAGTTTATGAAAGAAATCGGATACAAAAAACCCCGTAAGAAAGAGATTAATTTGATTACTAAAACTACAACCGCAATTTGTATCAAGTTTACCAAAATTCTAACCTATTATACCTATTCTGGAAGTGAAAAACGCGAAAAGTTTAGCGAAAATTAATCTGTAGAGATGCCGACACAAAAGATAATAATTGATAAAATTTGCATTTACTGATATCCAATAATCTCACAATCACGCTCAAAAATAATTATCAACCGAAAATTAAGAAAAAATTACTACATTGTTGAAAACACCGCGACCTAATATTGGCAAAAATGTCGCGGTCACGGTCGTTTATACGACCGTGGTCGCGGTCAAGTTTTACCAGTTTTACAACTTACTAATGATAATGTTACCAAATATTACTAAATATTACCAAATGTTACTAAACGAAAACCCTGATCTAGATCATAGAAAATCGATTACCAAATACTATCGATATTATTTACTTTCTTCTTGCGCAACTTCATTCCGTGTGATTTCGCGTTATAAAATGGAAAAAAATGTCCCAAATTGCGATTCTTATGATAATTCATTGAATTATGCACACAAATTTTGAGCGATTAAGCGTTCCGATATCGCGATTGCAAAATTATATATGTTTAGATAAAATACGACTCAATTGATAGAATTTATTCGGCAATAAATTTTATGGCACCAGTGTGAACAGTGTTCTAGAACTTTCTAATTAACAACCGCCTTTTCAGTTTAAATTGTTCGATTCATGATCGTGAGTGCTTCTGGATAATCTGGGTTGGGTAGTTTTTAGTAGTTTCGGTTTGGCGATCGCGGTCGAGAATGTGGAAGCTCGTAAAAATTGTCAATTAATCCGATTTAAGTTGTAGTTATTTATCTAAATTGAACCAATTGAACTAAATCGTTTTCGACCTTTTACATATATACACTCGACTCATATGCCGATTTGGTAAAATGGGAAAATTATTAGGTTTGATCGAACCAAGGTGCAGAGTCCCAATATTACATTAACAATCAATTATTGAAATTTAGTTCAACAATTACTAATTTTACTGAATCAGAATGATTACAAATATTTCTTTGTCGATTTTTTAGTTTTCGTAAAAAGCTAGTGTGAAAATTCGTGTCGTAAATTATTATAAAAGAAAATTTTAACAATATGGCGGACGTCGAATAGAATGTTTTTTGCGCGCCAAATTTTCAGTGATCGTTCTAAGTCGGTTTTCGGAATACGCGAGTGATTATAAACAATATCAAAGAGAAAACTTTTTTATTTTTGGTCGTAATAACAGGTACATACTCATTTATTCCGATTTTGAAGACTAAAATTCTACCATTTGAAATTTTTTAATACGTTTTTGCAAGAGAAGATATCCCTGTTATGTTTTCAGAGTTAATGTATTTAATAATAAAATTAGCCTTTTTATGATATTCAATTTGTATATCATATTTCTGCACTTATTATATTTCTCACTTTTTAAAATTAAAGTTTTTTCATAAATAGAATCTTAGATAGATGAAGAAAAAGGATATTAATAAATTGTTGTAATCAATACTGAAACTTACAATCCTTTTACAGATTATATATATTGTGTTGTGAATGGATTCAGTATTCGGATACTTCAAAGGGAAACTAACTACATAAAGAGGAAACCAGAGGAAACTGAAGCAGCTTTTGAAGTGGCATCAGAATCTGGATGTAATTATTCTATATATAATATAGTTATTCTTATATGCAGGTCTTAAAATAAAAAATGGTCACAAATAAGTTAGAACACAAGAAATTTGCAAAAGTAGAAAACATTCACAATTTTTAAATTAATTTTTTTTTATTTCTAGGTTCCACATTAATGTATACAGGAATGTCCAGATTGGTAAGTCACTTTTTGAATTCCTCCTGTTTCCAAGCAGGACGAATGGTCCGAACAGACTTGGGAAGAGGTTGTATTCTTCAGATCTCATAGTGACGATGGTTGAAATTTTTTAATCCCACCCACTGGTCTACAATATTTCTGAATATTTTTTCAAGTTTTTTTTACGCTGATTCTATTTATTTTCAACGTGATGAATGCAAGAGAATATTGGCT
This sequence comes from Synergus gifuensis, assembly GCA_904066015.1. Classification (NCBI taxonomy): domain Eukaryota; kingdom Metazoa; phylum Arthropoda; class Insecta; order Hymenoptera; family Cynipidae; genus Synergus; species Synergus gifuensis. Next base: position 405,914 of record CAJFCO010000044.1, on the reverse strand, counting down.
TTTGTTTTCTAATTCAATTTAATTTGTATGGTATGCAGATTTAATTTTTTTGCAAAAGACGGGTTTTTTTATTTTATAGAAGTTAATTTTTAATTCAATTTCTTGCAATGTCAATTCAATGATTATAATATATGTGTAAAAGGCAAGATGTGAACGTGTTGGTGAGAAAAACATTACATCTTACAACATTACTTTATTTCAAATTAAAATTATCAAAGTAAGATCTTTTTTGCGCGCTTTTATGTTAATTATATCAATGGTTACAATCATAAATATTCGTTGAAATTTCTTCGGTGAAGACAGAAGAAAAAGTTAATGGGAAAATATTTAAATCTCTTTTCTATCCACGTCACTATGTTGATCTATAATCTTGATTGATTTAAAATGCATTCTTATCATAAACAAATTTCTGACATGTTTTTGCGCTTAACGCCTATTAAAAAATTTATCTATAAAATGACATTCACGTCGTTATACTGTTTTCATTTTCAAGTTGAAAATGTATTCACTTCTCAATTGAAATATTGACGAAATATTTCGAGACATTTAAAATACTACCAGCAAAATTTCATAAATTCTATAGGTGTTCTTTATACTTTGGGAAAAATTCTGTAAATACTAATGTCACTTGTATACTCTTTACAACTTAAGATTGCCGTAAAGATGCATGGAAAACGTCAGAAGTGCAATAAAATAGGAACTTTATTCGGAAAGTCTTGACGGTAAACGAGCTCTGGTTTATATCACATAGACTATGGATGCGTGGTTACTTATTTCCTTGGACGATTTATGCCAAGTACTTTTGTTAGGAATGTAGGATGTCAAAGAATAATTTTTATTTATAGGGTCCTTCTATTTTTCCTTAGTCCTGTTCGCTCCGCCCACTTTAAATTGCAGAATACTGGTATAAATAACTCACGAACAACGTAAGGAAAAATTAAGTGCGGGCAACTTTTGTTTCTTTTACACCAGACATTTATTGTATTTGTGTAGTACAGTGGGTGGACGAACTACTCCCGCGAATGCTCTGATCGCACCTAAGAAAAGTCTAGGAACCATAGGTGGGAAAGTAAATGTACCACTTGTTAGTGAAATAATACTTATTACTTTTATATTAAGAAAATATACTTTACACACATTTTACATCGATATCGACGACTAAGTTTTACTTAAATCTATAAGCTTTTCTCGGTAAAACTTAAAACAAGTTATAATACTTTGGAATAATTTCATTTTTCTCATCTTCGCGTTTCTTGTATTTGGAAAAATCTTTATAATTTAAATTCTTAACTATTTCAAAGGGATTTTCATCGAGTCTTCAGAAACTTAATCAAAAATCAAAATGAAAGTCTCAAAACGTTTATACAGACGTAAAGAAAAAAAAATAGACTGAAAATCCACGTTATGGTTATCATCTAATAGCAATCACAATACTTTTCATATATTTTCAATAAAAAAAAAGAAGTAAAATTGAAAAGAATTTTAGTGCCTTATCTCGGTATCGAAATTTGTTCATAATTTAAGTGAATGCAGAAGGAGAAACCCTGTTGGCATTGAGGTATTGCGAAGTAGCCCTTTTTAGAACTGATATTTGAATAGCTATCCAATCTGTTACAAAGCTTGAAGGAGCGCCCACAGCAATAAACTTCACACGATCACCTGAAATTAAAGATATTCAAAATTAGAAACAAATCTTTGCGATACAAAGGATTATAACTGAACAATTCTATACAATTACTTTTTACTTCTTTTATTTTATAAATGAAAATTTTTTAGTCCAGACTTTAACCATGCCTCTATCGATAAAAAAATAAGAATGAAAGATAAACCGAGATAAGATAAACCTTTTATACCGCCTAGTTGTACCTTGTAGAGGTTGTATCAAACATCGGTAAAGTCAATGTTTGCCTTTTCCACTAATTTCAAGTTAACTTTAGAATTTTCAATGTACCATTTCATCTCCTTAATACAAAATTAGTTTTATAAATCTTTCTTTTTTAATTTGGAGATAAAATTTCTTTACCTTCTACGAAGATTTGCGTTAAATCCGCGTTTGCTAAACAAACTCCAAAAAGGAATGCATTTTTACGGTGGAATAAAACCGACTCAAAGTGATTCAGTTTGAACTGTCCTAGTATGATTCCAAATTCTTGATTCGGAACGTCCAATATGACTCCAGTTCCAAAAGCAAACATGGTTCTAGCGTCGTTTGTGTACTAAAAATAAAAAATAAGATTACATATAAATTTTTACCTTAGAAGTGAGAGATAATCCTCTAAAGATTTACTTACACGATTGATACAGTCGTAAATGTAGGGCTTCAACGACTTAGCATATTTCATTACCTTGATGAAACTATCCGCATCCTCAGGCTGAACATACTGAAAATAGTTTTCAAGAAACGCTAGGTCATATTCTTCTTAGAAAATATTCGTTAGAAATATTTATGTTTAAAAATTGTGTATGCCCTATTAGGGACCTTTACCTTTTTTCCTTTTTCTTCTACTTCCGACTGTCTGTTATCAACACATTTGTGGGACTCTGGTCTTTTGCCTTTGAAAACCAATATAGCGAACCATTCACTTTGCACAGGGCTTTGATCAGAAATACAGGGAATTGCATCGAAAATTACCATGTCACCTACTTTCAAAACATCTTTGAGAGCTCTCGAAGAGGGTAGTCTTTTGCCATCCAGATAAAATTTACTGGCCAAAAAATATATATTTGCGTCTTTTTCGCTTTGATAATCTGTGGAAATTACACCATGTCGTTTTTGAACATCTATGACCAATCCGGTGATATTGACGAGACCTGTTTTTAATTTCATCCTGTAATTTGGTCTCTTCTCGTGTTTCTGACATATCATGACATACCAAACGGACTGTTGCTCATTATCTTGATTGGTCAAAATGTGACAGGAAAATATAACCTATGATAACATTTTTTTATTAGCGATAATATATTTTTCCTATTAAAATTGAAATTCGATTCTTTGTCAGAGATTATAAATTATAAAATTCAGATAAGAATAAAAAATTCTTTAACGTGAAAATACAGTTATTTGAGGACATAAGTTTGGATAAAAACTATATAAATTTTACAGATAGAAATTCAATTAAAAAACGAATTTTAGAAAAAAGGATTTAACCTTCGGATTCAAATTCCAATATCTGGAATTAAATAAGACTGCAAATAGTTTACGGAGTATTTTTTAAATAATCAAATAATTATAATTAAATTTAAAAATATATGAACTTACCAGTGAACCGACTGATATATATTCGTTTAAATGTTTATTCTCAGGAATGTGTTTACCTTTGTGATAATACTTTTCTCTTCGCAATAAGGCTTTTTCCACTTTATTATTTAATTCGAACTCAATCTCTGCCTTATCTAACCCATTAATTCGAGAAACTGAACCGACTCTGTCAAACAGAAACTTTTTGTTTTGCATACTTTGCATGATTAATTTGAGGTTAGATTACTTCCGGCGAGTTTCTCATTAAAATTGTCAACAATAAAGTGAAGAACTTGCAGATTTTTTAATTCTCTTGAAATCAGGCGTATACAAAATACAACAAATTACTTTATAATGCAATCCAGTGATCCGCTATCACTGTTGTTTGTATTTTTATGGTTTTTATATAAATCTTTGTCATAACCGGTACGACGTGAAGTTGGCCAATTATTGACAACGTTAAACTGAATAACTGATGGCTGCCAATATATCAACAAAACATTAAGCGCTAAATTTAAATTTGAAATTATTCCTGATTTTATTTTCGTTATATTTTCTTATTTAAAAAATAATGTTTATATTTATCGCAATTCATTTTGTTTAAAATTAAGATTCTCTGAAGAGTTTCTGGATTAACAGTTTTAACTACGTAAAATATTCAAGCATATTTTTCATTTTGAAATTTCTTAAATGTCATTAAATTTATAGTGAATATCAATTTAACGAGATTAGGCGCGCGCTTGAGCGCGCGTGTTTCGTCTATAGAAACTGAAATGACAAATTCGCGTCTTTAAAAAAATTGCATCTTTTATTTTATAATTTTGAATCTGTCAAAAGTAATTTGTTATATTAAAAGCACTAACCACAATAACATACCAAACACTTACACACACAAACTAACATCTCCTACTTTTTCCCTGTATAATCGAAAGAAGATTTAAAGATTTTGTTTCTAAATATTTTTTTTTGTAATTTCATTAACGTTTTATGATTCCCAGAAAATGTTTCTTGGTCAGGGAATTTCGCGTCTTTAAAATTTCACCTTTTATTTAATAATTTTGAATCTGTCAAAAGTAATTTGTTATATTAAAAGCACTAACCACAATAACATACCAAACACTCTTACACACACAAACTAACATCTCCTACTTTTCCCCTG
>CAJFCO010000044.1:276604-401507 GCA_904066015.1 Synergus gifuensis | reverse complement strand
TATAATCGAAAGAAGATTTAAAGATTGTTTCTAAATATTTTTTTTTTTGTAATTTCATTAACGTTTTATGATTCCCAGAAAATGTTTCTTGGTCAGGGAATTTCGCGTCTTTACGAAAATGTCACCTTTTATTTTAAAATTTTGAATTTGTTAAAAGTAATTTGTTATATTAAAAGCACTAACCACATTAACATACTAAATACTCATACTAACACAAACTAACATCTACTTTTTCCCTGTATAATCAAAAGAAGATTGTTTCTAAATATTTTTTTTTTTGTAATTTCGTTAACGTTTTATGATTCCCAGAAAATGTTTCTTGGTCAGGGAATTTCGCGTCTTTAAGAAAATTTCACCTTTTATTTTATAATTTTGAATTTATCAGTAGTAAATTGTTATATGAAAAGTACTAACCATTAACATACCAAATACTCTTACAAACACTAACATATACTTTTTCCCTGTATAATCGAAAGAAGATTTAAAGATTGTTTCTAAATTTTTTTTTTGTAATTTCATTAACGTTTTATATAATTCCCAGAAAATTTTTCTTGGTCAGGGAATTTCGCGTCTTTAAAATTTCACCTTTTATTTCATAATTTTGAATTTGTCAAAAGTAATTTGTTATATTAAAATCACTAACCACATTAACATACTAAATACTCTTATTATAACACAAACTAACATCTCCTACTTTTTCCCTGTATAATCAAAAGAAGATTTAAAGATTGTTTCTAAATATTTTTTTTTTGTAATTTCATTAACGTTTTATGATTCCCAGAAAATGTTTCTTGGTCAGGGAATTTCGCGTCTTTACGAAAATTTCACCTTTTATTTTATAATTTTGAATTTGTCAAAAGTAATTTGTTGTATTAAAAGCACTAACCACATTAACATACTAAATACTCTTATACTATAAAACACACTAACATCTCCTACTTTTTCCCTGTATAATCGAAAGAAGATTTAAAGATTGTTTCTAAATATTTTTTTTGGTAATTTCATTAACGTTTCATAATTCCCAGAAAATGTTTCTTGATCTTATATTACACAGAATGTAATATAAAAAACACAATTTTTAATTATAAGTGTAGTTTATTTTTTTTTAATTTTTGATCATATATTTTATAAATAATCTTAGTCTAAGAATTCATAATGTAAGTCGATTAATTAAATGAATTATATTTATTCGGGAAATATTTTGTTCATTGGTACTCGGCTGAATAATTCGTTTCCAATTTGTGCGAAGACTAAGCCAAAGCTTTTTTCGTAAGGTGCCTGAAGTTCCTTAAATAGTAAATCTGCATTTTCGTCAATGAAAGTTTCCATTGGTTTAGCTACAACAAAAGATTTTAAATTACAAAATATGTTGCTATTTTGTGAAATATTTTTTTTTCTTTATTTCAAATTAAGTCAAATTAATTAATTTAACATAATTAATTCTTACCCAAAACTGGATCGCCGTCAAAAAGATTTTCAAAGCGTAAAAGAACTTTCGAAGGACTAAATTTAACATTGAACTGCTTTATTTTTAAATAACTTTCTCCGTCCTTTTCGTACTTTTCGAAATATATTGTACTTTTGGTCTTGAGGTCAACTGTAATTAATACAAGTTTAACGAATTAGATCTTTTTTATATTTTATTAATTAATATGTAGGAAATTATGATAAATTACGTAAATCTTTTCACTTACGCATGGTAATGTTTGAATGTCCATTGCCTCTGACAGGTAATAATAGAATCTTTCCATCGAGTTTGTAATTTGCGACGAAATCAACTTGTGGACTATGAGTATCAACAACAAATACTAACTTATTCCAGTCAGCTCTATAAAAGCAAATATTTCATATTTAAAAATAAAAACTATACATCATAATAAATATGAGCATACATTTTATTATAGAAAAGTTTTTTAAAAATAAATTTTATAGAAATTAAAATTTTTCACACTTACATAACTTTTCGAGGTTCCAGGCCTCTAGTGAGTCCATGAAGTTCTATATTCTTATATTCTTGTTTAAGAGATACTGATCCCTCATTTCCACCAATGGATATGCTGTTAACTTTTAGAGGTTCCAGAGGTAATATTTTGAAAGCCCTTGTACCTTTCCAAAGAAAAAATTAAGTCTGTAGTTAACAAGTTTGCATTTTGTAGGAAAATTTTGTAGGAAAATGAAAAAGTATGTAGTATCATTATAAAAACAAGATTCATCTTACCATCTTTTAATTTTATTACAGCATCACATACAGCATCTCCCAAACATTCTGTGAATTTTGGGTCAGACTTTCTGCAAATTTTGAAATGGTTCGCTAAAAATGAAAGAGGATAATATAATTATAAATTAATATTTTCCTTTACATATTTTAAATCTATATTTTTTTTGTCTCTGAAAATTACACAATCTAAAATCATATAGTCATAATCTAAGAAGCAATTTTAAATCATAATTATGTTTTTCTACAAAAGGTGAAAGTAGGAGTCCCTGACTCATTGAGATATCTATTTTATTGTTAACATAAACGTACCATATAAAGTATTAAGAAAGAAAAATAATGTAATTGTGAAATAATTCGACCTTGAATTTTTAACAAATCTTCTTTTATTATTATCAATAAATATGCTGCATTTTTTAAAATCTAACTTAAAAAAAAAGATATTAGATTTATATGCAACATGTTTATGCAAACTTCTTAATTATTTTTAATTATTTCCCTTGAGATAGAAAATTAAGTAACATAAATTTAATACGCGTATATATAATATAAAATTAATTATTTTTCATAGAATTTTTAAATCTAAATATAGAATAAACATGCAAATGGATCTTTCCTTACTCACTTACTTGCTCAAGGACCTTTTTTTAAACTAACCAATGCGTCATAATTAATAATATTAATCATAAATTATATGTTTTTCTTAGTTCAATCTATAGCAAGGTAATGTCTATTTAAATTAATTTAAAACAAAGGTTGTGATGCATAAAGCCATAAATATATAGGATGGATAACATAAATATTAGTTATTCACATCGCGAAATAAATTGCTCATTATTAAAAGATATGCACTATTTTATATGTTAAGTGTTCTTGAATAGCTTAATAAATTGTGATATTATAGCACCAGTTTTTCATCCGAGGCTTTAAATTTTCTACTGTCAAATATGAGGACAAATATCTGCACAGTATAAATGACATTCTTGTGCAATATTATATTCTAAATGAGTTTGACAAACAGAAAAACAATCTAAAGTATGTTTCAGAATTAAACAAAGATAATTTATTTTTTGAAGAAAATATAGATAAATAAACACAAAAACTAATTCATCTAGTCATATAGACTATGATTTCGTTTACAATATTTCTAAAAAAAAAATGATTTTTATAAATTTTGCAATGACTTACGTAAATTTAGAGCAGATGCTGTTGCAAAAGCAATCAACAATAATTCCGCCACTGTATTCATGTTTGATTAAATTCGGAAAATTCCCCACGCACTGTTTGTTATTGTAAAAAAATTCAGAAAAACAGCCTCAGAAATGAGGGAAGTTGTCTGAAATACTAAACGCAAACTGAACTCACGCTGATTTATCCATTCTTTATATGAATGGATATATCCCCTCCAAAATTCAGGTATATGTTCCTTTTCTTTTTGCATTTAATGATTCATCTAATCATCTTCACGTAAAAAATGCTCGTTCCTTCACCAGTTTTCACTGGAATTTATTTTTTTAATTCAGTAATTAATTATCTGAAAGAAAAAAATCTTCGCCCTTAGTTTTTCAGAACTCGGTTTTAAGTTTTTTTTTTAATTTATTTATATTTAATTAGATATTTTTAGAATGTTTCTTTATCTCTTCTGTAAAATCGTATAAATGGAGTTTTTTTCTAAGTACTCCCTTTAAATCTGATGAATTTTCTACAATTTAAAAGAATTTAATATGTCGAGTTTGTTTTAACATACGTATGCTTTATACATACGTAAATAAAACTTTTTGATTTTATCTTCTCGTCACTGGGATTTCCACGTCTTAAATTTTTTTTTCACCGGCCAAAAATATTATCGATACGATCTCCTAAATAATGCTATTGTTCTCTTTTTACTAATAACTATTCTGAATTAATTTGTAAAAATTAACATATATTACCGACGTAAATGATAAAAAACATATTAAAAAAAAATGATGATGCTCTGTAACAAAGGTTAAATTTGTGAATGAATCTGACACTTTATAACACGTAACAATAAATTTAGTATAATGTATCATACAAGTTTCTTTTCAAGTTACTTTAAACTCAAGTAATAAATAAAAATTGATTGTTTGTTCATCAAAGTAACATAGTTTCGATTTTCGATAAATAAAATGAGGACAGACATTAATTGTAAATTGTTTTCTATTTACAACTATCAAGAACAGATTCATTGCGCAAAATGAAAAAAAAAATCAAAGCAGAATTCATACCTATAGTTCATCTACATGACACACCTGGTTATAAAATCTTCCAAATACTCATATTTCACTTCTTTTTCATTAAAATGATTTTATCACTTTTCGTTTAGTTGTTAGATTCTCACATGTTAAATCAATTAGTCTAATCATTTATTAAATGTATTACATTAAACCTGTAATCATATTGCATATAAAATATTATTCTAAAAATAATTTTTTTGTAATTAAAAATAAAATAAAAGAGATAAAAGGAAATCAATATTTTATCAGTTTTTTAATTGAGATTAAAAATCGGGAAATGCAATAATTTATTCTTTTGAGTTCAGTTTTTATGAAGTATATTGATTTATCTTTTAATTGTTTCAGAAACTTTAACTTACATAAACGAATAATATCCGGTATAATAAAGGTGTTATAAAAATGTCCAAAAGTCACGTATATTATTTGAAAAAAAAAAATACATTAAAGCAAGTTTAATACTCCTGATTCCTGAAATAGAATATCTAAGGACGTCTGTATTAATTTCCGTGATTATTTACTGATTAGCATTAGATCATTTGAGTTCAGCGACTGTCTGTAGTTATTTTAACGACTATTTAGCTACGTATGTATTTTCAATTGACAAATCAACCTTGCATTGCATCTTATTATCTTCAGGTTTCAATGTTCAAGATTTAAAATTGATAAATATGGACTCGAAACTTTGAAAAAAAAATTATTAACACCTCTGGAAAAATAATTTCAGAAGTCTCCACTTGACTCCAAATCTCGAAAGGCCACAAGAATCTTTGCATTTAAAAAGACAACCTTCCGGAGGAGATTAACTACTAATGACGTAAATGTAAATAACCATCCTTCGTGTTCTATTCTCCTTTAGACAGGAAAATAAAGCGCTTCAACTAAGTGCTTTTTTATGCTTGAAATTTATGTGTTTTATGGAAAGAGAGGCCTAAGTGGAATACAATCAAATAATTTTCCACAAGAAAAAAGAACCAGGCACTCCTCAAAAAGCTAAACCAGTTAGAAAGAAATCGTTTAAGGAAGCAATAAAAGTTGTCATTGGCAATAATCATCCAATGTCACTCGATAGTCTCTGAATCTGAGGATATATTTTTTATGGAAGTTTTCGTTATTCCGCTGATTAGTTTAAAATAAGTATCTGAATTATTAACCTTTTAAAGACTGACTCAACTTTTTCAAGGAAAACATCTTTAAAATGTGAAGATTTGACATTTTTTAACTTGAAATAGAATTTGGTATTTTTTTTGTTTAATAAGAAATTTTTTAAGTATTAAAATTGATATCAAACTACCAACGATTAAAATTTTTAATTAATAGTCACTAGAATTTCCTATTCATAAAGTTCTTGAAACGGGAATAAATTGAGACTTCTTCAATACCACTGATTTACTTTACTTTATCTTTATTTTATCTATTTATTAAATATATTTCTACATCTATATATCTTATAAAAATAATGACCAGTATTTCTTATGTAAAATTTCTCAAAATTTCATTTTTGACTAGGAATTTTTCGAATAATCCCCAAACTGTAAATTACTATTCAATTTAATTTCTATTTAAACTGACTAGAAAAATTCTTCCATTTAAGGAATCTTATTTTAGTTTAAACTTATTTTTTATATACACTTCAGAAGAAACCCTTATCTATTACTATCTTCTTTTAAAGACACTTTCATTTTTTCTCTGCTAAATTTTTAAAAAATATATCCAAAGGGCAACAATATGAAACGCGAGCTAATACAAAATAAATGAAATAACAAAGGGTTTTCGCGAAATTACCATAATAGCCACTATATATTCAATGGCTTGAGTGATAGTAACTATTTTTGTGCATTTACTAAAACGTTAATTATCTTGACCGAATCTTTAGATGATAGTTCACTCTTAATATTCAGGGAACTCCTTTCTGAAATCTTAGTGCTAAACTGTTGGAAGGATGTTGATTTTTCAAAGTACCGACATCAATCTCGTGACCGGTTAAAGGACAGCTGCGAAAATTTTTTTGTTTTCCTGTCCCATAATTTTTCTTCTCCTGCTTGACGACAAATCGCGGAAAATAATGGATTCTTTTTCTTTGTTTTGTTGCACATGGCGGCATCGTTACCACCAAATCTCCTCGGTGAATCTTACCAGCTGGTTGCGGAAATAATCTTTCATTCAGTAAATAGCGTTCGAGAGAACCTGATGATCTTGACGATAAAAGAGTTTGGGTAGAACCATGCGTATCAAAATAATTTTGCTCTCGAAACTTGTACAAGTCTATCATTTCATTATCTTTATCTTGAATTACTTCTCGTTTATTGCGAATTTTCGAAATCTTACTCGTTTGTCCTGAGGATGGTCGCATTTGTTTTGAGTATTTAGGAGTTACATCGTACTCTCCAAAGTAATTTTCATCATAAAACATATCTTCTTGCATTGGTCTAGATACTCTAGATTGATAGGATCGAGAACCTCCTTCAGAAGTGAAGTTTCCACTTCTTATCTTCCGAGTCTGCGTGTCTTTTGAAGTAGTTGAAGCTTTTTTAGATGATATTGTCCTCTTTGCTAATATTTCTCGCGATGATTTCTTTGGCAAACTTTGAGATTCTTTATTTATCTGAGAGCAAAAGTGTTTAGGAAGAGAGCTTTTTTCGCTAGTTTGAACTGGTTCATCATTAAATTTATGGAGTGATTTGAAAGTTTTTTGAACTCTATCACCAGCACTAGAAGGATATTTTGTTGAAAATCTAGAAGCTGATTGTGATGGAGTTTCTGAGGGTTTTTCATTAAAAATATTATGGGTAGAAGAGATTTTATTTTGCAGAAATTGGGATTGTGGAGAGTAATTTATTTTTCTAACTCGTTGTACTGTTTCGTTACTGAGAGGAGTTGCTGGATTTGTATGTTGAATATCGTTACTCTCTACCCAAGCCATTGGTCTTAAATCTATTAGACTTCTGCAGTGACTGCATGATGCAGGTTTTACCTTCGTTCTTGTTGATCTGAATTGCATTTTACGCGTTAAGCGGTTGCAGTAACATTCTTTTACTGGCATGCGGTATTGAAGTTCATTTTCGTTTTTTTTAGATGATAGTAATAATCTTTTTTGTATTGTCATGATTGGTGCAGAGGCAGAACGATATTTAGGACTCGGGGAATAATAATCTGGACACAAGGCACTACCAACGCCACGTGAATCGTTTCTTAGTTGCCAATATTCCGAGATTCTTGGAGAATGAACTTGTACGCTCGATGATTGGTTCAAAGATCTGAAAATAAAAAACGTAGATATTTATTTCGATTCTATTCGCTATTCGAGTTTAGTAAAAAATCAAAATGATTGAAAAAAATTTGATACTTAATATAACTGAAAACTTACGAGGTTTCAAAACACAATTTTTTAATCTCTTGGTTAATTCTCCAAGAATTTTCTTCTATCTGAGCCAGTAAAATGCGACTTCTCTTACGTAATTTATCGACATGGGTATCGAGAGAATGTGCCATTTCAAAATGAACATTACTTTTGATATCTACTAGGCCTTGAAAATAAAATGTTATTATACATACCGAATTAAAATTTTTGAAATTTAAATTTAAATTTCACAATTAAATTAAATTTACTATTAAATTACAATTAAATTTCAAAGAAAACTCAAAAAATGTTTTGTGTAATCAAAATAATTGTAGGTAAAAATTTTGCGCAGTTTTTTCGAAACTTAATTTATAACATCGATAAAGCTTTAGTGAATGAAGACTCATTTTATTCGTTGTGCAATTTCCTATACTTCACTGAAACAAATAATTTGTCAAATTATTTGCTTGCAAAGTCATTATGCATTCTTTGAGATTGGATAATGATATTGGACGTAATAAGTATACGCCAAAAGATAAATTACTTATATAATTAAGCAGCTGAAAGTAAAAACTGGATAAAAATATTTCGTTTGTAAAAATGGAACAAAATGAATTGTCAAAGCAAAAACGGAACGCTGTTTAAACTCTGAAAATTCGTTTTGTCCTATTTTTACTTTAAAGAATTTTTCTCTCACTCTTATAAATGATATTTTTATCCACTTTTTACTTTTAACAACTCAATAAGTTGTGAAAATAAGTTTGTGAAACTTATTTTCATTTATAAATTTCCATCTCCGATTTATAAAATTCGTGAAGAATAATATTGCTTAACTAAAAGACTTAACTGTTATTTATTCAAATTGACCGATTTTTTAAAATTATTGTTTGATCACTTCAAACTTTCTTTTCAATTAAAAACATTATTTCATTGAAATCTCTATAGGCGTTGAAAAAAATACGAATCTGTAAAATAATTTTCGTTTTCAGAAGTTTATTTTCTATAGCTAAAATAATTATAATTTATTTATTTATACCAGATAATAAACGCTGTAATCAAAAGAACAGCAACTATAATTCTTTTACAATTAATTAATCAATTAAAATTCAATAAAAAATTTTTTAATTACTCTAGCCATTGAATAAAACAATTTGACAAGAGGAAATATACTTAATTTTGATAGTGAAGTTCATCATACAAAAATCAATCAAACTTGTAATTACATTATAACCTCCTCGTTAGTTTGAACCCCTAAATTTATTTTGATATCAAAAAAACACTTACATCTTCACAGTAAGAGAGAATTCTAAAAAACTCTGCAGTTAATATTTTGTTATACTGATATATAAAATAAAATTGCACTTTTTCAGTTATATGTATATGATAAAAAGCGGCTTGATAAACGTCGTACGCGTCGTGTGAACTATTAGGTCACTATTAGGTAAAGAAATCACCCTTGCCATAATCAGTCTGATGAACATAAAAAACTTTGACAGTTTACCAGTTTTATTACCACGAGAAAGTGGTTAAAAAGACCTCAATAAACAAATTAATGCCCATAAATTTCCTTCAAACATTTTCTCATTACAATTGATTTTGTAAACAATTGTATAATTTTATAACTATTCCAAAGCTATTCCAAGAATATGTTTGGAGTAAAGTTTGTGTATTTTCTTCCCTAACATATTGGTAACACTTATGAACGCCATCTTGGAAAGACGCTCAACGCGGCTGCGGCTCACTGTTCGCTGTCCAACAAGAAATTTAATTCAATATTGTTCATTTACATCAATTTTATTTATTCGTAGTGAGAAATATGCGTCCGTGAAAATGCCATTCACAAAATTGCATTCAGGAACAAATTTCGGTGGTTTTAAGTGAAGCCTTTCATTTAAAGCCCCCAATTTGAGGTTATAGTGATTGGCGTTGTATCTTTTGTTGTGTGATAAACGTCTCTTCGTGAAGTGTCAGAGTTTATCCTTCAAAAATGAACTATTCCGATGAAACTGGTGTCCAGGTTTCTTTACCTCAATTCTCCGAGATAAACTCTCGGTCGAATTCAGGATTTACTTCAAGCTCCGCTGATTTACAAGCTGCTGCAAATGCTATTTACACCACTGCAGCAGCATCTAATCAGTCTAAACACCAACAAATACTGGTAAGTATGTGGTATATATATTTTTACAAGAGTAATTGACAAAGTTTGTAATTTTCTTAATGAATTTTTTTTATATCTACGATTTTTCATATAACATTTTTTGATAGAATAATGCTTATTATGGACAAAAAGAATAATTCAATTTCCTTTTAGAGGTTTTGACAAGTGTCAAAAATTATTTCTTCATATTCAGATAATGTATTTCATAATGAAATCCTCATTATGTTTAGATAAAGATTTAAAATCAAATCTAAATAGTTTCCTCTTTGAGGTTCATGTTTGAATGCATATTGCTCTTAAATTGTTTAAGTGGTCATCGAATTTCGGTGAATCTAGACGCGGCCTTTTGTTAAACTGCTGAAATAAAGTTATTAGATACTTAGATACTGAAAGGTTCAAATTTTTTATCTTTGAATTTGAGGCACGTTTCATCTGAAAACAGCAACGGTTTTATCAAACTAATCATTAATCCCCCACTGTAAAAAATCTTTTGTAAATTGACATTCCGCTTGTAACTGCTTTGCTTTACAAATCATTTTTATCACCGATTCTTAATGAAAATTTATATAGAATTGTTTAGAGTACCTTTCTCACTGTTCAATAATAAATTATTTTACACTATACTAAGTGAGTTTAATCAATGGAAAAAGTTTTCTGAGTCCAATTTATAAATGACTAAAATAGCAAAGTTTTCCTACATTATTCTTTCAAAAATAATATTTATTTTAATCATTGAAAATTAATAATAATTTTATTTTGAAGGTGAATTCGCCAAACAAGTATCCTGGAACAATTCAATTATCCTGGCCCGATCCGAATACTCTAATCCAACTCTGTGAGAAACAAGGCATCCAAGCCATCAACATTCCCAATTATGGCCAGGCTGTGAGCAATAACGCTTCGATTCTAAGCGTACAATCAAACAATCTACCAGTAAAAATTTTTCTAAATATTTATATACGCTACCAGTTGAAAGTACTACAAGAAAACAGGGCTTAGAATTAAGTAACGAAGTAATATAAATATTATTTTTGTTTTACAGGCCAACTGTCAAATACAGATTCAGCAGCAAAGTACTACCATGACAGAGTATCTTCAAAAATTACAAGCAACGACGCTTCCGCTTACGTTACAACAGTTTATCAAACTTCAAAGTGAGCAGATGAAAAAAGAAAAGCAGGAGGAAGAGCAAAAGGTTGAGCAGACACAAAACAACATTTTGAATATTCCAAGTGTGCCAGGGTTTAGAAATTCCCAATTACAAAATGGTAATCACTTTATGAATCCTGAAAATATGATGTTAACAATAAGTCCAAGTGACTTGAATATACACATAGAAGGCCTGTCGGAAAGTGACAGTAGTTCACATACTATCAAAGTTGAACAACATATGCAAACGGAAACACCAAAACCGGAGAAGAAGATGAAATTTAGGGCAAAAACCGGCGAGATCAAGATAACGATGGCTATAGATGGTTCATCACTTTACTGTTGTCCTGAATGCAATCTGGCTTTTGCGGACAAAAGTGAAATCGAACAACATATTCAAGGTCACATACAGGTAAATAATTAATTAAATGGGTTTGTAGACTAAATTAACCAGTTTTTTTCTTTTCTTTTTTACTGACTTCTTAAATACTGTTCCTAATAGACCTTAACGAGTGCATCTTTCGCTTTTTAGGAAAGAAAATACCAATGTAAAGAATGCGGGGCAATGCTCAAAAGGAAAGAACATTTAGACCAGCACATGCGTGGTCACTCGGATGAGCGCCCTTTCAAATGTCCTGTATGTCAAAAAGCCTTTAAGCGAAACGAGCATTTGACTAGGCACTACGTAATTCACTCAGGGGATAAGAATTTCACTTGTACCGTGTGTCAAAAGGCCTTTTCGCGAAAGGATCATTTGAACAAGCATGCGCAAACCCACTTGGGCATCAAGAGAACCAAGGCAAAGACTAAAGATTTACTATTCTCGGACAGAGATGCCCTGGATAAGATTGCTGAAATGTCGGCTGCTATGCCTAAGCAAGACGTAAACTTCATCCTCAAAGATGGTAGCTTCATCAAGCAAGAAGCCACTTTACTTCAACACATTCAAAGTTTGCAGAAAGACTCCAATTTAATGCAGACTTTTTCAGCTTTTAAGGAACAAGCATTAAAAGACGGCGGTATATTTCAACAGCAAGCTGTCAATATGAATGAAATTCTTCCACAAAACACCAGGTATTTGATGCCGTCTTAGTTACATGAAATGCTACTTCCAAAGGCATAAGTTTAAACTTTGTCATTTTTAAAGAATCTATAAGGATTGGAAACTCGGGAGTTTATGGTCATAAAAAAAATTCTTAAATACATAGTTGATGTTTAGGTAAATGGAAGGAAAATTTTGAGGGGTATACATTGATTTAATCGATCCTCTTGAAATTTCAGAAACTATCATTTAAAGGCACTCGTGTCATTTTAGGGGCAAATATTTTATAATACTAAAGTAAGAATTAGAGTGAGAATAAATTATGTGATAGTTGTGACAAAGTATCCAAACCTTGATTGCCAAAACTTGATTGTTATTTAAGATTTCAAACGTTCAAGACTGTCACATTTTTTAGCAAAACTGTGTAGCTATTGGTTAAAAAGTGATTTACTTCGTTTTTAAAAATCAGCAAACATTCCCTTCTAAAATATATTTGAAGTACATTGATTGGCAATTCAATTTTCAAATTTTGACATCAGTCTTCTTGAATATGCAAATCACTGGTGAAAATTTAAGAGATTATTTTTAGTTGGTTCTTGGTTTATGTGAATATTCTATAATGAATGCCTTAAACTCGATATTTTAAAAGAAGAAAATGACGACTGTACCATAGGCTGTGAGCAGCTGTTATTGTCGTCGCTCTACTACTTGCTCTTCGTTATCCATTGCGTAACATCAGACGTGAACCGTCTTTCTCATATTTCATAAATTTAGCTAAGATTAATTTAAGCTACAGTAGAATGTGTATATGAATCTTATGTTGTACTGTAATGATTGGAATGAATGAATTCCTCTTTAAGAGGAACAAGAACATATTTAAATAGATGAAGTATATAGAATGAAAGTACATTCACGTGATAATTTGTTAATATTAATATATTAACTCATTTTCATTATGCAGAACTTTGAAACAAATTATTGAAGATTTCGTTTAATTGAATTCAGAAAAAATTACTTCTGGACGTTTCATTTTCTCGTCATTGATTAACTGCTTCCGAAGTTCAAATTTGAAAAGCAATTTAAATATCCCGAGAAAAATAGACTGGGGAGAAAGAAGTGATGTTATCTTCTTTTTTTCCAAATTGGTATAAAACGAATTTCAGAAGGTAGCCAATGTTAGACTAGCTTTAAAAAAAATAGTTTTTCAACAGAATCTAGTCTATGGTTACAAGATTAAGATTAACGTGTGTGGTCGCTCCTAAAACTAGTTAGAATTACTTTTTATTTTGCTCGTGACTAGTGAAATTTTAGTGGGATTATTTTCTTGTAGTTGTACTTACTGATAATTTAGGTTAATATTTATCTTAAGATTCGCGAATGCTGCCGCACATAATAGACGCATTTTTGAGACTTTAAGGTTATTTTTAGTCCCGTCCTTTATAATTCGTCCTGCAGAGGCGAATTCACAAGGAAGAGCCACGTCACTCTAATTGACTGCCAGTAATCGTTACCATGAGAAGTAATTTATTCATAATAATCATGTGTAAATATGAGAAAAAAGTTTCCAGTTCTGAAAAGTTTTAAATTCAAAACATTACAGTAAAAAAATCTAGGAATTCTATTGGTTCTTGTAAGATTTAATCATATCGACTTTTAAATCTTTTACACTTTTAAGTATTAAAATTTTCGTATTTAGAACATAATTAATTAATATAGTTCTTAATTCTTTCAATTAAAAAGCTTTTAAGTTTCCAAATTTGCAATTAGTCAATACTATCTTCTTTTAAAGTATTATACCTCTTTTCAATTATGTAATATGTATATATAGTTCTGTTTACGATAATCGAAGTAATCACAAGGTACCCATTATCGACCGAAATTGTACAAACACTTAAGGCTGAACTTAAACAATTGACATTATAGTTCGTTAATCAATTAATCATATCACGCAAACACGTGTATGTATACAACTAAGTGTCAAGTGTGCGATATTAATGCTATTCTTGGTTCTTAAATGCTGTTTTAGTATTTTAAAGACGATTAGGTTATTACTTATTTTTTTACTTATTACATTTCGTCAGAACCGCCGCAAAAAAATGATCTCAATAATCTATGTGTTATATATTACATTTATTACTTTCTTTAGAATTCGAGTTAGAGATCTGAAAGTTTTGCTGCTGTTTAATGCTAAATATAATTTTTCTTTAGAGACTTCGAAAAATCTATTATTTACTTTTTATTTCTTAAGATTTAATAATTATTGTTTATATCCGGTTTTTTTTTTATTTCGAGTTAAAATAAGAATTTCAGTTTAAACCGTTTTTTTCTTTTTTTTTTAAATTTTGAAATAGGATATTTGAGGCATTTAATAATCAGGAAAGACATTATTATAAAAATTACAACATAAAGTGACAGATTTTCATTACTTGTAGTTAATATCTGTAAAATTACAGTGGATATGTGCATAGGCAGGGCTGATGAAAGATATAAGACATGCCGCATAATCATAATAGAACCAAAGACTTTGCACTATGTAAACGCCAGTATTTGATTCTCTCTTCCCTATTTCTATTATACATAGAACCTCTTTTAATCGAATAATTGTTTGCCGTAAGACATTATATTTTTAATCAGCGATTTGTAAGCCCTTTCTATTGAGATTTCCTAGATTTAAGAACAAAACTACTCCGAGGAATAATTTGACATTTAAAGTGCATTTACAAAACGATATATTTTATCTGATGAAAGGATCGTTATTGCGTAGCACCGATTGTCAAAAGGTGACTAATAAGTGACATGTATTTTTCAGACCGAGATATTTTTGAATAAAATAAGAGTAGTGAAAATATGAAATTGAATATTGTCTTTATTATTTTGTTTTTCTACATTATATGTGCTTGAAAACGTTTCTTGTACTTTTGTGGAAAAATTAATTGAATTAGGGAAACGTTTTTTCTCTTTTACTTGTAAAGTAAAAGTAGATTTTTTCAAAAAGTAGAATTAAAAGCGCCAAACCTAAACCACCTGAAAATATCACGATAATTGGCACCGTACCTTGGAAGCCATCTGTAACGTGTTGTGATTCTGTCCAATCTTCCATCTTTGGTAAATATCTTCGTTTTAATCTATTCATTATTCCGTTATCCAAAAATCTTTGGAGACTGAAAATGTCAATTTTGTTAGATGAAAGTCATATAGAAAGTTCTCTCATTAATGAAAATTATACTTACTGAACTTTGATTACTCCCAAATATTGATTATGCTTGTTAACAGTTAGTGCTACACTATCGATTCTTCCAGTTTTTATTGTTACCAGTGAACAAGGAATGGAAATTTGTGATTGTCTTTTAGCTTCGTTAGTATAGAATGCTACTCTTTCATTGCAAACCTGCAATTTTATATGCAAATATTTTTAAGTTTTTTTTCGAATTCTTTATTATAAATTAGATTAAATGCAGTACCTGTTCAAAAGCTTCATTCGCAAAAATAGGCAAATTATTCGCCTTCTTCATTAATAATTTCATCTTTTTTAAAACAGGGTCGTGTGTACTCTGAGTAATAATAGAGTATATTTATTAATTAGATCTGTAATGTAGATGCAAATAGTGAACAAATTAATTACTTGAAGTAAGTCATATTCCGAGGAATGTCTGAGGGTAATTAACTTGTAGGTTCCATCTGCCAAAAAACCTTCAATATCGTTAAAAGGCAAACTTGGATCTGGTAACGTAAGGTCACTTGTCAAATAGGCTGAATAAAGCGTAACAATTATCCAAGATGAAAGAAAAATTGAGAAGTAAGCCAATCTCAAAGCCGAATTGGACAAAAGTTCTGAAAAAATTTTGCATAATTATTGTTGTTATAACCCAATCACTTTGTGGTTTTCCTTAAACAATTTGGGATATAAAATAAATTTATATTTCAATTACCTACGAGTCCCTGTTGACAATAAATTCTCCACACGCTGAAGTAACTCTCATAAAGCAGTTGTTTCTTAGTAACATTGCCTTGATTTATTTTCAACTTCATCAACGTGAGAACGATAGGTGTCATCAGTACAAAAGCTAGAAGAGCATACCAAACCTCAGCACTGAATGTCTGAAATTTAAACTCACATAATATGGGATACATTTTATACAACGTACGTTTTTATACAAAAATTCTTCAGAAATACCTGCAAGTATCCAATCCACTTGATTTTGAGGGTTTTGGGTTGTTTTATAAATAAAAGACTGTGAGCTAAAATTAGGGGTTGAGAAAAATCAACTGTTTCTAATCGTTTCGAAGTCATAGTCATTGGAGAAATCGACATGTCGACTTCACCGTCAACAATTTGGCCCATTATTCCCGACCATTTATGACTACTATAATTCCAACTTCCAAGTCCTTTTTCTCCAATTTTGTACGAGAGGGTGAAATTTAAGACTTTAGAAAGTTCCTTCACCATCATAAACATGAGTTTCGACACACCACTATATTGATTAGACTTCTACAATTTTTTCAATTTTATAAAATAATTATCAACTTGATTTCTATACAAGTATATAGAATTATATTTCCCTTACTTTTAATACTGCAGCTCGCAAACAAACTCCACCAATTTGTGATCTCCGCTTGTAAAGTTCTGGCTGACTTGTTAAATTGAGGCGATTTATTGAATCCCAATTAGCAAATTGTTGAACCTCTGTTTCATTTTGATAGAGAGAGTACCACTCGTAAATTTTCTTATCCTCATAACACTTCACTAAGAGCCTTGTATTAAAAGCAGTTTGAAATGGATTTCCTACTGGATGATGACAATATTCGTACAGTGGCTTTTCCTGTATTTCCCAGAAAAGGATGAGCCAAAATGGTGATAATAAATTTACATTTCTAGCGTGTGCCTCAAACATTTCGATAGCTTTTTTCGAAGTTAGAAATACAACTATTAAAGGACGACCAATGCGCCCTGTGTAGTACTTTTCTGAGTACTTGATTTTATCAATACTCTCAGACAAAAATGTCGCATTCCTTTGCAATAATATCCGCGATAATTTGAAAATAAATGTCATCTCTTGTAAATCTAAAAGTAATTATTTTTCATTTGCTGTTGATAGTTTGAGCAACAAGAGCACTTCACATTTTCTCACACAAAATTTTTCATGTGTACTTACTTTCATAATGAATAGCATGCACAAGCATCACAGTTTTAGCTTTATGAAGTTCCTGAATATCCATAATTAAGTCAGCAAATTCGAATATTTTATTTCTACTTTTTCCTTGGATATAATAAACGGGAATTATTATCAGAGTTATTATAACCAGAATTAACTTTTTCATTTCGATTTCCCTTCCATTAATTCCAGTATGTTTACAGACGGAGAATTGACATTTTTATACTGTTGAAAATTTTAGTAAAACATTGTGACAGAGGGATAATATACGGATAGATTTATCGAAAAAAAAGATCTTGAACGGCTTCGACGATTTGATATCTTTATCTCAGAACAAGTTGACATATTTACCAATACATGTATACAAATTATGCTAAGGGTTTAAAAACACACTTGTCAAAAAAAAGACCATCTGATTTTGTTCACATATACTTGCATATACTAGAGAAACACAAGCCCCTAAAACACGCTTTTAGGGGCTTTCAATAATATTTTCGAGTTGCTAATGAACAGTGTTATTAATATTTCCATGGCATTAATAATGTCTTTAAAAAATTGGTATTTTATCGAATTGAATATTCGTTTTAATTTCATTAAATTCTTTCATGCATAATTATCCTGCAGTGCAGTGTCTGTAACAGTTATTTTAAAAATATACAAAACAAAGAAAACATGTTCAGTTTAATTAATAGTTATATTCCTTGTTATATTCTAAGGTGTTTGAATTAAAATAATTTTAGATTTACAGTTATACAATTCAATTTTTCTTGTCTAATTGTGCATCTGCTGCAGTTTTTCTTATTTCTGATGAATCATCTTTGAAAATTCATGAATTTCCTTCTGTGATTCACTGAGTCTAGTGTAGAAGTCGTCTTTGTTCTCCGGCCTCTTTTTTCCTTCGTGCTTATAAGAAAAATAAGTTCGTTCTCCAAAACAAATTATTATTCCCAGAATAGCTCCTCCAGTGGCGATCGCCAATAACAAAACAACTCCTTTTATATCAACACTATTAAATTTTTCTAGTTTGCACGCCGTTTCGTGCGTAAATTTACCGAAGTATTTAGACTTTAAATAATCCAATATTCCATTACCCTTCAATCTAGTGAGTCTAAAGTGATCAATATTTTATTAAATCACTATTATAGATATTAATTAAAATTTAAATATATTAAAATTGAAAACTATTTTAGGCTAACTCACTGGTATTTTATAAGTTCAGTGTATTGACTATCCTTTTGTAAAACCATAGCGACACTTTCATACCGTCCTGTCATAATTTTACTTAATTTGCAAGCAATATTAATATCGTCGATTTCTGCTGCTATCTCATTCACGTAGAAAACTACTTTCTTACGGCATACCTAATTAAATGAAAAATACTCATTTATAACATATAAATTATTAGATATTTATACGAATAACATATTAAGCAGTAATTAATGAAAATTTGACTAATATATATTCCACCATATCAAATCCTTCCTGTAGAGTTCGAGGTTGTGCTTTCTCATTTATGAGCAGTTTTCTCATTTCTCGCATGATTGAATCATCCGCATTCTAAAAAGTGGAGGAAATTTATTATTTGTTCTTCTTTTGTTATTTTATATTTGAATACTTTTAGACTCACTTCAAATAAATCCGAATATGCTGAATTTCGAATAATTATTAATTTATAAGATCCATCATTCACAAAACCTTCCAAGGATTTAAAAGGCAGGTATGTTTTAGGAATTGCGAAAGTGCTTACCAAAGAACCGGAATAGACAGATGCAATAACAAATGCAGAACATAAAAGAGAAAAATAAATCAATCGAAACGACAATTTTGTTGGATTTTCTGGAAGAGAAATCATTCAAATTAATGAAATTTTTTATTTAATTAATCTGTACAAAATCTCTTTTATACGTTTAATAAGTATATTCTTCTTCATACCTGCCAAGCCTTGTTGGCAATAAATACGCAAAGCATTAAAATAATTGTTTAAAAACCGGCTCAACTTGTCGCTAGACCCTGCCACAGTCTCCTCGATGCAAGTAATTAGTATTGATACGATTAGTATAAATAGTATAAAAGCACTCCAACATTTTTTGTTGAAAGGCTGAAATAATCAATACAACATAAATTTATATAATTTACACATTAAAATGTTAACGCGAATACCTGAAAATGTGCAGTCCAATTAATTTCCATTGTTGTTGATGGCTTTCTCATATAGAGAACCGTTCGCTTAAAAAATAAAGGAACAGAAAAGTCAATAAATTCCGACCTTTGAGCGGTCATCTGAAAATCAGTAGCCACTAAATCGACTTCTTTCCTTATTGCGAGGCCGATCGCTCCTGACCAATTTCCGTTTACCTCGTCGCAACTTCCGTAATCAGTTTCTTCTTTCACGAAATTTGACGTGAAGTTTAATGCTTTCTCTAACATGCGTAATAAGTCTCCATAATATCCAACCAGTAATCTGTTTTTCAAATGAGACATGCTTGAACCCTGGAATGTATTCAATGTATAGTCAGTAATTTATTAATTGATTAATTTAATATAGGTAATAATCAATTCAATAAATCACTGAACATTACTGACTTTTACTGTTGCAACACGCAACTCTTTTCCATATAAATTAGCCCTTCTTGTATAAAATGTCTTATTCCCCTTCAATAGCAATCCAGTTTTCGAATCCCAGCTGGCCCAATCATAAAGACTGGTTTGATTCCCATAAATTGAATACCATTGTCGAAGCACATTTTCTTCATAGCATTTAACTATCAATAGTGTGTCAATTTTAAGTTGAAGTGAATTTCCAATTGGTTTTAGACATAAATCTTTTAGAGGTTTTTCAACAATTTCTTGAAAGATTACAAGGTTTACTGTTTTGCGTAGATATAAGATTCCTGAGAATTTCTCAAATTCTTTAAGGGCTTTTTTTGATGTCAGAAAAAAAACACTCATGGGGAGTTTTTCCCTTTTTAATCCATCATAGTAAAGTTTGAAATCTGGTATTTTTTCGAAATTTATCGCCAATGCTCTAATATTCTTTCTGGACAACATTAATATTATTTCGAAAATTACGTTTATCTCAGCCATACCTGCATAGGACATATGTATTTTGTACAAAGTGTATAGTTCAGATTTGTTACTTCAATATTTTAATATATGTAATGTATTAATTGAAACTCACTTTTCCTATCAGCAAAATTAATAAATATTACAGCGGATGGCTTGTAGACGTCATGGATATTAGAAATTAAATTTACGTGATCTTCTGTTTTTATTTTAGCACATGAACTTCTTAGTATTATTGTAAAAATCGTATACAGAGAGATCTTCATTTTATATCAAATTATTTATCAAAAAACACAAGTTCACTATTTATTTTCAAGTAACATATCTACTTGTATCATTATTATTTTATACGTATTTATGATTTTTCGCGAGAATCAAACTGTCTGAAACTGACATATTTTAGCTTGACAACTGTAAGTAATATTTGTCTCTCTTCCTTGATGTTTCGCTTACAGTTCAACTATCTACAATCATCAACAATAAAATAATTATACTACCCAAGTGGGACCTGGATAATGATATATAAAGATAGCGTGGCGATTATACTCATAATTTCATAACCACGTTTATTTTCTAATTATCCAAGAACAAAGTACTTTCGAAGATGAATTTATATTTGGAAATAATAAATCATACTTGTTTTTGTACTGTTTTAACGATGATTAATTGAATTTTCTTTCATTAAAATTAATGAATATTTACAATGGAAGATAAGTTTACACAGCAAATGATTTTCTTTTGCGACTGATCTTTCATTATTCAAAACTGTCACTAAGAGTGGCAAGGAGTTTTATATCTTATACCTTGAACTTTTTTAATGCAAACTTGTAAAAAAAATCAATAAAAGGAAAGGATACTGTGAATGTAGATCAGTTAAGAAAAATGAATGTAGTTTTAGGACAGATTAGGTGATAGTTATAGATGATTACATTTTATTTTTCACAATATATATTACAAATATTTATTTGTACAACTTTTCCAAACTGATTTTTCATGAACTCAATCTTTGTTATTTTTTTAACAATTTTATGGTTGGTGTTTGAACTACTCGATGGTTATAGTTAACTTCAAGGAAATTCAGAATCAGTTTACGTTTATCGTTATATTGTGCTGATTTTTTAATTCTCTTTTCGAAGTCTTCTGCAGTGAATTTACTATTTTTGGTAATCCGTTTGCTTCTTTTATTTTCCGCTTTATTTTTGTAATTAAAAAACAGTTTTTCGGAAATCAATAATATTGCCCCTAAAATAATACCACCTCCGACAATCGCTAAGAGAAGTACAATTTCCGAAAATTCAACTTTTTTGTAAACTGTGGAGTTTGTCCAAAATATCTGCTTATTGAAATATCTCGATCTAATCCGTTGCATAACACCATTATTTTCCATTTTACGGAGGCTGAAACAATTCTATTTTTAATGCTTTTTTCGAAATAATTTTATCTAATTGTAATAATTAATATTTATAATAGGTATTTTCTTATTGAATTTTCATTAGAAGATACTACAAATTTAATAATGTCATTGAAAATTAATATACTCACTAGTAGTTGATAAAAAATTTATACGGACTATTTTTGCTCATTATCATACCAATTGTATCGACTTGATCCAGATTAATTTGGCTCAATGGGCAATTAATTTTTATTGTATTTACTCGAAGTGCAGTTTCTCTGTCGTAAAAAGCCACTCTTTGTTTGCAAGCCTATATAAATAATAATAATTATTTTATTTTTTCTAAATAATTTTCAAAGTTTCTTACCATATCCATTCCATCTTGCAAAGATATCGGTAGAATATTCTTCTTCAATAATAATTGACTCATTCTTTTAAAAGTTGAATCATTTGAAGACTAGAAACAGAAAATTCATATATTTTTTAATATTGCGGATATGAGAGTGATCGACAACTCGGTCAAGACTATTTTATTTGAATCAAATGGTTTTCAAACATATCTTTAATTATATAAATTTAGTTTTATTGGTCTTACCTGAAGATGGTCAAACTTTGAAGAATCTCTAATAACTGCCAATTTATAAGTACCATCTTTGACAAAATCTTCTATTGATCTAAATGGCACATTCGTTGTTTGGATTGCAAGACTGCTTATTAGAGATGCTGAATAAACGGAGATGATAATAAAAGCCAATGCAGTAATAGAAAAATAAGCTATCCCTATAGATGATAATGTTAAGGTGTCTAAAAACGCGAAAAATATATTTATTTTACTTTTATTTTAAAATAATTCTCAAAAATTCAATGTTAACAATGTTACTTGATAATCCCTGTTGACAGAATGTGGCCCATACTTCGAAAAAATCATCCGAAATAAAATTTGACTGTGCAATAAATTTTTGTACTTGCTTCCTCATGAGTGTAAGAAGAATCGGAGTGATTAATAAAAACAGTATAATTGCACCCCAAATATTGAGTCGGAATGGCTGAAAATATTTTCTTCTATAGATTACTTTGTATTTCTTGTTCATTTTTCAAATATTTTTATTCACATACCCGAAAGTGTCCCCACCAGCTTATTTCTGGTTTTCTTAGCGATTGTTTAATAAAGAGGCATTGTTTAAGTGAAATTAAAGGCACAGTGAAATCAATACAACACATTCTGGGTGCTGAAAATGAAAAATCAGAGACTACCAAATCGACCTCCCCTCTTACTGCCAACCCCAAAGCTCCTGTCCAAGTTTGATGAATTTCATCCCATCTTCCATAAGTATCTGCATCTTCAACATGTTTTACTGTAAAATTCAGGGCATCTTGAAGTTCATGTAATAAGTCACCAAAGAATCCACTCAAATTCCCGTTTTTCCATTCAATGACATATGAGTTCTAGAATAAAGTTTTTCATACCTTCAGTTGTGAATCCGATTGTTAAAATCAGAATTTAGTTAATTAATTAATTTACCTTCACTGTCGCTATACGCAGAATTTTATCTTGTAATAATCTCTTTGCATGTATAGTTTTCTTCGATATTATTACTAACCCTGATTCTGGTTTCCAAATAGCCCAATCATAAACAAACGTTTGATCAAAATTTTGCAAATACCATTCTCTTATACGATTATCATTGTGACATTTTACAAAAAGCAAAGTATCAAATCTTAATCCGAATGGATTTCCAACAGGAAACATGCACAAATCTTTTAAGGGGTCTTCATTATTTTTCATAAAGAAAAGGAAATTAATTGATTCATGCAGAGGAAAGATTTTTGTGAGATTCTTCATTTTTAGAATAGAATTTATGGACGTAATGAATATAAAATTCAGAGGTAAAACACTTCCTTTCAGATCTCTGAGTCTGTTATAATAGTTTTCTGGAGTCAGTTCTTCAAATGATATTATTGACGACTTGATTTTTTCATTGGATAGCATTCGTGCTACTTTGAAAATTACATTTTTTTGCAATACATCTATGATTGATAATAATTACATTTATTATGAATTCTTCATTTTAAATTTTATTAAGGAGATTATTAACTTACTCTCATTTTGGGTAAAATGCAATATCGTCAGTGATGTAGAATGATAGAAATGGTATAAGTCCATAATAATGTTAACGTGTTCTTTTATATCTTCTTCGATCGATTGAACTACCGAAAATGTCAAACTAAATTTTAGAATCATCAAAAACTTTATAAGATCCATTTAATATTATAATTTTTATAGCTTTCCTGAATAACACTATATATTTGCACCTGATTGGTTTAACTTTGCATACTATGTTCTTAATGTTTGTTTCAACATATGGCATTTTCTAATCTTTTTTTATAAATCAATTAAACTCCTTTTGCATTATTATAAAAAGTACATAACTATCTCTAACATTAATAATTACTATTCTTATCTTAAGATATAAACTACGTCAATTGTGCAAAAGCTACTATTAGTGATATAAGTCTGATATAAATTTTAGATAATACAATTAGGTTAATAAAGTATATAAGTCATTAATTTTTATATAATTAGCGACTCTGGAATCTCTAGAGAAAAGTCTTTTTAGCATAAATTGATTAGAATGGATAATTAATAGGGTGCTTACAAAAATAAGTTCCCTTGGGACATCTTTGAATTCTGTAAAAAAGTTGAAATACCTCCCCCAGAAATTCAAAATTTAATGGAATTCTAAAAAAATATAAAATTCAGTGATATCATCCAGGAATAGCTCTTAATTTCTTTTAAATTGAATTCTTTTCTATTTATGGCTTTAAATTATGGATGACATGTTGTATAATATCTCAGGCTTATGCACTTACGCGTATGAAATCATAGTCTGTTGTGTCTCGAATAACTGCTAATTTATAAGAACCATTCATCACAAAATCTTCCAAACTTTTGAAAGTCAAATTTACATCAACGAAAGTCGGACCACTTACAAAACAAGCCGAGTACATGGACAATATAAAAAATGCTAACATGAAAGTCAAACAATAAATTATTCTAAAAGACATCCTCGTCGGAAATTCTGAGCATTAACATATCAATTGTGAAGTATTTCTTACAATTTAAAATATTGTTTTAAAAATATTTTACAAGAATATTCACGTTTCAATGAATTTCAATGTCACGTGAAGCAAAAACTGCTTTTAATTTATAATACCAAAAGTAGATTCTTTCGAAAACTAAAATCGTAGAAGACAATAAAATTCCTCCCATAGCGATAAATAAAAGTGGATATATTTCCTGAATTCTAACTGCATTATATTGATATTCATATTTTGAGGAAACCGTCGTTTTGTAGAATTTCGAATCTATATAATCCAGAACACCAGAATCTTTGAATTTGATAAGACTGAAACAAATAACGAAATAATAACTGTTAAATAGAAGTAGTCTGTAAAAAAGAAAATAAGAGTCAAATACTTGAATTACTTACTAGTGGTTTATAATTTTCGTATATGGACTATTTTTACGTAAAATCATAGCAAATGTACTGTATCTTCCTGTTTTAATTTTAAACAGAGAGCACATTGGCTTTTTTTTTACTCGATGAAAAAACAAATCGTACCCATAAAATGCTACTTTATCCTTACACATCTGAAAAAAATTAGGTTCACTATAGTTTTAAAGAACAGAGGGATTTCTAAAGTAGAGAGAAATTAAGTTCTGTAATATTTGATACCATGTTCCAAGCATCGTAAGTTGACGTTGGCAGGTCCTTGCTCTTCATCATCAATTTATTCATTCTTTTCCATATAGACCGATTGGAATTCTATAAAAGTAAAATAATTGACAATTATTAAATTACAATAAAATAACATATAGTAGTTGGTATGAATAATGAAAAATCATACTTACTCGAAAGAAATCATATTCCGATGAATCTCGAAGGACAGTCAATTTGTAAGACCCGTCTTTCACAAAACCTGTCAAGGTTTTGAACGGTAATCTTGGTTCAAAAAGAGCGACACTGCTTACCAAACATGCAGAATATACTGTCATAATAAGAGAAGCAAAAAGGAAAATGGAAGTGTAAACCATTCGCGCTGATCTCCTCTTTGGAAATTCTGAATATTAAACATTAAGTGTGTTACTAAAACACCATCACTTTTATAAGAAATTATTTTCCGGATTAGAAGAGTTTGTTACCTGGTAAACCTTGTTTGCAGTAACTTCCCCAGATGTAAAAAAAATCTTTAATAAAATCAAAGCACGTATAACTTTTGTTTGTATTCATTTTTATGAATGTAAGGAGACAATGTACAGCTATAGAAAGTAAAATAATAGCTATCCAAACTTCAGAAGTAAAAGGCTGTAACAATGAGTATCAAATTGCATTATAAAATATGCGAAAACATTTTGATTAGTTATTCAGTATATTACCTGCATGTAACCATAAATCGTAATTTCTTTTGGGTCGTTTGGTTCTTTTATGCAAAGAACCATTTCAGTTTTCTTTAGAGGAACAGTAAAATCGATATAAGATAATCTTTGTGAGGTCATCACTATCCAAGATGTTACTAAATCAACTTTTCTAGTTACAATTAGTCCAACAGCACCCGACCAAGTTTTATTTTTCTCATTCCAAACTCCATATTCTTTTGCTACTTCAAGTTCGTTTGTTGTAAAATTAGCAGCCTCTTCAAGAGCACGCATTAGATGATTGATGTAGCTTCTTAAATATCGATGTTCCGACTGTTAAATATGTGTATTTAATTACACCCTTTTTTGTAAAAATATTTTATAAAATAATTTATATATTTCTTACTTCTACTATTGCTGTAAGCAAAACATTTCCCTTAAGTCCCCGCCTATTTGCTTGTAAAAAATCTGTTGATTTTAAAAAGGGAAATCTTGATTTCCAATTCCTTAACTCGAAACCGTTTATTGGATTTTTGTTTAATAGGTACCATTTTTGAAGAGCAGGTTTATTGTAACATTCTACAAGAGTCGTTGTAGTAATGTTCAGCTTTAAATTTTCTTTCCTTACTCGTTTTACACTGCACAAATCATTGTTTGTCGACAATATTTCTTCTAAGAAAATATTTCTTCTTTTAAAAATATTATTACAATCTTATTTTTTTCAAACTAAATATTATATAATTTATTATGTTTATTGGAAATAAAGATACTTTACTTTGACTGCCGGAAAAATGAAGAAACGTGGAAAATGAAGTTCCATAGAAATTATGAACATCCGAAATTAAATTTAGATTATCCTTTGCTGCTATTACGGTTGATGATGTTATAAAGCACAACTTCAAATATATTGAATAAATTAAAAACCTCATAGCGATTATTTTTTTAAAATATATTTTATACTTTAGATAAATTCATAATTTTATTTAAATGCGAACATCATACGAAAGACTTTCATACATTAATTCAAACGTCAAATATTATAACATAGTTCTGTTCGTTAATGTCAACGAAGGCTTATCATAATTACCCAGTTGAATATCATAATGCTTTTTATCATTTGATTAGAGTAATTGAGAGATTATAGCTGGGACTATTTTTGGTAAAAATATTTTTTTAATTTCTTAGAAAAATCTAATTCCTATAATCGTTTTTTTTATATTAAAAATAGAATTCAGATATGAATTATCAATTAATTTAATTTCGCTGAAAGCCACTCTCGATCAATAGTTTTCATTACGTTAGAAATGTTGATTGCTTTGATACATCGTATATCCTTATTACACAGAATTCCGAGTAGAGTTCTAAATTATTAAAACAAAAGTTTTCCAACATTACAATTACATTGCACTGAGGAATTATTTAAACAGTGTTATTTTGTGAAATTATTTGTACACTTTTTTCGTTGTCAGCTATAATTAATTTATAATCTTTATAGTGCCATAAATTTTTCTTTCTAAAATCGGACCAAGCCTCGTAACCGATTTGATAAATTGGTGGAAGAGGATCAAATCCTCCAGCTTGTGCTAGGTTGTTATAATAGGACCACTGTCCTGCTTCTAAACGATGAGCATGTCTTTTATTCGTTGTTTTACATTTTGAATCTTCCAACATTTCTTCCTTCGATGGCAAATTAGCACGTCCTTTAAGCAATGCCAAGAAATACTGCACCTAATGAGAAAATTAATAACAAGTTATTTATTAAAGTTTTAAATCGGATTTGAATTTAAATATGTAAAAAAATAGTGAAGATAATAAAGTCATACTCTTTACCTTCATGTGAAACAATGGGAATGGTACTACTCTGTAATTCAAACCCAAAATGCACATGGTTGGATACTTGATATTGATCATATGCTTATAAATCGAAGAAACGTAATTGTTATCAACTGTTATTCCGCAACTTGGGTCCAAAAATGGAAATGATATTAAATATCCAGTACAGTAAATAATCGTGTCGACTGAGTATTTAACATTATTATTTAATAATACTGTATTTACTTCTATGCTGTTGACTTCTGAGACTTGAGTTAATTTTTCGGGTAAAATACTGACCAATCTGAAATAATTTCAATTATATGAAAATGAAATAATTAAAATAAGAACTTTTACTTCTATTATATTTAAGATGATTTAATGCTAACCTCTGTCCATAATGATTCAGATAAACCTGATTAGCATGATCACATAATTCTATACCAATGTCGATACCAGAAGAAGAGGCGCCAATAATTAAAACTGATTTTCCTGAAAAAACTTCAGGTTTCCTGTAGGAATGACTATGTAAAATTTGTCCTGGAAAATTTTCTATTCCAGGTATCACAGGTATATTTGGTTCAAAGTATTGCCTAATAAAAGTTTTAAAATCAAAAAATATGAAGAGAATTTCACAAATATTCCTTTATGAGTAAAACTTACCCTGTACAAACAACAATTGCGTCAAATTGTTTGTGGGATATTTGATTTGATTCCAAATCTTTTACTTGTACTTTCCACGTTGTTTTTTTATCATTTCCAATTACCTCTGGTTGGACATGTTCCACTATTGTATTAAACTAAACAAGAAACCATAATTTATTCGCCTTTCTATCAAAAATTCTGAAAGGACTTTGTCTTTTTTATCATTATATATAAATTTTTTACCTGAATAAATTGACAAAGCTGAAAATGCTCAGCATAATCTTTTAAATAGGCCAGAACTTCTTGGTGTGTTACAGCGCTAGACTTGTATCCTTTCATTTTTCGATAATCAGGGAAATTCATTATTTCACAAGGGAGATTGGTTCTAAACATTATAATAATTGTTAAAATTATATAACTTCACTATTTGTTTCTTTAGTAGTTTTTTTTTCATTTAATAATAACACAATGTTATTAGATTATTGGTACCAACCTTAAATCTCGATACATACTGGAATGAATTGGCAAACCTTTTGAATCTAATCCTGTTTTTTCATTATAAACCCAAGTGCCTCCTATCTCGGTCATTTTTTCAAAAGCCTCTATTTCAAATTCATTCAAATTTGCCGCAAAATGTCGAATTGTACATAATCCTGCCGCACCTCCTCCAATCACACAAACTCTCATTTTCCTTCGCCACTCCATCTTCTATATACTTATAATTTTCTTTAGAAAGAATGATTTTTACACTCTCATCAGAGAATGTTTCTTTTTTATAAATATATAGCTCTCTGCTTTCGGTTTTCTTCTTATACGCGTATTGTTTTTACATTAACACCAAAACACAATAAAGAAACCACAAATTGTAAAAGAAACTACTTATTTATCATCAATTTTGACCAAAAACTTCCAGCAGTTTGTTGCGTCTTTATAACATTTGATAACATCATGAAATTCTCACTACACTTCCGCCACTTTATTCAAACTCCCCCCATAGTTCCCACGCTTTTTATCAATGCAATCATATCTATATTTTCAAAATAGATTACATGAACAAATTTTTTCGAGATAACAATATAGCATTGAAGGTATGTACTAATTACCATAAGAGAAAAATTAGTTTCCCCAATTTTACGCTCGCAATATAAATATTTTTTGCTAAAAGTAGGCTATTTACCTCTGTTTCTGATGGAGTTAAATGGTGTATTTTTAGCAAAAAATATTTATTATTACATATTGCCAGCGTAAATTAAGTTGGGGAAATTACATAATTTTTCTCTTATGGTAATTGCTACTCATATGGTAAATATTACAGATCCTACCTTATCGGCATATGTATTTCCGTGTATTTCTATTTCTACATTTATTGCATTGAGAGATATCGAGTTGAAAATTTCTAAAATTAAAGGATAAGCATTAAGGTACTTTTATCTGGTACTAAATGATAACATTTATAGAAAAATTTAAGAGCAATTTAGTTTCCCTAAATCAAAGATTTGGAAATACCGAATAGTTGTGTGTTGTGTTGTCGTTGAAGGTCGATCTAACCTACAAAAAGAGGAACCATCATTGAAGATTATCAATCATTAATAAGTAAACGGAGAGTGAATTTCAATTTTTGAATCAAAAGAAATTATCTCAATAATTCTCGAAAAGACATTTTTCACATGGATGATATAACACCGCATTTTAAATTGGATTCTACAACTTTTACAGTGATTATGAATACGAGATATCAGTACTGAGGTATTTAATTAAAGAATTTAAACTTGAAAAGCTAAAAGGCATTCAAGAACGATGAAGAGCGCAATGTATTTAATTTTGTTATTTTTAATTTACACGGAATTATTTTTCGGAGTCACGTGTAAATCTATTTCAAATAATATACTTCAAGAAATAGTAAGAAGAAAGAGCCCTGGTTCCTGTGAAACTGTCAAATTTCTCGGGGACTCTAATTTCACAAAATCATGTGTATTTGAAACATTTCCAGTAAACAGCACCAAGCTTGAAGATAATAAAAACCAGACAATTTTGTGTTTAGCTCTGTATGATTTTAGCTCAAAATGGTGCACAAGAAGTTCTCAGCAAATCATGCTTCCTGAAATTGCAAACGCAACAGAATTCGATTCACAAGTTGCAAAATTTGCATCTACACATAACCTTCTAAAATTTTGTTTCGAAAAAAAGGTTTCTATAAATTCGATGTTTGAAGTTGAATTGCAAAATTTATACAACGATCCAGTAAAATGCATAGAGTACTGCTATGAAGAAATAATCTTAAAAAATTTGAAGCCTAAAGAAATTTGTTTTGCATTGTCTTGGCTCGATGACATTCTTAAAACACACAATAAAACTCATCCGGCTTTTACAGAAGGAAAAAAAGTTCTTTCGGAAGATGACAAAACTACAGAAAAAAATACTGAAGTAATAATCACAGGAGGGAAAACTGATAAACCGAAAAGTCCGAAAGCAGTGCCAAAAGGCGAAGATAAAATGGATAGAAAAATTTCAAGTAAACCGAAAGATCAGGAACCATTAAAAGGATCGTCTACTATTTTAAATGATAAAAGTAGTTCTGTTGTTGATCAAAAAGAAAATGAAACTTTAGCAAATACTGAGGCTAAATTTGAAAAGATAAACGATTCTACTAAGAAAAATGTTTATCAAGATCCGCAAAATTTAAGCAAAGATAATCCTTTTAAACAAGATGCTACACTTCCTCCAGAAACGAAAGAAGAGGTAAAAGAAGAAATAGAAAATACAGAGGGAAAGCCACCATCAGTCGAAGAAGTTTCAAAAATTGGCAAGAAACCGGAAGTAAATAATGAGAAATTAGCAAAAGAGCAGAAAGCTGGGGAAATTAAGTCAAATACTTTATCAGAAAACACCGACGAATTAAACGAGAATTTAGGTATTGGTGGCGAGGATTCAGATGCTCAAGTTCAAGCTGCTGGTAAGTAATTTGTATAATTTGTATTCATTTTGATAATATAAATTTTATTATTTATAACAATCATAGTCTCCTTCATTTCTAAAACATATATTTATTCTTCTTTAGAAAACGAGGAGGACCTACCTGACGAAACTGGTAAACAAATTCATTTATTCTTAATATAAAAAAATGTATTTCATTCCTTATTTTATTAAACATTATTAAAAAATTATGCTGTGTTTATAGGTTCATCAAATCAAGTCCAAGAACTTCCTCCTCGACGGGAAGTTCATTATCACAGCACAGCAACAGAGGATGAATCCCATTTTTTCTCATATCTCGTTATTCTTTCTTTACTATTTGTTTGCTGCTACATTACCTACCATAATAAGAAAAAGGTGTGTATAAATACAAGTATTAATTTTTTAAATTATGAAGAATTTTATTCCTGTTAGCTTTTAACATGAAATATTTTCTAAAATAGAAATTTAAAAAATAGTTATTCTAATCGAGTGGATTACACATGAGATTTCATATACAAATACTTTCTTTATCAGATTTTTGCAATATTATTGGAGGGAAGGCGATCCCGTAGCGGGCGAGGGAGACGACGACCGAGTACTGCAAATTACAGAAAATTAGACTGTAATCTTGAAGAAGCTGTTACATCTCAGTGTAACTCGAACGTCACTCACGTAATTTATTGAAAAGTGACTAGAAAGTGGATATCGCACTACGAACTTTGTATTATAGTGCATGAAGTTAAAGGTATTTATAGAACAAGCGTATAAGGTATATCGAAGCGAATCTATTTTTGAACAAGATTTCTCTTTGTAAATAATTTGTGATACTTAGATTCAAAGTAACTTTTTGAGGGGTGTGATTATTAAAGAGAAACTATTGTTTTCGATTCTGTCTACACTACGTAGCATTTCTATAATAATGTTATTTGCACAAAATCGAAAGCAATAAATTTTTTCTTTGTATCAAAAGAACGATGATATGTTTAGTATGCTTGAAAATAGTAACAGTTTGTCCATGAAAAGTAGTTGGGTTGAATTTTGTAAAGAAAGAAGATTTAGAAGTACTTATGTCTTTTTCAAATGTTTTTATATTATATCAAAATTTGTTTATGTTTAATACTAATTGAAATATTGAAAAAGAAGAATTTTCTTAATTGGAAATATAAATTTGCGTTATTTTGTGGTTTTTAAAGTAACTCACTTTCTCTTTTTTTTCGTTTAAATTCAAGTCGTAGCTTCAATTTCATTTATATCTTATTGGAGGAAACAACATACCTTTTGCAAAAGTATTGTGTATATAATTCTGAATCCTTATGCAATTTTTTGCTATCTGTATTTGAAGGAAATGAGTATTATTTAATTCAACTATTAGAATTATCTTTTGGGCTTAATTGATCGTTCAAAAAATGCTTTAAAGAAAAAGATTTTCAAACCGTCCCTTTTAAATTGTTGTTCAGCTGTGAGATAAA
Source organism: Synergus gifuensis (assembly GCA_904066015.1). Taxonomy (NCBI): domain Eukaryota; kingdom Metazoa; phylum Arthropoda; class Insecta; order Hymenoptera; family Cynipidae; genus Synergus; species Synergus gifuensis. Next base: position 368,444 of record CAJFCO010000044.1, on the reverse strand, counting down.
CTTATTTTTTTTATATTAAATGCTATCCAAGATCTTCAATCTTGAAATAAAAGCTAATCAGATCTTTTTATTATATGCACTCTCTAATATATATAAAAAAATTAGTTTTTTGGTTTCACATTTATTTTATGTTTCGTGAACTTCACTTATCTAAATATACAGTTGAAAGCTCTGTATCTCTTTGACAAAATTATTCCAAAGACATTGTATTTAATTTAAAATTTTTAAACCTGACAAAAATACGAACAATTTCAGTCTCTCTTTTTTTATTATTTCGTGATATTGCTTTTCGAGTTCTTTAACTTTTTTCACCTTTATACCTACACTTACTCTAAAATAAAAAAAAAATAAATAAATATAGGTCTATAAAATAATAAAAATTTTATAAATGCTGATGAGGGTGTAAATAAACTGTAATAAATTAAAACGATATACTTCAATAAAAAAAATAATAATATTAAGATTGTATAGGAATGAATTAATTGAATTAATTGAGATTTAACTAAAATTTAAACTATTTTTACTGCTATATCAGGTGTGCGAAAAATGTGTGGTTAACACAATTATTAATTAATTACCTTGAATTTGGAACGTTCTCGTTGCAAATGGGCTGCATTGCGTCGAAATAGAATTAAGTTTACACTGTAAATTTGCGCAATCTTAATATAAATAATTGCATTCGCGTATTCGGGTAGGAGGTTAATTAGTTGTTTATATCTCCCAATTGATAGCGCAATTTCTTTCTTTTCTAATTTCTTAAAAAGAAAGTACTGTTGCTTATAATTGAACGTATAGAATTTGCAGTTTTAGAATAAAGTGTGCCAATTTTTGTCATTCTTATTTAATTTTTCATGATTGATTGCAAGTCGAAACGAAATACACAAATTGTATATCGAGAGTGGCATTTTTTACAATTATATTGTGTGGAATTGAATAAATCTTCGAGACACAATTTCATTGTTTATATTGTGTGCTGTGATGTGTTAGATTACAGAATCACTAAATAGATGTGTTAATAATGTATCCTTTTCATTCATTAATATATAATAGTCGCTTATAGTTTACAGCGTCTTTCATAATTTCTTTCCTTTTCAGAGTAGACTCTAAAATGATAACTTGTTCATATTTTTTAATCAGTCGCTATCATTTTTATTAGCGTACGAAATCATAAGTAGGAAAAAAGTAATTATTATGCTCGTTAAATAAAGTTAAAGATATGAACTGACGATTGAGCGCTTCGTAATAGCAAATGGCTTGTGGAATGAAACTTGACATCTTAACAATCGCGTTTAATTGATTTAATCAACAGTAACCTTGATGCTGGTTTTTGGATAACATTATTAATATAGTAGGACATTTCATTATAGTATTTTTATCATTAGTTTTAAAATACTGTTTTAGAAATAAATCTTCTTTTTTAGAATACTCGTGTATTTTTTTTTTACATTTACGACTTTTAATTATTTTAATTAAGGAAATAATCGTAAAATCCTGCTTTTTTTTAATCTTTTCTTTTTTCTTTGATGATAGTCTCTTCTACATCACGAAATACTAACTATCGAGACAGTATTCTGCATCTTTGGTGTTGATTTTAATCCAGTTTAGATAGTCAGTATTTCGAACATAAATACCAGGAACACCTTTTTCAGCACATCCAATGCCCCATGAAACTATTCCTGTTAGGAAAGATATTAATTATATTGAAATGACAAATAGATTAATAAATTTCACAAAATTTTATGTTCTCAAAAATGCTGACCAATCGTTTCGTATTTGCCACTCGGTCTTTTGTAGAGTAGAGGTCCACCACTATCACCCTGTTAAAGATAATTAATTTGAAAAAGAGATTATAACATGATATTAAACAGTTATTATACATTTATTTATTTTTGTGTTAGATAAATACCTGACAAGCATCGGTATTATCGTTGTAAGCACAGATCATAGATTCAGTCAGATGTTCGCCAAAAGAAGTATTTCTACAAACTGGCCAAGACATAACTTTTAAAGAAGCTTGTCTTAAAAATCTTGATGGCCCTCCTCCTTGTATTACTCGACCCCAGCCAGTGACTTTGACTTTATTACCCGTGTAATCAGAACCTATAATAATTTATTTTACTAGTATTATTCTAAATCACATTAATTATTTTTCCATTGTTTCAGCCCCCAAAGTAAAATTTTTATTTTTATAAATGAGATCAATAATTATATCATTAGATTCTCGTTATTTCGCCTCTGTAATAATGATTATGCTTCGTATGAGATAATTATCGTATGCTATGACAGTTGATAATATAAATAATTTTTCATTCATGACCTTAATATAAGTAATTAATGAAATTTAGTAAAATCATAATATAATTACCTTTATGTGGCAGACATACTGGTCTAATGTCCTTTGAAAAATTGACTCGATTTTTTAATTTAATAAGAGCAATGTCGTGTGTATCATGCAGATAATCACTCTCAAAGGCCCGGTGTAATATAACTTTTTCGATAGGAGCTATAAAACCTTCATTTAGATTTTCTATGTCATGCATTCCCAACCCCACACTTAAAGCCTCTTGTTTTGTCCTGCATGAAACCAAAGACCGAATAATAAATATTATTTATTTATTTATTTTTTTTTTGCTTTATCAATATAATGAATTATCATTGAGTATATAATTAGTTTGCATTAAATGAACATACCATTTTACACAGTGACCTGCTGTTAAAATATATTGATCATTAATTAACGTCCCTCCGCAATGCAAATTTCCTTTATTAAAAATTGCTGCAATCCAGGGAAAAATATGGGGCATACTAATAACTCCTCCTACAATCCGGTTTGAAATACCTTCTCCCGATAGTCCACATTCTATTTAATGTAACATAAAATTCGGATTAATTTAAATTTATTTTAGTCCTTGAAAATAATTTACTTAACACTGTTACTTATATATGTATAATACATATACATAATGATTTTAATTACGTTCACTTCACACGAGAAAAAGTTTATAATAATTTCAGAAAAGAATTAATACCACATTTAAGATTAATTTTCATTTGTTCCAAGAGTTTCCGCGATTGTACCTCCTGAAAAGATTAAATTTATATATTTAAAGGGTTATAAGTGCCTGATTAAATTTGCTACTGAAGTTTAATACACTTAATTACTCTCAACGAACGTATATGATTAGAAAAGTCACTAATATTGTCAGCCTTAATTCCATTTTATATTTCTCAAGTGCAATCGCCGATGAAAAAACTGCCTTTGGTAACCCGAAGAGTCACTAAATTCAATCTGAACTACTCTCTGATCTATATGTCAGGCCACCTGACATTGAGTGGTTTATGATACGAGTAAAGCATTAAACTTTCAGGGTTACATCGAAAGTATTTCAGATTCATTTACCCAATTTTATCCTTAGTGCAGTACATTTGGGATTTTCTTCCATTAATTCTTCTTTAAAGAATTGTTTAATATTTATTTTACTATTTAAAAAATCCAAATTAAATGAAAATTATTTTCTAATATATTACTCAAGAAACTATTCCTTTTCATAAAGAACATTCATTTAAAAAATGTCTGTTTTATATATAAATATAAATATCGGTTTAATGATATTGACCAATCAATTCGTATCGTTTCTTTTTATTTCCTATTTGAAGAGGACCTCCACTGTCCCCCTAATAAATAAATTTTTTTTTGCTATCTATCTTCTGATCTAGAACATTCAAAAAATCCTTATATAGAAAGGATAAATAAACCTTCACTATCTCCCTAAAATAACATATTTATTGTTTTTTGCTTTCTATTTACTAATAGAGCAAGCGATTAATAAAAAAAAATTAAAAGAAAATAAACCAAATAATTGCGATATAAATAAATAAATGAGTAATGAAAATGAAACGTATGTAGATATTTAATTAGTTTTATTTTGTGCAATAGCATGCGTCTTTAGTATGTTGCAAAATCCAATCGAGATGCGGGCCTACTCTTGTGTAAATTGCTGCACTCGGTCCATTTGTGCAATCATTCACATCAGACAAAACACCTGTTAAAAATATACCTCTATTACAGATAATATGTACATGAAATTAAATTACATATTAAACCAATTTTCAAATTACTTAAAAACATAACTAAATGAAATTCTGTAACTGAACTTACCAACAATATCATAAATCTGAGAATAGGATCGATAAAGAACTGAAGAACCCACATCGTTCTGAAACAAGTATTTTTTTAATACAAATAAACAGTAAGAAATACTACTCAACTAATTTAAACTTTATTTAACAGTTTTCAAATAATAAGTGCCCATTATTTAGGTAAAATAAATATTTGAGCCTTACCTTACATAAGAATGAAGTCCCACCAACAATCCCAATACACCCTGTATCATCGTGATAATTTAAAGGACTAACTCCAGATTTAATGCACTCACTTTTACCCAAAATTGGAAGACCCACTTTTCTTGGTCTGCAACTTCGAGTGTCATTAAATTCTGGGGACAAGTTAGTTTCTGTCCAACCACATACTGTTCCAACTTGACCTAAGTACGTCGATCCTTAAAAAATCGAATTACAGTGTAATAATTCATTACACAATAATTGCTACATAAAAATGTATTACAGACCTGGATTTGGTAAACAAATAGGAGAAATTCTTTTTTCAAATTTGGTGGCCCGACTGAGACGAATGAGAGCCAAATCATGAGCTCTTGATTCTACGTTGAATTCAGGATGCATAATCACGCTTTCTACGCTCATATTAACGGATGAAATATCCAGATTGCATCGATCATATTCCCCAAGTGACACCTTAATTTCCGGTGCTGTCGAGCTTGAATAGAAGGGAAAATAAAAGAATTATTTTATTTATTAATTTAATTTGGTTAATTTAATTTTATTAATTTAATTTAGTCAATTTTATTTATCAATTTAGAGTCATTTAGTATTCTGTTTACCTGATAAGTTGGCTCGCTGACGTTAACACGTATCTGTCATTGATCAGAATTCCACTAAGGAGACTGCTAGATTTGACATGAATATTTGCGAGCCAGGGAAATTCATGCGAGTCCGTGAATTCTCCACCCAGAAAGCGAGCACCACCCCTGTTCGATCGACCACATACTGCAATGATATTCAAATACCATAAAATTAACAAGATGAACTTTAAACGGTTTGCTAATTTTTTAAATTACTCACAGCAACCTCCGCATGGTTTAAATCTCCCAAAAACTAAGTCCAAGACACCTCGCCCTTCTCTTGCACTGACACTGCTCGTCTTGAAAGAAAAATTTATTTTTAATACCAATATAATGTACAAAAATCTATAATATTACTTTAAACCCTTTTGTTTCAAAGGATTTACCACTTGACTTTTGAGTATACTAAATTACGAGGGATTTTACAGGATTACAAAGGTTTCAAAATTTTTTATGGGATGTTAAAAGATATTAAAGATTATTAAATAATAAATTAAATGAAATTAAAGATTTATTATTGAATAATAAATACACTTTTCAAAGTTTCGTAACTGCAGAATTATCCAGTTCTTTACTTAAATAACAATAAATTACTTACGATCTCATCGAAAAAATGTTGATTAGCGAAAGAACTGAACAGACTTACGGAAATGGTGCAGAGAAGAAATTTGACAAAGTCTTGCAACTTCATGACTTTTCACTTGACTGCTTGATGTGCACTGGCCTCAAGGGAAGTTTGCTTAAAGTAGAATTGTCAGCCCGCATAGAAACTGTGATGAGTTCTGGTAAACATTCGAGGTCCCGTTTTGCGAAGAGATTTACACTTATTCGTATAATATAACCGGTACCATTATACATACATACTTTGAGATTTCGTTCAGCATCTAATGCGGTCAGTCGCTGACTCTACGAACAGTTTGTCCCGTTACTCAACTTTGTGGGCGTGAAATTCGTTTACCTCTTCTTGTTTCGATCAAGAAACCATCAATATAAATAAGAATATTTCTCCCAAGTCGATTTTGAATATGGAATTTTTATTAAAGGTTAAAGAACCTTTTTCAATCTTTTCTTCTTCTATTTCCTTATTCTACTTATTCAAGGATAAGAAAATACATATTAATTATAATCTTATATACTTTTTTATAATAGTCTTATACTTTTATAATTTATAATTTAACAATAGTTACATATTACAAATACTCTTAGATTATACATATCTTTTAGAAGTATTTCGAGTGATTTTTGAGCATTTTCAGATTGTCAAAACTTCATATATAAATTAATTTTTTTTCAGTTTCTATTATCAGCTGAAAATTAATATTATGACTCGCAAAAACAACCTTCTTTCGAATTAGCCAGAATCCAGTCGAGGTATCTCGTAACACGGGTATAAACTCCAGGATAACCGGGCCTTGCGCACCCGTTGCCCCAGGAAACCACCCCAATTAATTCGTATTTTTTATCTTCCCTCTCTGCAATTAGAGGACCTCCACTATCCCCCTAAAATCGAGTAAAAAAATGTCAGAAGAGAAGAAATTTATTCCCTTGAAAATGAAAAAAAAAAAGAAAATCTTCATTATAATTTTGTCATTGATCATATTGATTAATACCTGGCAAGAATCCTTTTGTCCTTTTGGATATCCTGCACACAGCATATTATCAGAAATCATTCTCGGACTGTAACTAGTATTGCGACAATCCTGAAGGCTCATTACAGGAACTTCAACCTTCTGGAGCAAACATGACGGTTTTCCTTCCTCATGTAGGGTTCCCCATCCGGAAGCCAAAGCTTTCGTACCAATGTATTGGTTGTCTGGAATTACATAAGCCCATATAAAATTATACAATACACATCGATAAAGTATTATCAATTTTATGCAATTTTTAGATTATTTCAATTTAGGTTTACTCATTTTAACCAACTTGAAAGCTTCCGTTTAGTATATTTTTAGAACCTAGTATTCCTTTTCAATATCCATGTGCGTTTTAAGTTGTTATTTTATAATACACCCGTATATTTACCAATTTATGAAACATACAAACAAAGATATGAGTCAAGTGGGTCGCTTTCGATTTAATATTTAAACATTTATTCTAACATGCCTTTTAATAGACTTTTAAATAAACATAATGAATAAAACAATGTGTCTCGAAAACTTGTTTCTATTTTAAGGTGATTGAATAATTTTCTGTTTAACTTACCTTTTGCAGTGGGCAAACAAATCGGTCTGATAGTCTCGGAAAGCGGTACTCTTTCATTTAGTCTCAAAAGTGCAATATCGTTGTCAAAGTTAAGAAAACTGAAATCGCCAGCTAGTGTCCTGATAACATATCTACTCTCAGGTTGAGCTTTAGTTAAACACCTGTCATGTTCTCCAAATGTCACTCTGATCATGAACCACATGAATCTGAAAATAATACTAGAAAAATCGATCTCTCTCTACTTATAGCTGCATGCATTGTTCAAAACGTAATGAGTGGAATAAATTTAGTACATTCGTTTATAGCGTGCTTTCAAACATAGTTCCATGCTTTTATTATAAAACCATTTATATTCTTACACATTTTGTGCAATTAAAAAAATTAGATTAGGATTCTAGCGTTCAGAGGTAGGTATAATTTCAGTATTTCAAAGTTGAGAGTCATTACCATAATTATATGACATATATATTGCGAAAATGTGAAGAGAGTGTAGAAGACATCTCATCAACTCTCAGAGACAGCGTTAAATTCATTTACTTCAAATAATTTCAGTTGATGACAAATAATTTAAATAAAAAACTATATGCTCTTATTAATCAAAGTTGGAAGATAAAAATTGTGTGTTAAACTGTTTATTTACCCTTTGACGCAGTGAGCCGCCGTTAAAACGAATCTATCGTTGATGAGAGTTCCTCCACAGTAAAACTTATTTAGATAGGAAAGTCTTGCAATCCACGGAAATTCATTTAAATTAGTTGTTTGACCTCCTACGATTCGAGTTTCATCATTCCTGACACCACAACCTAGAAATATTGATGTACTGTTCATTAATTACGGTACATTCGTTACAAATAAAAATAATAGATAAAATTTATTTTTAAACCTGTGAATTAATTAGATATTTGATAATTTTCATATTCTTACTACAATAGCAGGGTCCTGATGGTACTTTTGTTGGGGGTGGTTGGTTTCCGAAAACTCCCAAAAGATTTTTTATAATACCACGGTTTTGATTTGCCTGTAAGTTCCAGTTTGGTGTTTTGAAATGTTTCTTTTTTTTAAGTGAAGAACAATTTGAACGATAAATAAACTTAAAATTATTGACTTACGTCAGTCTCTGCTGCTGATACATGTAAGATGAGAGAAAGTAGATAGATAGAGGCTTGAAGAATATTTAAAGACTTCATTATTAATGATTGATGAACTTAATAATTTCTTCGCTTTTTGACGATCACCTATTAGAGTTTTTTAATATTTAAATTCTTTTTAAACACTTGTTACACGGGATATGTCAAGAAGGGGTCACTGAAGACATATCGGGAAGTGATTTCTACCAAGGTCTCAGGAATACTGACGATTCGGAGGCAAAAGATATACCTGTTATTTTAAACGAGAAGGAGTCAATGCCTTGTAACCAACCGACCAGTATCTGACCAGTTCACGATCACGTTCACGGTCACATCAGTTCACTGTCACTGACCGCAAGGTCACAATTTCTCTGAGATCAGGATTTTTTCTAACATTTATTTAAAGCTCATTATTGAAGTATGAAATATTTTGTACAGGTATTAAAAATGTTGCAAGCGAAAGTTCTTCTGAAGGATAATTAATTATCAACTATGTGATGTTATCATTTTCCAGTTTTTGATAATTTTCAATTGATGCAGGGTGTTTAGCGATCCAAGAAAACCACAAATTTAAATTCTCTCCTCTGCACAAAATTATCTCCTCAAGTTCGAACACTTCAATCATATTTTAGCAGTTGCACCTCTTGTATGGAAAAGAACCGTTAAATTATTACATTATTCTGTGAACGTTCGACCGCGATCGAATTGACGTGAAAGCAACAAGTACTGTAATTTGCAAGTGAATAGAAAAGGCGGAGTAATAGCAAATAATAAAAAAAAAATGTTTTCGTGCGGAACATGCAAAACATTTTCTTTTTGCTTTGTAAAATTATCTAAAAATTTCCTACGTGATTATTCAACCATAGAAGTCTATCAAATAATGTTTTTTGTATAATAAAAATGTGGGTCCAGATTCTCGAGAAATATTTTATTAATTATATTGTACTTTCACAACTGTTATTTTTGCTTTTAAAGTATCTATCATACTATCATTATTTTAAAAGTGACAAATCTTTTATGAGGTCAATAAATACTACATCTACTTCTAACGCGGGAACTCACTAAAATGTTCTAACAGTTAGTGTTTGCTTCTTTGTGTCTTTACAGTTAAACTTATAAGCTAACTAACATTTATTCAATTAATAAATATCATTATAGTAATTTATAAAAATCACTATTTTGTCACGTAAGTTTAGCCAAAATAAAAACAGAATTTGAATTTGTTTTCCTTAAAACTATTCTTCGCTAAAGTATATTTACAAAAGTAGCTTCTCTTTATAATATCACACACTATTGAGCTTTTGAGTTTACAGTAGAAAGACGTTGTGTACTAGAAAAGTTTTTCATTACTTTTCATTTTTCTGGTTCAAAAATTTAATGTTATCTCAAGAGTTCACCTTGAACTCTTGAGTAACAGTTGAATTATTTACAAGCAGAATTTTTTAACTCATGTGAGACAGAAACACGTGTTTTTCATGTTTAAACGAATCCAGTTCATGTATCTTGAAACTCTCGTGTACACACCAGGATACCCAGCTCTTCCACAACCAACTCCCCAAGAAACTATTCCTGTACGGAATAAATAAAAATTTCAATTAAAATCAAATTGAAAATTTGATCTCAGTTAGAAACCAATGAAGATATTATCAAAAAAATCGAATCGTACCTGTTAATTCTAATTTATCACCTTCTTGCACAAGTAGGGGTCCACCGCTATCGCCTTGGCATGAGTCTTGAGATCCACGACCAGCGCATATCATATTATCGGTGATACGACTAGCTCTATATTTCATTTTCCGACACTGCGAGAGAGTGTAAATTGGAACTTGAACTTCGTGAACTTCCCCAGGAAGCATTCCTCCTTCTTTCGTTCTTCCCCAACCTACCACTGTTCCCTCCTTGCCTCCAGGATCTAAACCTTTAAATTAAATAATTAATTTACAAGTTTAAGAATTAACATATATAATATTTAATTATATTTTATATCTTTATGTTATTCTTACCTTGTTGCGGTAAACAAACAGGTCTGATTGTCTTAGTGAAAGTTACTGGTTTCCGAAGTCGAAGTAAGGCTATATCATGATTGTAAGAATTCATATCAAAATTTCGATGAGGAATTATTTGTCCTACTGCTCTCATTATCGCAACGCCATCAGTAGTTACGTATTGATCATGATCTCCCAGTATTACCTTAATTTTCGAACGCTTCAACCTAGAAGTACAGAAAATTTTATAATTACATTTCTGAATGACAAAACTTTGTATTATTTTGAAATTTGGAGGTTGAATGACATAAGACCACTATTAATTACCTTCTGACACAATGTGCTGCAGTTATCACGTAATCGTTTGTAAGCAAGCTTGCACCACAGTGAAATTTACCATCGTATACAAGTCTAGCTACCCAGGGGTACTTATGTGGCTGTGCAGGTCTTCCTCCCACAATCCTGTTTTCCTGATTTGTGATGCCACATTCTAAAATTCATAATCAATTTTTAAGATTTCATGTTTAATTTGTATCATTATAAATTATTATTCGTCATCCTACCACAAGTACAGTTTTTTAGCTTCTCTTCGTCAAGGTCGGTTCCAGTGCTAGTGATATCTATACCAAATATTTCGTCGAATAGGAACTTTCCTGATCGGTTAGACTTCATAGGCTGAAAAAAATCGATTTTATAATGTCATGCATATAATAATAATAATGTCATTTTTATTTTAAGAAATAAAGAGCCATCCGCAAAATTTCCTGCAGCAATAAATTTTCCACTGTCGTTTTTACTTGTTCAAACATTGAAATTATTACCTTATACATATATGAAAAAGAGACTTTTTATATAATATTTATGGTTCTTTCAAAAATTGAAGAAAATTTCATACTTTCACATAGAAATTTCACGTTTTTATAATACGATATTAAAAGAAAGGAAAAGTAGAAACGTCAACATCAGTAAGAACAGCTAGATGGGACTAGAAAAGTAAACGAAAGGCTGAGTTGAAAAAATTTGTGCTGCGAGAAAGGGAATTGGAATGAACATTCCGGTCGAAAATGAAAAGGAATTAAAATGGAAAGGTTCTAGAAATTATAGAAACAAGAAATAATTAAACTCTTATATTTAATAACGCTTTTTTTAGGTTTTTTATATGTCCTAGATCAGAAAATTTTTACACTAAATTGAATAAATTTTAGTATTTAATAAGGATAGAGTCTTGAAAACAACTTTTAAAATAGTTGTCTAATTTCTACTCACAAATATGTCATTTTTCTCATGACCTTGATCTTCCCAATTCACTCCATGTCCTCCAGCAAGCACTGTACAGCAGATAAGAAGTACAGCGACCTTGACACGAACCTTATCAAGGTGTTCCATTTTTATGAGAAATATATTCACGCACAACCACACAATTCAAAATAAATTTTATAGAATATTTTGCTTTCACATAATTCAAACTAGAATTCATCGAATTATCTTTTTTTCACCACACTTATCATGAGTTAAATTAAATCTCCGGTGTCCGCGCATTATAAAGCGTTCCCTTCTCAGAAGCACCCAACACCAGAGGTCGAGTGGTCGAAAATTCACAGCCAAGATCACTGAAGATCACAAGAATTCTGATAAAATAGTCAGTGGCTTTCACCGACTTGTCCACAACACGTCGCGCAAGAGTTAAACTCGTCTAACAGCTGCTTTCTGAGCTGACGAAGAAAGTTCTTTCTCTTGAATACCTTCTCGACTCACTTTGACTTTATTTCATGCCGATACCATAAAATTATCGAGAAGTGCGCAATTGCACTATATAGTTGACCGGATATTAAAAGAGAGTCGAAAGATTACGACGTCAACTCCCATGATGGACATACTAGATCAGAGGGAAATCTGGAAAGCGAGTGCTGCAAAAACCTGAATGTCACTTGAATCTCATCTTTTATGGCACATAAAAGAAAAGTTGCATATTCAGGGAAAAAAATGCTATGGTTCTGTGAATCAAAATGTTGATTGTGGCAACCACAAATTAGTAGTTGTACCATATTTTACTATTTCTGTGGTTGTCACAGTCATAGAATTTTTTCCGTGTTCTGTTAGATCTGTATTTACAAAACAGAGAATTTTTGTATGATAAAATTTCCAATTTGAAATATAAACGTCAAAGTTTTACGCCTTTAGTTTCGAGCGCTTGAATTTACCTTATTAGTGTCTTTCATCTAACTACATATCAATAGAAAGTAACATTAGTGGACATACAAAATTTAGCGGAATATATCACTCGAGCTAAAATCCGTTAATTTATGCGAAATGACAAAGTGTAACTATCTTTCAGCATTTTAAATATAGATATATTTTGTGAAGTTTGAATGTGATGTTTAGAGGTCACCCTTTGTTGAAACGAGAAAAATCTGTAACAGTACATATTACGAAAGTAGAACGTGATTCAATGTCAACGACGTTAAAGGTCTTGTCGCTTAGAATAATAACATGGAATATTTTTATTATGAACCGTGATAAGAATCTTTATTTGAGGAATATTTTACTCTGACAAGAGGAATGTCCTTAATTTGGAAAGAGTTTTTCAAAGTTGACTTGTTAAAAAGAATATTAAATCATGGGTTTATATAAATAATAAATATTTTTTACTAAAACTAGGCCATTTGCCTCCGGCAAAATCAAATCAAATTTATTCGTGCCTCTCTATAGGGTGCACGGAATATTTAATCAAAGATGCATTTTTTCAGATGAGTTTTCATTTATACACTTCCACTCTTATTAAGAATCGACAAAGTCACGCATTGTTAGGTTTGGTAGTGGTTTCACTAACCCACATTTATTGCTGAGACTCTCATGACCCGGTTTCGGCATTTATTCTTCATTTCTGATCTTCCTTATTCACTCACCAGATTTAATGTATTTTCATTAAACAGATTCCAGTAAATGAATGAATTAAATATTTTTAGGTAGAATATTAATCAAGATTATAATAAAGATAACTGCATATAACTGAAATGCAAATGAATTATGATAATCCAAACGAGTTCTATGCTGCTCAGGATAAAACCGCTTATTCAATTAATGATTTTCAATCAATAAAAGATATTCAATCAATCGAACTATGATATAGCAGTCTCGAATTAAAAATAACTTGAACTAACTAAATAAAATATAAAATCTATTTTTTTTATGTCAGCACGCTTATTTATTTTATTAAGTCAATATAAGAACAAACATCACAGCACCAAACGGAGGTTTTTACATTCTTATCCAGGACCTACCATTTCAATTGAAGCAATATAAAGTATTTACAAATGAGAATTTCTTTCCTTTTCTTTCTATAATAAGAATTATTTTTAATACTGTATTTCCAATTATTCTCATCAATTTGTTTTGCTTCATTAGAAATGGCGAATCTTGGATATATTGGACTAGATTGTAGTACACGTTTTATAACATAAATCCACACTTAATTAAAGATAATTGCCATTTGGAGGTAACCAATCGAATTTTACTAATGATAAAGCTTCTTAAATTATACATTTTGCTAAAGCTTTCAATCATATAGTATTGCATATTTGGCATTCAATTTACTGTATAAAAATATATATGAGATATCATTTTTTATAAAGGAGCTGTATTTTGAGAATTGGCATAAATTGTCCCGGCTTAACGAAGCACAATTGTTGGAAATAATAGCTGTCTCGAAAATTACGTAATTCATTTTCTGTGACTTGTGGAAATTATCTTCCAAAATTGCTCTAATACTGTATGATTGGTTTTGGACGGACTATACAATTAGGACGGTTTGTCTGATTGTTGAAATTAATCAATTCGTTTCTCGATCAAATTCCAGAAAAGATAGGGTGAAAATATTTGTTCGATGTCTTCAAGTCTTAAAATACTGATTATAAGCAAGGAAATTCATATTTTCACCGAATATTTTCTTCATAGTCTAGGGCCTTCTTTGAAGTTATTAAAGTCCTGGAGGTTGGCACACACACGCGTCATCTTGTCTCAACTGATATGCAATCCAATCCATATAGTTCGTCACTCTTGTATAGACTCCGGGAAACCTGGGCCTTGCACAACCACGACCCCATGAAATCAATCCTGAAAAAAATATTTTATTTAATTCGTAAACAATTACAAAATTATTCTTATCAATTTTGTAGTAGTCCATTGTTTCTCCTTTTTCATTCCCTAAAATAACTGTGGGATGAATAATTTAATACTTACCTATGATTTCCATAAAACCATGTGATCCTTTCACGTGAAGAGGACCACCACTGTCTCCCTGAAAAAAAAGTTAATTTATTTCATTACCGAATGTCGTTTACAATTAGAACATATGCATATTCTAATTTTCAAATTTTTCTATTTGATAAAATTGACAATTTCATAACTTGCTTACCATGCAAGAATCATATTGTCCTTCGAGGTATCCAGCACAGAACATATTATGTGTTACTTTTCCTTCTGTGTATCCAGCTTTCTTGCACTCTTCTTCCGGCAAAATGTGAACGTAAACTTTACGCAATTCATCACTGAGAGGTTCATCTTCTCCAGTTTGACCTCTGCCAACAGCCACGGCTACAGCTCCAGAGTAATCAATGGGTTCTGAAAAATTCGGTTTTTTCAACATATAATTCGAAAATTGCAAAAGTATTATTTTTAAATTCAAAACTTACTATTTTCTGGCAAGCAGGCAGTTTGGATACTTCCATCCAATGGTACAGGCTCAGTAAGTTCAATTATACCAATGTCGTTATTCTTAGAAGTACGATCATATGCTTCATGCATTCTAATAGATGCAACTCGACGTTCAATTAAATATTCCTCGCTATTCGGCAAGTTATTGTCAGCCAGGATGATCAAATATTGTTGTGTGTCTTCACTGAAATTTGTTTTCACATCAGTAAATATTTCCACGGAAATAATAGTTATTCATTGACAATTTCATTTTTATAAAATGATCAACTTTTTTTAAAGAATAATACCTACGTGATAAAGCAGTGGCTGACAGTAAGAATATGTCTTCGAGTGATAAGACTACCTCCACATTGGTAGCGTCCTTCAATGTGTATACTTGCAACCCAAGGAAACTCAAAGAATTGCGTTACGTTGCCATTGACGATTCTGCTTCTTCTATTAATCCCACAAACTGAAAAGGAATAACATTAATTTAGAGGTATAAAGGTTGTATAATTTTAAATAAATGAAATTACCGCAGTCGCTGCATGTTCGTGGTCTTTCATGAGATGAATCAAAACCTATGTAAGAAATTTCATCTAAATCCGATGACTCTAGTTGCGATTTTGTTATATTGTAATGAACTTGGACATTGGATTCTGGTAAATTCGGCTCTCTTCTCGGATGTATCTGAAAAAATAGTGTCAATACCAGTTAAAATTTTATCGAAATAGTTCAAAACTATGCAAAGCTTCCTATTTACTAAACACCATTTCTAAAAATTGAGTAACCGAAACAATCTTTTATATTTAAAATTATTTACTCTGTTACTTTACTCTGATTAAAAATATGATTTACACCTCAACACTTTGGTTTAGGATGTGGGCAATTAGATATGCTTTTTTTCCATGATGTGGGCTTTTATGAATTATGAATAATTTGAAGTTCATCATCAAATTTTAATATAAATTTCACATCATGTAAGTTTGTACGTTCACATTAGGTTACTGAAAATTCTGTAAAAATGTATGACTCTTCTTTCATAACGTGTATGTTTCTCTCGTCTAGTATTCGATCGATTGAAACGACAGAAAATGGGGTCATTATTTTCCAGAGAATATTACGTATGTAATGAAATATACCTGTCAAGGCATATCTTAACGTACAGCATAACATACGTTGTAACAAAACGCTGCTCATTACGAAAAACTATGTTAACTTGGGGTCACGACGTAGGTAACTATTCAGCTTATTGCGCGCGATACCGAGGTGTTTAACCCGTGCATTCCTTCCCACAGTTTGTCGCAGTTTAAGTGAACAAGAAAAAAAAGTGATTTTCATATTATCTATGACATTTTGACATATTTTTTCTCTACCATCTTCTTTATTTTGCTTTGTTTCGTTAATTTATTTATTTTAAGATAGCAAAATCCAGCTGTGTAATATTTCATGTTTCGCGCTACAAGAAGATGGACTAAGTGTTTCTAGTATTTGTTACAAGTTATGCTTGTCATGAAAATTATATAATAACCTAAATAAAACAAACATGAATTTTAACACATAATAGAAACGTAAGCGAAAAATAATAAAAATTAATGCTATTCAGCAGATACGAATGAACTTGTTTACAAGTTATCAAAATACATAGGATTATTCAATAATTATTTGGAAGTAGCAATTGCAAAAGAGATAAAGCTATCATTTTTGGGATAGAAGATTTAAAATATATCAATAATGGGAGACAGGTTAGATATTCAAACTTCCACCCTTTACTTTTTGACTTTAAAATCTGCCTAAAAAAGAAGTTAAAAAAAATATTTTTGACTGGAACTCACGTTAAGAGGGGTTGTAGAGACGAAATAATTTCCTAGAGAGAAAATGGCCAGACAAGCCGTGATGTATTTGTTGTCCATATCAAAGTCGATTGGTACCTCCAATGGGATCTGCTACACCAATTATTCGCGTGTCGCGTGCCGAACGTGAGAAGTAAAGATTGAGGTGGTTTTGCCGTTTTATAGTATATTATAACTAATAAAGCCGACAGAACTGGTGGGGGGTTTTCACCTTGAATGGCGCGTTTGTATTGGCAAATGTTGCTGTCGGAGGTTTAAATCACCTGTTGCTATTGTTGTCCCTCCCCGTAAAAAGACACGCCAAACGATGGCGCAATTGTTTAATCAACGTTATCTACCAATGTCAGACTGTGGAGCCTGTACGTCTCCTTGTTTCAGTGCACAATATCACGACCATATCAATGTTAATTTCGTCAGCCCACCAAAAATGAAAGTTGTGCATCGGTCGTTTTTATCCATTAAATGCATCCAGCCATCTTCAATCCATCATACTGAGTTTCACTTTCATGCCTCACGTGAAATTTGCAAGGATTCAGAGTTGCACTTTGCATACTTTTTTTTATCATATTATCAAAAATTATTAAATATTTTTGAATGGAGTATTAACGATATTTGAATATTATTCATTGCTGTTTACTAAAACTTATTTATTATTACAGAAATTTACTTTGAAGTTAGTTTTATACGAAGCATTCTCAGTTTCCTTTCATTTAAAATTTCTATGATCGCAATTGAAGCTCTAATTTCTTTAAAGATAACAGATCTTGATAAATAAAATTACAAGGGGATCACCTGAAAAATTAAGTATCGCGATGTGATTCTAATATTAGATCGTCATTTACGATAATGGAATCGGGTCAACATTGTTAGACGCTTGCCCTTGCTCTCAGTTCCATAAATATGTAATAAAAATATTATGCGACTTCTTCGAAACACTTGAATATAAGAGAAAATCGACAAATTACTGGGTTATAATGCAAAAACTTAATTATCTTAGTGAAGTATGGAAATTAAAATTCATAACTGGTATATATCTCAGCAGATAGACAATATTGTCACATGCCTTCAAGCACATTGTCAGTGTCTCGACTGCGAAATGTCTCGATCCTGCTCTTCATTTCTTTGCAAGTCTCTCAGAAGATATGTTTAACAAGTATTTTGTGTGCTTATTAGTTATTTTTTTCCGACAATCTTAGGAATGATAATCCTTCCAAGCGCTTCCAGTCGCTTATTTTACCAAAATTCCTGGTTTACTGTAACAGTCATTTTTTATATTCTGGATACAGGTGCATCCCAGGATTGTATTTTTGTGGTAAATATTTCATACTCTGTTTTGAAATACGCTTTTGTAATTAAGTTTCATAATAAATTAGCCGACATTTTTACACCCCAGTGAAAGAAAGAAAGTAAAATTTAGGTCACATTTCCGCATACAAGAGAGGAAACCATCAATTACCATCACGGAATTCAATTACTTGTATAAGTATCGGCACGTTTTTCAGAAGCACGTGGATTTATGCACGTGTTCATGTCAAGCTTATTTAGAGTGTAAAGAGAGTCAATGGCAAGGAAAATTTACGATATGAAATTTCTCTTTCTCATCCTTACAAAATAAATTCATATCGTTACAACATATTGTTCACCTTATTAATAGTACTCAATAAAACCAATAAATTAATAACATAGAAATAGAAAAAGTTTAATTCATTGTTTCTCACTTTTATCTTTTTACGTAAATAAAAGAAGCATTTTTGACTAGTCGCTTAAGAATAGTTTATAGGGGAATTTTAATGAGAGATCATAATCTCAGCATTATCTCTTGTAATGTAATTCTTACGTTTTCAGGGTTTTATAAGTTTACAGATAGTAAGTGAACTGCTTTTTTATCAAGTGATGTAATAATGCATTGCATCGTTTACAGATGCAATAAATGCATAACTTTTCAATTTTTAACGAAATTCAAAGTGGGATATGACCCTGGTCACTTTTGATGGACTTAAATAAAGCAAGACTTTTGATAAAAAGTCAACAGGTACACGTCAAGACACTAAAGTGAGGCGCCTCACCCGCATGAGGGTGTAACCCATATACCTTGACCCACTGTTATGGGTTACAGGTAAGACTATGCAATCTGTCCTGAAACTTATTATCTTAGTCCGCGCATCAAATTCATGATAAGAAACGAATCCCACGTCTAATTGCGTCCTTCTGAGATATACCTGTCGCTTAAACATCGAAAAAAATACAGAACGAGGTCGCAAATCCATTGCTCATTATCATCATCAGTAAATGGAGCATCTTCATAAACTCTGTTTATTTATTTTCCTTGGATGTTATAGACTAATCGTCATAATCGGTCCACTTTCAATTCGTAAATTTCATTTTTCCTTAAAACTTATACTTTGAAAAATTGTAATTTATTTTTAATATCGTAGTATAATATCTTATTAGTATAGAATACTAAGATAAATTATGGTCTGTAATATCAAAAATAATGAAATGATTTATGTTTAACTTATTTGCTGCTCTATAAATTACTTTTTTCCAAGACTCAGGCTAGTTTGCCTCTTATCGATATTTACTCATCTACGAAATCAGGGAATATACGTGTACAGGAAATTAACATAATTTTTTGATTTATGTTTCAAAATAATTGTCGCGTGCTGGAAATTGACTAAATGGAGCAAGGTATCAAAAGTATCAAGTTATCAAAAGTAAAATTAATTCTTCTTTTCCTCAAATATTGTCTCTGACACACAAAACATTATAAAAATTGCATAAATACTATGTTTATGCAGAAGTATGTTTGTTTGTATGTTTGTTTGCATATTTATAATAATTCATTTTTAACTCATAATTTATGCAAACTGACGAACGTGAGATATGATTCGTGTTTTATTTCTACTGTCGGTAGTATCTTGATCTAAGGATTTTTGAATTTTCTCTTTTGAAGTACAACACCCTGGTCAAGTGGAATTTCCAGCACATGACGAGTCAGGTAATAAATTATTATCAGACATAAACACATCGCCAAATCTTCTGCTTTCCAACAGAAATGATGCATTATTAACGGACGATTTTCGATTTTACGTCCGATACTTATTTGCGAGGAATTAACATACGACTAGCCTAAATTTTCACTCGGAGTACTAGTTTGTCCAGTATTCCGTATAAATAAAGATGTGGCACAGGGATTGAAGCCTGTGTGAAAGTGTCTGTCGAGTGGGCCGGTAGTTTGGCTGATCGAATTAAAACAATACGTGTAGTGTCATACCCACATTGGAACGTTTAACGTATCATCTGATCGCCATTTGGCTCTATCCGAGAATGCACATCACGTTGTGTTTTTTTGCCTTAGTAGTTCCTTCAGTTACACTAGTGTCTTCCAATCAGGTAAGGAAGAAAATAATTTCCTTCGTTATTGATCCACAAGTGAATTTCTTTTCCCTTATCTTTAAAGAACAGTTATTTTTTAATTGCTTGTATGTCTATCTATGTCTAAGGAAATGTCTTTGCAGGAAAAAGAAAATGTAACAGAGAATGCGACAAATTACACGACAGGTGTCGTAGACGATAAAGTATTTTTCGGATGGTGGCAACAATTTTTTGGTCCGAAGCCACCTCAGACAACTGTGTCGCCTGATGTACCTCCACAGACTCAATCTTGTCCTTCGTGTGGTATGCTTTATTAGTCATAATTCACATTAATTATAATTAAATGACCAGTATAAGTTGCATGATCAAATTTTTATTATTAGAATGTGGATTAACAAACAAACAACACAGAATTGTTGGTGGAGTGGAGACTCAAGTGAATGAATATCCATGGATGGCATTGTTGATGCATAAAGGTCGATTTTACTGCGGCGGCACTGTAATTAATTCAAAATATGTGCTTACAGCTTCTCACTGTGTGGTAGACAGGTATTCGTGAAAAATTCATTTGAAATTTTGCACCTGCGCTTGGTTTATATTTAAACACCGTAATGCAGTGGTCCCCAACCCCCGAACCGCAGACCGGTACCGGTCCGTGGATCAAATGGTATCGGGCCGTTCAAGGAATTATTTATTAGGAATTATTTTCATTTGATTTACTGTGGTGTATTTCTGTCGGGTTTGTGCGAATTTCCATGGACGTCCATCAAAGTTCGCCCCTCAGCGGGCCGCGGTTAAATGATCAAACATTGACCAGTCTGCGTCGACAAAAAGGTTGGGGAGCACTGCCGTAGTGGATGCTTTGAATATAAAACACGATATTTCCATACCACTTTACTCAATAAATTCTTAATGCATATTTTTAGATTTGATAAGAAATTCATAAACGTGAGAATATTAGAACACGATAGAAATTCATCTTCGGAATCAGAAGTCCAGAATCACAAAGTTGCAGAGATTATTCGACATGGGTCTTACTCAACAGTAAATTACGACAACGACATAGCCCTAGTAAAAATTGAAGACGAATTCAAGTTCACAGGCAAGATGAGACCTGCTTGTTTGCCTGAGAAAGGTGAATACTTAAAATAAGCGTTAATATAAAATGTCAAATGGAACTTTTTTAATGGTTTTCTATTTCAATGTTTTCTTGGTATCAATTGGCCTGGTTAAATAAAGCCAGCATTAAAGTCACTTAGTTTACAAATATGTAAGGAAAAAAATGGATGATTGTGATGACGATGACGTTTCCTTATGCAGCAAAGACTTTCACCGGCATGACAGGCATTGTGACAGGATGGGGCGCTGTTGAGCAGTCGGGACCGGTTTCAACAGTATTGCAAGAGGTCATGGTGCCCATCATGTCAAACACACAATGTCGTACAACAAGATATCCTGCTCGTAGAATTACCGATAACATGCTCTGTGCTGGCTATAAAGAAGGGGCAAAGGATTCGTGTCAGGTGCTTAAAAAAGCTTTCCAAAATTACTAATCTTTGTTTGCCACATTTTCAACAGCAAGTCACATTTTCATAACATTTTCTTAATATTTTATAAGGGTGGAAAAAATAGAAATTGATATATTAATAAAAATAAAGTACGATAATGCATTTTTAATTTAATTAGATTTATGAAAGGTAGAAATATAATAGATTTGTGTATTATGTACTTGTAGCTAGTTCCTTTGAAGCTATGTAATTACATTTGAAATTCATTTGCAGGGTGACAGTGGTGGTCCTCTGCATGTGGCAAATGAAACAGTTCACAGTATAGTGGGTAAGTGTCCTTTGAAGTAGAACTAACCAAAAGCAAGTTAATTTTGTAACAAGGACACTAAATCGTTATTAAATTGTTCTTCTCTTCGAATTTATGTATAGGGGTCGTTTCTTGGGGTGAGGGATGCGCTCAACCCAATTATCCTGGAGTTTACACAAGAGTTAATCGCTACCTCACGTGGATAGAACGTAACACAGCTGATGCCTGTTATTGTTGATTAGTCGATAAAAATTCATGCATGAGATAGTTTATTTAAAAATTGGAACTGCATATTGTTTCAAAGATTTATGTATTTTACAACAACTTTTTGCAATACTCGAGCTAAAGGTAATTTCCGCTACTTAATTATAAACAACGAATTTGTATTACATGTACATTTAGAGTTCATACACATATTTTAAAATTAAGGCACATGAGATTAATATTTTGGCGAGTCGAGTCTTGTAATACTGTTTGTGTAAAGTTAAAACAATTTTGTTGACGACTTTTCACATTTCGAGAATGTTGTACACGTGATTAGGTTTTATTTAACTATTATGTAACGTCCTATACATATAAACCATTGATGTACTATCTAGTCAAATAAACTTTGCTGAAATTCTCGAATTCAGCACCAATTCGCATTTCGAGATTTATAATTCTCTGAAATATCAAACAGTTTCTCATCAGTTTAAAATTCGAGGAATGTGAAATTGATATTTAATTTTATGTATATAGTGACGGATATGTTTGTCTTTTCTTATTTTCTTTTGTAAAGAAAAATCTAAACTTTGGTAAACAACTGTTTAAAATTAATTAATGATTTCTAATTTTTTAATGAACACTTCTATACACTAGTGACTAAAAGGTCCTGCTCAGGCAATTTATCTTCACTGGATGAGGATTTGTCCTGATATTTTTCACGCAACCAATAAGTCTCCATATTTCCTTTTCCCTGAAGATCCAATTCAATGATAAATGTGGGTAACTAAATCAGGGATAAAAAATTATTACGACCTCTCAACTTACCTTTACCCAGACGAGACCACGTGGCTCCAAATGATATCGATCTTCTGGCAAAAGGACCTTTGTGTCCGGAGATATTTGCACCATTCCCGGCTATAATCAAAGGACAAGTATAAAATGTTTTAAATTTCCTAGGTATGAAATAATTTTAATAAATTCATATAATCAGTATTTATATTAATATTAAGTTTTAATAGAATATTTCAGAATATTAAATGTAAACGAACCAAACTCGAGGTTTGCATTCTGGAAGCCGTATTGATAGTGTCACCAAAAAAGCAATATCTGGGTACTTTAATTCCTACAACTCCAGCAACTGCAGGTCCAGAATGGATTCCTTGGATACAGTAAGAAAAAATAACTCATTTACACGTTGGTCACGTTTTCTGATATGTGAAAATGCCTAATCATTTCTCCTTTTCTCTCGTTGCCCTTTAGGAAAGGAAACTGGCTTTAACGCGATCGATTATGGTTACCCGGGCTAAATTACTTCTGTTATAAAGAAGTTTTCCAGTAAGAAAAAAAATTGTAGCAGATTTCATGAACGACTTTTACACTTCTTTATGATTTTATTGCAAAACATCAATAAAATTATATTTTTAGTGCTAAAATATATTTTTTATTTTTCGTATTCGTTTTTAAATATATTTTGGGTAAATATAATATTATACCTATGCGTATTTGAATGTCCAAGCCAGAAGGGAGTTTAATTGAGCAAACATTGCGAAGGAGTTCTAGAGAAACGTCCGCAGCATTTCTCGCGTGGTCTTCCGTTTTGTCTGGAGCTCCACTAGCAGCCATGTACACTCGCCCAACTGTTTCCACCTTTAAAAATTACATACATATACATAAATATTACATATTTATTTAGTAAATACTCTTTTTGTGCAATAATAATTTGTATCATTAAGTTATTGCATCCATTCACAGCAAAAATGAATAATTATACACATTTTCTTCCTACGTAACAGATAAAAAAAAATAAAACGTTAATGTGAAAATTTACCTTATATACTTTGAATTTGTCCATTAAGGAATCGAAGAGCGAATATACTGCATTCATTGATGAAACAACATCCATAGCACCTTCGATCGTCGAGTAATGAAATTCACAAAGCTCGCAGAAAATCACTGATATTGACTCGAATGACTGAAGCGTACATAAAACATTGAATTGAAGATAAACATAATCCAATACACGAAATTCATTATGCAATAATACCAGATTTTGAATGAAAGATAGATATTTTAAAATATAATAAGAGAAAGTGAAAATCCTATCACCTCACAAGTGCTCAAGGGACTCTCCCCAGCTCGTAAACGGTCAGCAACAGTTTGAGGGATCATTGAGTACAAGAGTTCATCACTTTTATTTTTCCAACGATCCAAAAGAGCGTAACTATTTTCCAACTCCTGAGATCTTTGTTCAGCTCTCTCAAACATCATTTCCAATCTAAAAAAAGCATCTGATGGATTCCACGTCGAACTTAATTTTTTTCTTTTCTTTAGGAATTATTTTTCTAAATTTTAAGAAAATAAATATAAAAAACTTTATTCTTTAGCAAATTCAGCTAAACTTAAGGGTCAATGGTTATATTTCACGTCAGATAAACTTTATACCCTCGATTTTATGGGCTTTCAAATCGACAGGGTCACAATCTTGAAAAAATGGCTCGAAATACCTTATACATTTTTAGTGATTTATTATTTCTCCAATGGTCATTTGTCATTATTTTTCATTACCTTCCACAATGTTGCCACCCTGCCAGGACAAGCTCTCTACTTAGTCCATGGGGATTAAGGTCATTAAGATAGAGTCCCATGCTAAGAAGCTCATCCAGACTGTTGATTCTGCAAGAAATTATATGCCATGGTTAAGTTGGCTAATGGTGACTTTGCACGAATCAGAATTGATAATGACTTACAGAGGGCTGCAGAGGAAGATTATAGACTTGATGTCCTCTATGTACCTCATTTGTCCCTTGAGTAATATACTACGTGCCCCTTGACTACCCCTTCTATCTAATCCAGTACTAGTACTCGGAGATTCAGTACTTGCTGCACTCAAATGGTTTTCCGTTGATCTAATTAACTCCATTTCGAACATTACTGAGTGAAGATATATCAGCTAATGGAAAATAATCCTTTTCGTTATTATAGCTAATTATAACTCATATCTATTTATAAATAACTTTTCGACCATGGATGCAATAGCGCAACTTCATAAAAAAAGAAACTCATTGTTCTTGGAAAAAATTATATTCAGCCAGCATAGAAATATATTATGAATCGCCTTTTTGCATCTGGTGGTTCTATTGTTATAAATATGCCTAGTAAAAAGACTTACATTTCCCCAAGTAAACGTAATGCCTTTCGGTCTCCGAAGCTTGAAAATTTCTGTGACAGGTTTATTTAAAATGGATGAATTTCCCCCCCAAGCTTGCAGAAGCTTATCACCAACTCCCTGAATACACATATCTCGATTCATAACCACTCCAAAAGGAAATAATCGTAGAAGTAACGAGCAAGGAACCGGAGGCAATTCTCGTCCCATTGGTGCTTTCATTTTTGTGTTTTTTGCTACCTGTTGGCAAAGTTTACAAACATGATTAATTCTTGGTCATTTATCTTGCTTACTTAATTCTTATTTTTATAGAATACGTAGTATGATAATATAAATATATATATTTATATAAAATACTCACATATTCTCGATTGTCAAAGTCAATTCGAAAAATAACTTTCACGCTTCGAGATCCTGGGATGTTTGTCGAGCTTTCGAGTACCCTAATGTCCAAACTAGTTTCATAAAGCTCTTTGGCAATCTGATAAAGTTGACCTGATAGAAAGTTAATTTATTAAAAAATGTAAATAGATTCCGTATTTATTTATTATATAATTTAGTACATACTTGGGTTAATTCAATTGTAAAGAAAAATGCAATATCACGTTGCTTACCCATAAAATAATGCGTAAAACCCTGTCTAGTGCTTCTGTAAACTAATATCACACCATGTGGATCGACATGAGTCATGTACATAGAGGGACTTTTCATTTTTGGATACGTAAATCTCATTTGCATGTGAATATTGTCCACGCTACCCAAAAAATCACAAAAGTACCGACCCGTTGCTTTTATTGTGCAGTCATATCTGTCGATAAAAAAAGGAATCAATCTTCTATATAAACAATAAATAATTTTGAAAATGTTTGAAATTGTCGTCACTACAAAGTTTTTTCTATGAGGAAGAAATATTGAAAGGCTAGCTTTTATTTTCATTGGAGTAAAAAAAAAGTTGAGGGTTGTTAGTATTCCATAGTTGATTTCCAAGTTATGAAAGCTCATGTTGCTATTACGTGAAGTCTGAGCAGCTAAGTTTTTTCCCCTAGCAAATGAGCTTCAGGCAACTTTGGTATTCGTTTTTCAGAAGCTCGTGTTCCATGGGGAGTATGGATAAAATTGTATTCTAGAATATTCAGCAAGTTGCTTTTCAAGTGAATTACTTCAATTTGAATTCAATTTATACGCGCAGCTATTTTGTTTAAAACGAGTTTTCTTATTTTTAAGTTAATTTGCCCTGTTTTTACTTGAACTCTTTACACCTTCTCAGAATCGCCCGCATGGTGAAAATATTTTTCAAGAAAACTTATGACACTTCCTGACATAAATACTTTTGTCTTATCGTTCAAGAAAATATTTTCAGTATTGCGTGACGAGGGGAATTGAGAAAAGCTCTTCATTTGAGAAGAAACGCAAGAGACTTTTTATATAGAAAAATTGGATAAAAATGCTGCAGGCAGTTGACAGTTTAAGATAAAAATTATCTAATAATAATAATTGAGATCTTTACGGTTATGAATAATTATTATTAATATTTATTTTCATATTAATATTGTCTTACCCCAAATTACTAAAGAATCTAACGAAACATTTTCCAAAAAACTCCATTATACTGTTGACAGTATCTCCGGTGTGTTCTGCAAGTGCAGCTGCTAATTTTGTCATTAAATCGTCCGGATAAATTTGCCGTGTGTTGAATACAGTGTGCTTAACACCCGCTTTTTCCAGCATTTGTAGCCATAATTCCTCTCCATACTCCAACTGAAAAAGATTCTCAATCAATCGAAAGGGAACGTAATTGAAAATAAAATTTAAAAGTGAACTTTGGCTTTAATTGAAAATCCCTTGGTATTAAATAATATTTTCTTTTCTTATATTCCAATTGAAAATTCTTTCAGTTCAATACCATAATCACAAAATGAAAAGTAAAATCTGTAATAGATTTATTTTTAGAGTTTATTGATAGAGAGTAATCAAATTTACAATGATATTTAAAGTACTATAAACAGAGTAAAGTGAAATTTGTCAATTTGAGGAACGAAATACATCTGCCTGATCAAAATTAGCTTTTAGCTTTAACGAAATTACTATGCACTTTACCCTTGTACTGTTGAGATAGAATTTAATAAACGAACGCACTCAATTGAAATTACTCAAAGAAGAGTTTAAACTAAATGAAATTCGGCAGATAGAACACATTTAATTAAATTCATTTGATTTCCTTTGAAACTGAGAAACATCAAAATTAGATTGTTCAATATATTGAACAGCTTTTAAAAAAAATTTGCTTACTCTATCCAGAATACTTTTTGATTGTCTCTGTTATGTTTGCAGAAGCAATTCATTTTCTTTAGAGCTTTATTGGACCCTATTTGCTTTCGAAAGAGATTGAACACACTGATTGCTTAAGGTAAAATTAAATGCAAACATTGGAAGAAATTTAAAAAGTAGAAACCCAATATTTAAATAACTGAGAATAAGACATTTTGTACTTTCATCCTTTTTGAAAGCGATACAGAAATGTAACATAAACGCGAATCGTGCAATATTTTTCTTTGTGCTCTCTAGATAGCTGAGCAAAAATGATACATCTTTTTTTCTTTCTACACAATGTGAGGGATTTGTTAATATTGCTCTATGAAAAATTTATTTCCACCTTCCCTCTACAGACTACAGTTTACATAATATATGTCCTATTCATCACAAAAAAGATCCTTTCAATATTGAATTCAATAGATATTTTTTTACGCTTTTTATGAGCATATGTATGTCTGAAGATTTTTAGTATTCTATAGAAATTTAATGAGCTGTTACTAAGTATATACATATAAAATTAATTACATATATGAGTAAAAATAATTCCACTAAAATTTTGAAATTTTTTTTTAGTGTAGGTGATTTTTTGTAAAATGAAGTGGAGTGAATACAAGATAATCATTTTCGGTTTCAGTGAAAAGTATTTTCCTCCATAGAAGGACGTTTTGAAACTCGAGAGAAATAATCTTTGAAGAATTATTATACCTTTCTAACTTAAGTGATGTAACTTATTAATCTGAGAATATTTAATGGAACCACTTTATAAACTTAATATGTCCTTATTCTTTGACAATTTGTTTTTCTTGGGACAGAAGGATTCCATTATGGTTCATTATTTATTAATATCGTTCTAAGGCATAAGAAAGTTTCAGATTCATCATGGGGGATATAAATATTTTCAAACCATTGGAAGACTTTCTTATGAGAGTAAGAATTACTTGTGTTAAAACGAAAATAGTGTTACTAAGTCGTTCAGTTGAGAATTAAAAAAATACACCACGATTCTCGAAAAAAAAGTATATAATGAGTCAAGTCACGACAACTAATCTATCGTTTAATTGGTAGCTGAGCAATTGAAACCCGAATAAAGAGAATTGAGAAAAAGGTCGTGTGTAAATTCATTTACAAACTGAAATACGCAGTTCATACATGCAAGTTTTTTCGTTTAAACACAAAGAACACGCCAAAGGGGAATCAGCTTTAATAACTTTTTGCTTCACCTTTCAAACACAAATAAATGTATAGATCGGCTTAATTAATGCGAGATCAAAGAATTTCTCTGAGAAAACTGCCAGAAGCACGAAACCATTTGTCTTTGTTCAAAAGGATGAAAAATGGTCTTTGTTTTAAAATTCCTTTTAAAACTGATTTATGTAGGATTTAGCCGCACAAAAAATGTAATTTTTCAGTGAAAATAATGAATGTGTTGAAATATCTACAATGACGTTTTTATTATTTAGGACAATGCAGGGTTCCATACTAATTTTATAATGCTTACATAGTTATATAATATACAATACAATCATACATACAATGATGTATGTTTTTAATCATTAGTATCGTGAAAAATGTGTGGTAGAGCACTGGCAGTGACGCTCAGATTTATGACGAGTGAATTTTGATTTATTCCTATTTTCTAGGTAAATTAAAACTTCCGTTTTCAGTCGGTAAAACTTCTTCTAAAAATTTCTGTTAGAAATCTCCATGAGATAAAGTTATATAACATATTCCTGTAATATTTTAATAACTGAAAATAGTTTTTTTTATGTTTTTAATTCCTTTTTTGGAATACTCTCAAAACTATTTATATCCCGACATTAAAAGTATACCTAATACGGATGGCTAATAATTTTTGTATTATGCTTTGATTTGAATCGCACAATGAATACGTGACAATTATTGTAAACTATAGTTACAAGGAATTTATTTGATATAAGCAATAATTGTATGCATTATGTACATAAATTTAGTCATAATTGATAGTATAAATTCTCGTATGACGTACTTAACCTTGATACAGCTTCAATAATAAAATACTAATAAAATATTTATAATAATAATAATAATAATAATAAGACGAGATATCTATCAGTACAATTCAACCAATTTATTTAACAATCTTCATTTTACAGAATACTTCAGCTGAATCAAGTTTAAAGATAAAAGTTTCGTACACATAAAACAGAATTTCCCTCTTTTTAGATAATAAAACCATTGGAGCGTAATGATAAGTGTCAATAGCGAGAGAAAATTGCAAGTCACACTTTATTTCAAAACGACGAAAATACGAATCCTGAAAATCTCACGAAGACAATAATCCTTAAAAAATACAGCGTAAAATGCTTAACTCACTTTCCCACATTTTTGTGACAATAAAACAAACTTACAAAGGGTTCCGTATAATAAAATGATAAGGGGAGTATATCAGAGAATAATATTCCCCTTGAGGATTTTTTTTATTCCACTTGTTCGGAATTTTCTTGTTCAATTTATTTCCACTTTTTCATTTTTATATAATTTTACTATTATAAATAAAGATAAATTAAAGCAAGAGAAAAACTATTTACGTGAAAATAGCAAATTTGCTGTACAATTTTTTAAGAATATGTTTGCGTTTGTTTAAATTTTTTAATCAAGATTTCAGTTTCCAATTTGAACTTTACATTTGAGGTTGTTTAAATTTGTATGCATGTAAACATTCGAACTTTCCCAACTTGAAAGCATTTCACCACTCAACTATGCAGATACTGCTAACTGCTGAGAGCTTTCTGCTAATATCAGTAAATAAATAATATGAAAATGCATTAGACGTGAGTTGTACAGCATTACATACATTACTGCCATAAATATTAATTTGAAAAAGAATGTGTGTTTATCGCTATTACCCATGGGTAGTTTAATAAATAAGATAAATTATATGAATTTCGGCACGTAACAGAAAAAGAACACAAATTAATGACTGATTTACACATAGATTCAATTTTACGGAAATATTCTTAAAGTCAGGAAGTTCTATTATTCCAAGTTTAATTTACGTCTGAAAGGAGGGTAAATGTAGTGGAATAAATGCTATATATGGTTAAGGGGGTATGTTAAATCACGGTTAGACTTGTCTCGTGGAAGTTCAAGCTTAGCCACCTGAAGTATTTTAATTTCAACAGTCCAAACCAAAGTTTCACTTAATTTAGAACTTTCAGGAAGTTTTGCAAGTGATAGAGTGCGTTAATTTAAGGATACATAGCTTAACTTAATTACTTTGCTAATGAATAAGTAGGTTTTCTTAATTTCTCAATAATTCAATATTTTATATATTATTTTCGATAATAGCAGTATTTCTTTTTCTAGGATTTACACTCTGAGCTTTTAATCTTATTTAATGAATTTATTTTATCTACTCTTCTAAATGAGAACTATAAATTTCAAATGAAACTAGATTAACTCTGGCTTGAAAGTTAAGACCCTTAGTTAAGTCTTTTCTCTTAATCCATTCTCTTAATCTTGTTCCTTTAAGTTTTACTTTCTTTGACTCACAGATTTTACAACTGCTTGTAATTTTAACTTTTTAAAATTAAATGACTCACCATTATTTAAACAAATCGAAATTTTGGACGCAATCATAACCTTCACTGACGAGAATTATACTAAACATCAAAATCTAGAAAACTGGACCTCCTGCCTTTCTATTTTTTATTATATAACGTACTTCTGAAGTTTATACAGATGGCCAAAGCAAAATGCCGAATCAGGACTCGGACCATTCGTCATTCGGAAATTATAAATAGTCCACAGGGGCATTTAAATTCGGAAGAGTATAAACAAGTGACGGTCTTAGTCAATACAAACCTGTACGAAGTGTTGCACACTTTCTAGTAGCATGCCATACATGATTGCGAAATTTTAATTTTTCCTACACTGAAGAAGAAATCTTTTAATAATCTACAAATTTACTAATTATTTGTAATATTATTATGTTCATATACATTTGGAATCAATCAACATTGACACAAATTTGAAAAATAAATTCGAGTCGCTGCACTTGTGTTTCCTGCGATTAGTAAGAGTTGAATCACAAGTTTCGCGCCATTGAAATTGAACCTTATGGGTTCTGAACTGTTCGGATCAGTTCGTACTGGTCCGACGTTACCGGAAGAAGAGTGGGAAGTTCGTCCTGTTCAACGACTCACGGAACTTTGACTTTCGGTGATACCGGTACCTTCGATATAATACAAGGGTAGTCGCAACATCTGCTTTTCTGCGTGCGCAGCTTCTGATCTAAAAGAGCATTACTGCCCACTTCCGAAATTCCGGATCCAGAAAATTGGAAAGTATTATCAATAGTTTAGTCCCCAATTAAAGTCTCTCGTGGGATCTGAAGTTTTCTATTAGCTTTAGGAGATTTTCTGCGATTAAGTGTGACGAACATCATTAGAACACGTTTGATTGATTAGGGGTAGATTTGATTTGATTAGAAGGACGTTGACCTTCAGAGGAATAAATTCTAGAGAAAAAGGTTTTCTCATTCGAATCTTCAATTAGAAATCTTCAACTTAAAAAAAATATGAAAACAAATTATTTAGGGAATACGGAAAACAAGAATGTATTCATTCCCCTAAATGAACAATATTAGTATGAATTTTTATGCTATTAAGGACATATTCTGAAAATGATTTTCATCAAGTTCAACAGTTTGTTAGTAAAAAAAGAAACGCAATTAACGTAGAAATACTGAATGAAAATTCGTTGCTTTAAGCAAAATGAGGAAACATTCAGCAAACATTCCAATTAATGTAAGTTTTGAACTCGTTAAAATTTATGTCAAGAAGTATTGCTGTATTTACTGGAAAAGATTTAATTCATCGTTCTTTGAAGTTTCCATCCCGAATGTTTTTTTTATAGATCATTATATATTCAATTATTTAGTCATTTTTATCTTACAAACTATTAAATTACAATAATAATTTTTTAATAATTATCGTTCGACATCTTGAAAGTAAAAAAAATTGCATATCAACATTGCATAACAATGATATAAGATTACAACAATCATATTACGTAGCAAATATATATATATTACAATGGTGAAACGTCAATATCAATTGTTTTCAAGTGAATTTAAAGATTGTTGTTGATATTTCAACACCCTTAAGCGCCGTATTAACAGCAACCCGTTATACAGCTCTGTAAGTACGCACATTTACAATCGATATCTTGAAGTGAAAATCGATTATCGATAATCACATATTTCGACTTCGATCTATCGATAATCGATCGATATTGTTTTAATTTTTGGTAATCGAGATAAAGATCGATTTATGAGAGGTGTTGTGTTGTTGCCTGTTGACTGTGTGGTAGACCCTTAAACCTGAAAGACCCTCATTAGTAATAATTAATAAAATTGAATCGTCACGCGTTCCACGTGGAATATAATTATCTGTATTTTGACGGATATCGCATATGTATAATTGTGAAAGTGCGCTTTTCTTTCTATCGATTGTGTAAGTGAACATGGCCGCGGAAACTACCGATGTAGTACCGATGTCGCCTTCGGAAAAATCATTGTCCGGTAGTTTAGTTTCAGAAGAAAATGATAAAAGTGTTTCTCGTTCGCCGTCTACTTATTCTATCAGAGAAGATAGGTGGCCGGACTTAGTGGTGTCTAGACCTAGAAAATTGGACGCTTGGTGGTTGCCAAGACGTAAGTATGCGACAGTTGCATGCTATACTAGTAGTAGTAGTATGTTTTTACCGCGAAATTCAAAATTGTCAAGAGAAAACTATTTGGTGGTTGAGAGTTATATGATACATAACTGATATGTTTTAAAAAAAAAGAATGTTGGTAATATTGATAATTTTATCGAAGAAACTGTGAAGTTTTACTTTTATGTAATTATACTGTACTTACATATATGTACTCTGTATATAAAAAAAAGTAATAAGTTGGAAATATTAAAATATTAAATACATGTAATTGGATGAAGTTAAAATATCATTGAGCGGTTGATACATTTACAAATTTAAAAAAATGAATTAAAATTAAAACGAAGAAGCGTGAAAAAAACAGCGAAGCATATAATTATCAGTTATTGCGATAAATATATGATAAGATTAAAAGGTTACAAAAATACATGGTTGTTAGTATCATATCACCCAAATATATAAAATTTTTGAATGCACTATACAAACTTTTATTTAATGACATGTAATTGATAGGATAAATTAGATAAAAAATATATTCATGTATGTACTTTTTTGAGTTTTGAATGTATGCAAATATAATTCTCAGTCATCGTATACTGTAGGAAAAATGCATTTTATGCACTGCATGTATGTAACAATTATCATAAAATTGTACATTGTATAAACTGAGAAACTTATAATATCGAAACCAATAAGAATTCTAATAATAAAATGCAATCAATGAAAACTGGGATATATTTAAATAATATATTTATTCTTAGAATTTGAAAATTGGTAAACATAACACAAATTATGATATTATATTTTGCACATAGGAACCAAATTTTCTTCAGAAGGAAGACTTATTTACAGGCTAGGTACAATAAATCTGGAATTTTTATTATTTAAGAAAAAAACATTTTTAGCATTTCAGCATTATTTCCTAATTTCTGCTTTACCCGCTTTCTATTTACTAATACAATACGATAGGTGCCACCACCCTCCGATAAAAAGGTCACACAGACCCCACAGATCTATTGATTAACGTAGGTGGAGACATAGTCGGCGGGAGAATCAATATTATCGCCGGCCCTCGCCATTTTCGTGTAACATTTCCCCCGGTGAAATGCAATAACATTTTTCACCACCCTGCTCTCTAAAATTGTGAAATTTCAAACAATCATAATACAGTTCTGCTTTGATTTCTTGATCGACCCTTTAATGTAACGGGAATTCCGTACAATTAAAAATACTCCGATCAATTGAAAATACTTCGATCTGCAGTTTATTCACTTTGACCACAGTGCTCTCGTGTTTCATCCTGTTACATCCTCAAGTCTCGAAAATCGTCGAGACGGATTTTTTTATCAGTGTGACCTAAGCAAAAATTCTCGCATCATTAGCAAGTGATATCTGCTTTCTAAAAACAACAGAATAATCTCCAAGCTAAATTTAAGGTCATCTACGTGACTTTAATCATCGTCAGCTATTCAAATCTGCTGCATTATAAAAAGGGAGTGCAAGAATTGTCCCAAAAATATCTGCAATATATTTGAAATATATATAAGAAATTACGGACAGAAAATTTGAACTCTTGGATTTGAGTTCGTTTTGGTACCTTAGAAATCAATAGAATGGTGAAAACAGAGAAGTGAAGAATAAAGAACAGGTGATAAAACGGTGTCGTTCTATTTACGTACGTCGTAGAAGTTAGATCGATAAGGCAAAGAAAATAAAACCTTAGTTGTGGAATTTCAAAGATAAGTTTAATTTTTGAAGAATCAGAGTGATTTCTATGCGTCAGGAAGCCCAAGCAAATTTGAAAGGTTGGCCTCCGGGCGAACATCGTCACGGCGGAGTCATGATTGAACAGGATATGGCTGGTGCACAGGACACCATATATCTGTGCAATTTTCGGGTTTCCGTTGATGGAGAATGGCTTTGCCTAAAAGAACTTCAGGATGTCGAATTTTCCATGCAGGATTCGATGCAACGATCCCCATCACCTCCACTAGCAATCAGTGGTACACGACATCATCGTCAACATAATCCTGATTCATCAGAGCTTTGCGATATTCTTCCGCCAAGTCCACCGCAAATGCAACACGTCTCCAGCTTGTGTTTGTATCATTTGCACTGATCCTCATCAAGCAAGTCCATCGATTAGGGTTTCATTTCATACTCTAAAACAAGTTATTTAGTAAGAATTTTTACCAATTATTGGTAAAAAATAACTAAGTCAGAGTATAACGTTGCTACTAATAATGTTTTAGTAAAGAAAGCCTTTTCTAGAATGAATTAGCAATTTTTCACTAATTCCCTAAATGATTTTCTTTGAGCGAATTCAATTTAAGGCTATGTGCAATTGTGCATAATAAGTCACGTGACTTGGCACTTGTAACCATACTTCTGATTTTTAGGTATCGCATTAAAAAACTAATAATTAAAACTTATTTTTCGTAGCAGATAAACATATAGAAAACGATAAGAAACGTTTATCTACTGGCTAAGATGCATTTTTTCTATTTTTTTTCAAGTGAGTTGCCTGAAAAAATGAAAACCGGTAAGATAGGAATCGGTAATATGGCTTTAATTATGAATTTATACTTTTTCAAAAAACTTTTAAAATCCTTGACTAGCTTGGATTATATACAAGGATTGTTAATCGCATATTCCAAGCTGGCTT
The DNA here is from genome assembly GCA_904066015.1 of Synergus gifuensis. NCBI lineage: Eukaryota > Metazoa > Arthropoda > Insecta > Hymenoptera > Cynipidae > Synergus > Synergus gifuensis. The sequence continues at coordinate 332,371 of CAJFCO010000044.1, read as the reverse complement.
TCAGTAACCTTTTTACTATTTCAACGCTTACAATTCGGAGACAAATCGATCGATTTGAGCGTCCGTGAACTCGTTTTTAATATAATTAAAGAGACCTTGAGACTAAAACAATAAATAGTATTTTAAATTTTACACATATAGTAGAGGGCGACAAAAAATGAATTTTTTTTAGATTTCACGCCTTAATTAGTAAAAGATAAGCAAGAGAAATCTACAAAAACACGTTTCTTTCGAGTGATTATTATCAGAGGTCATTTAATTATCAATTCCATAATTAGGTGGTCAGTTGAATTATCTTTGAACTCTGAATTCTCTCTTTGAAAATTTAATTACTCTGCAATTTCATAATTAATCAACCTGGTTAAAAAATAATAAAAGATATTAGATAAAGAGGCAGCTTTACACGATGGGGAACTGCTTTTGAATTTCTGCAATATTTTTAATCACGAACACCTTTCAATTACAATTTTCCGCAGCTTTCGTACGCTTCCATTTATCATGATCACAACAACAAACTTTTTAATACAATTATATAAAAAATTGCACTGTCTTTCTTTTTTTTGTCTTTCTAATTATTAAAAAAAGCATGCTGCATCATTATTCTTGTATCACTCTTCATTTTCAAAATAAGGATTCCATACGAATTGTGTCAATGAAAATGGTCAGTGATAAAAACTCGACACTGCTCATTTTTTATGTCACTTGAGTCTTATTGGAATATTCAAAAGAAAAGAACGAACATTAGACGATTCAAGATTAGACATCTCGTGTTCTTTTTGCAGCAAGAGATCCGGTGATAATCGAGAGGAGCAACCTCGTTAATATCTCGAAACTAATCGTCAAGGAGCTTATTGAAACATCCTTGAAATATGGAAGAATGCTTGACTCTGATCACATGCCTCTTCAGCACTTCTTCATTGTTTTGGAACACGTTCTCAGGCACGGTCTTCGACCGAAGAAGGTATAAAAAATATCCCTCGGAATTGACTTTTGTCAATTGTCTTCGAGTTTAGGCACTAACGCCTTAACTTTCAGGGTCTTCTTGGACCGAAGAAGGAACTTTGGGATATTCTTCAACTGGTTGAAAAATATTCCCCTGAAGCGCAAGACATGACTTCTAGTATTCGTGATCTCCCCACAGTTAGGTATATACATCCAATATCAATTTGAAAAAAGGTCACGACAGATAAAAGCAATAGGGTGGTCTTTATTTTTATTTTTTTAATTCGTTTGCTCACACTGGCGGCATTTGTTCTTACAAATTATTGTTTTTTTGTCCAAAAAAAAAAGTTGTGCAGATTTTTCGTTTCCTTGTGATTTCATCCACGTAAATCCCATGGGAAATTTCAATACAAGCAAATTTCGTTGGTGGGAGTAAATGAATTTAATAAAAGAGAGAAAATAAGGACCACCATAATAAGCAAGGTAAAAGTGCTTCTAAATGAGTTTAATATGGGACTGATAAAAACGATAACTTTCTGAAATTTCCTTTGGGTGCACTTATATCGATATATCATGCTTGTCTGCTGAGGTCTTTTAAAAAATGTCGGCGTAGGATTTCTTTGCTGAGATTAGACTATTTTCAGGACGGCATTAGGAAGATCTCGTGCTTGGCTGCGAATGGCACTGATGCAAAAGAAGCTAGCTGACTATTTGAAAGTCTTGATCGATCACAAAGACGACCTTCTTTCAGAATACTTTGAGCCTGACGCTTTGATGATGAGCGATGAAGCTATAGTCATAATGGGTCTGCTGGTCGGACTCAATGTTATTGACTGCAACTTCTGCGTGAAGGTTAGAAATTAGGACGTTATCTAAGTAACTACTGATAATAGGATTTAGTTTCTAATCGATATTGATTAACGAATTAGGAGGAAGACCTCGACTGTCAACAAGGCGTGATCGACTTTTCTCTTTATCTTCGAAACAGTAATCATATTCCTGGAGAATCGCCTGACGAGGAGCTGGAAAACGACAACATGACAACGGTCCTAGATCAGAAGAATTATATCGAAGAGCTTAATCGACATCTAAAGTAACTATTGTTTTTTCCATTAATCAAATAAGTCTGTCAGGCGATTCAATTTAAAACACGGTTTTTGCAAATGATTTTCTAATCTTATGAAAATTTTAGTGCGACAGTAACAAATCTTCAAACCAAAGTCGAATCCCTCACGACAACAAACGCCCTTATGAAAGAAGATCTTTCGATTGCGAGAAATAGTTACCTCGCTCTGCAGTACGAAAATAAACAGTTGAAAAAAGAACTTGGTATAGAGGTCAAAGATCCTAACGAGGTAAACAAATTAATTAATAATTGTTTTGAAGTTTTAATGAATGGTAACCTGATGGTTTTAAGATTCAATACTTTGCTGATCTCTAAACTCATTTCAGAATGGAAAAGCTCCCCTGAAAATCTCAGAAACGACAGTAGAGTTGGAAGAAGTCAGAAGTAGGTTAGAATCGGAAAAGAAACAGCGGCTAGAGCTCGAGAAGGAACTCGATCTCCAGGTTGGCAAACATTTTTTATCTAAATGCTCTAAGTTTTGATAGAAGATGTTAGAAAATTTGTTATCATTTCTGAAATTTAGATCAGCATCAAGTCGGAAATGGAAGTAGCAATGAAACTTTTGGAGAAGGACATTCATGAAAAACAAGATACGATTGCCTCTCTGAGAAGACAACTTGATGACATCAAACAGATCAATCTGGAAATGTATAAAAAACTACAGGTGATATGATGCGAATGAGCAGGGATGATTATGACAATGTGCTGTTGACAGAATGACTCAATGTAAAGGTAATTTTAATCGAGGCTTGTGTTGACCTTCAATTTAATTCTATCCTGCTTTTGAGTTTTCCCTTTGACAATTCCAATTCCCACTCACAAAAACCAAACATTTTTTTTCTGAGTCGAAACTGGAATTCCCTAATAGTTATTATCCAAGTTGTCATCAGCCTATGTGTACATTGTCATAGTCATTCGGCTTAATTTCTTGCAGATATTTTGCTATAATAGTAATCTATTTTTTAAGAAAGGAAATATAATAATATCTCTAGTTCTTAAATAGTAGGTCAGTTTTGAATTCCACAGCTTTTTGATCCAATCCAGGTTCCACATAAAATTCAGGAAATTTTTCCAGAATTTCAATTTAACTTATCTTTAACTAATTTATTAAACTTTGATTATTCACACATCTTCGCTTGTAGGAGTGTGAGAACGAGTTGACACAAAAGGGAGAGATGGTAAGCCGGCTCCACGCAAAAACAAATCAAATTGGAAAGCTTTTGAACAACCTTGATAAATACAACAGACTATTGAAGGATGGCGAACTGCGCAGTCCCACGACTCCAAATGGCACGAAATCGATTTTGAACAAACCTAGTCCCACTTCCCCGAAAGAATCTTTAATAGATAAGATTCCTGAATTTCGATCGTGTAATCAAACAAACACTAATCGAAGAAGCATTTGTCAGTCAAGTGAAGAACAGTCCTCGACTTCTGCTGAAAAACCACAGGAAGAAGTTGCTGAGAGCAATGCGAATGAGTCACAAGTGACCGACTAATTTTTTTAATTTGGAAATGTTGGAGAAAGATGTATTGAAAATGTATTAGGGAAATGCATTACTGATTTGAGTTCTGTTTCTAACTTTATACGTATATTTATATTTTTTAATTTTTATTCAATTCTCACCGTTAAACAAGTTAAAATAAAAATTGTCGATTATTTGGGTTTACTTGTGATATGTTGTATAAAGAATTTCGCGATTTTAAGGGCTGTATTTATTAATGTAAATATTTACCTCCTATGATTTGCAATACAATTTTGCCTTGTTTAATGGTGATTAATGATTAAATGAATTATCATTTTCATACATCTTTCTTTGATGTGATAATTGAGATTTTTCAGCGTTGGCTGAATGCCAGAAAGTGTTGCTTTCGCTACATAACAAATTTTATTGTGCCGTAAAGTACCTCAGCTACTTCTTCGTTCAAGCTATACTTCATTAAAATATGCTATTAGCGAAATTTCCTCGGCTACCTTATTCAAGGACAAATTTATCATAGCATGCTGTTTCAGGCAGTCGGTGACAAAGGCAAAATTTCATCAAATAATTGTAGTAGAATACCGTGTCATTAGTATGCTTGCACAATTTGTTAATATTGATTAAAGTTAAATTAAACTGAAATGAAAATATAATACAAGGATTACGAGAACAAAGAATAATAATTTTTTATTGATTTACATTTACTTGAGTTCCTTTGTCTCTCGAAGTGCCTGACGTGATTGACTATATAGGCTAAAGTCAATGTGCAATGTTGTCTACGATGTAATTACATTTATGATAAATGCACAACTTCACAATATGTCTGATTAATCATTATGGACGTTTACAAATTGTGATAAATATGACGGCATTACGAAAACATCTTTTTCATTTTTATTTAGCAATCGTTGCTTTCAGGAATGCGAAAGCTCGCTTAAGCATAAAACAGAACTGATAGCTAAACTGGAGGCTAAGACGATTTCCATGACTGATACTATCAACAGAATGGATCAAAAGTACGTTTGTTGATTTTTTTTGCCTTGTTGAAAATTAGAAATAGAAAGTCAATATTTTTTAAAAAGAACACCGTACCAATATGATTTGTTTTAGACTTTGGCAATACGAAAAAGCGAATAAGTTTTTTTTTAAACTAGGAAGAAGTGAAACCTATTTATGCTCCCTTCAAATCTGTTCCTCTAGTCACATTATAGTCACCTACTGGGTATATTTAAGAATGAATTGCCTTTGCATAGGCAGTTAGAGAATAATGTACAATATTTGCTAGTCAAATTCATCCTTAATTATAAGAGTTTTTTAGATATTAGCAAGTATCATTCCTTCTTTAGGCCCAAATTTAAATAATATAATATACAATTCTCGAAATGTGTCTCTATTCATCATGCAGATTTTTTTTCGAAATCGATTACTCCGTGCAATAATAATGTATCATTCTGAAGGTTTCTCTGTCTGATGTAAAATTTGCAATGAGAATAATTTTATTACTGAATTTCGAAATATAAATTCTATCGAAGATAGAAGATAACAATGCATTTTAGAACATTTTGCAGTAAAAGGAATGCGTGCAAAGATAAATGAAGATCAGGATTTCTTGTACAAGGATTTGATTGAATAAATTCATGATATAAAATTTGTGATACTTCTTTATTATAAATAAGGACTAGGCTTAAGAGATTTATTTGAATACTTTATTTATATTAAAGTGGGTATTTTAATTTTTGATTGTTTAATTATATTTTTACATCATAGAAATAAATAAGGAATTCTTATTAATAATTATTTTCTCTTTCTATTTTATTAAAATGGTATGATTTTTTTTTGCTCTACAGGATAATTTTCTTTGCTTTTGATATCTTGATTTTACAAACTTTCTGTATTCATTATTCAAGGTAAGTCATATTTTGCATAATGTTGTAGAATTTAAAGAAGTTTTTGCCCTTCACTCCAGTCATGTTTTTTTTTGTGAAAAATTGTTTCTAAGGCACATTCATTTCTCTATTTATTAATCAATGATTAAAAAAGAGAAAAGTGGTGACTAACGGTCTGGAGGGGATGTTACGAGGGTTGTGCAGACCGAGCCCAAAATGGCAAAATAAGAAACATATGTTTCTTATTTTGCCATTTATACCATCAATTGAGTTTATTTTCTCTTTCGATGAACGTAAAAAGCTACAACAAATATTTTGATCAAGATCTAATTCAGAATTGAAAGTTTATTTAATAAATCAGTTGTTTGTAAATTAACCTTTTATTGAGAAAAAAATTGCTCGGCATAGTTCTCCGTTAATCCTAAAAGATTTTTTGATTTATTTTTTCAGTTGAAATGACGCATCTTATCCTTGTTAAATTAAATACTTTTTACAAGTATGTACCTAAGAAATTAAATCATAAAGTAAATATGAATACGTGGAATAAATTTATTTTTATTATACCTCAATTATTATATATTTTTATGACTATAGAAAATTTTTACTTTGATTGAAAAAATTCAATATCCACAAGGAAGGTATTTATACAATGAACAAAGTCAACAATGTAATTACAAAGTAATTACGGTTTATTTTGATTCCACACTGAGAAAAATATTAATGAAAAACAAACTTTTATTCTACATATAATTGCAAATTTGTTAAGAGTAGGTACACTTATTCAGATAAATTGATTCAATTTGAACACATGAAATTTGATAAACGTTTATTCGTTCTTATATAAAGAGAAAAAATCATATGTCAAAAGCAAAGAAAGAAGAGATTGATTCCTGAAATGCATGCATACATAATTAAATTTTTAAATTAGCAGAGGATGGTGTGGACGATTCAAATAATTTTCAAGATCTTTATTTAAAATCTGGTTCATATTTATAAGTATGGACCACTTTAAAAAATCCTCTACCATTTAACCGTAATATCTCTAATCTGACTTTATTTAGCATTTACTTTTATTAGATTTGACATTTTATGTAAATAAAGAACAATTATATAAATAATATAATTAACTGAATTATCGTTAAAAAATAGTGCATAGGAAGTTTTGAATCAGGTACTCTAGAGGGTTAAAGTAGATTTAAGTAAATGAGAAGCTTTGTATTCTCATAGCTGCCTGCTCACGAATACGAAAGTAGCAGACCAATTCTCTGATGAAGTAAAAGGAGGATCTGTATATTCAAAAGGATCAATTTATAAAATAAAAGATAATAGAAAAAGAATTCATAAATTCTTCAAAAATGAGTTGAAAAGTATTGGGGCAGGAAATAAAATTCATGCCATTTGAATTAACCACAAATATAAAAGCAGTGCATTTGTTCTCGAACTTGTCTGCTGATATCAATATTTCATCATTTAGTTAGTTTAAATCCAGCTTATTCGCTTTTTCGTATTCTGCCAAGGATTTAATATTCCTGTACTAATTCATAACATTGCATTAATTAAAAATTAAGTCTTGTAAATAGTGGTAATTCATTTAATCTTACTTTATTTTTATTGCATTTGAGTAAAATAATTGAATTGAATTTAACTAGGTTCAAAGAGATTGAAAACTCAAGAACAGGATATGAGGAAAAGGCGAGAACTTTGGGTGCTGAAGCTGCAGCGAAAGATGCTTGGGCCACTGGAATTGAAAGGGAGTTAAAAGTAGAACGAGAGTGGAGAACATCTCTTCAAGAATCTTCCATTTCCAACATTGAGAAGATCTCTCATCTTCATCAGGAAGTTGACCAACTGAAATCTGTTGCTGAGGCAAGTTCTCAATTTCGGATGAAAAAATAAATTAGGATTTTTCAGGAAATTAAATCTGTAATTTAAGGGTGTGGTATGTTCTCACATCAATTAAATCTGAACTGAAATTTATGCTTTCAGATAATATGTAGTTAGAAAATGGGAAATCAATTTTACAGTTAAGAAAGATATTGTTTTATTATCTTCTACATTTTCCTCTAAGAATATCAATAGAGAAAGTTCCTTCTTTCGCAGGAATCTTTTTAAGGGTTCAAAAAATTGAATAATCTTTTTAATTTTTTTTTTTAGAAATATTTGGCTTTACAAGAGGAACATTATGCCTTAAGAGAGATCTGCACCGAGCAGGAGAAGACGCTTGAAGAGTTAGGTGCACAATTGAGCGCGGCTAAGTTGGCAGCTGTTGAACTGCGAGAAGCTGCAGACAATGCTCAGCAACAACTTCAGCAAGATGGAATAGCCCCGTGGGCGAACGACCGATTGGTCAGCCATTGCAAAGGCTGCACTAGAGAGTTCAACATTGCCCGTCGTAAGGTAATCAAACTTTTTAATTACCTTCCTTCAAAACTCTCTTTTGCTTGCTTACTAACCGTTCATTGGTAATTATTCTTCTCGGAATCTCGATGGAAGTTCAGACTTTCAATTATTCGATAGAGATAGAGTTAAGCAGCGATAGGTGCAAAATTATTCAAATTGATGAGAGGTGATCCTTCTTGAAATCTGGTGTACACATCGCCATGATACTGAAGCTTGAAACGTTTATGATAAACCCAGAAAAAACTTTTCTTTAATTAAAAAAACTTTCTTTGAATCAAAGAAATTGTAGTAATTGATGTACGGTCAAAGATATATTTCTTTAATTCAAACAAATTCTTTTTGAATGAAACAAACAGTTTCTGTAAATTAAAATAATTCAGAATAATTTTGTTTGAAGAGTTTAAAAGAAAGAAAGTTTTCTTTAATATAAAGAAATTTTTACTTTGAATTATTAAAATAAAAGTTTTGATTTAAACTAAGTTTTTTTCTGAGTGTAAGGGAAATTTGTAAGGGACCGAACGGTTCTATTTCCTGACCAAACATCGACAAAAAAGTTAAAACTTCTTCACGCATGTGGATCACACCCTAATTCCACTCTTCACTCAGAAGAAAGTTTGTTTGAATCAACAAAAGTATCATTGATATAGGGTCAAGGAAAAGATATTTTTCAATTAAACAAAATTTGTTTGATTCAAACTTTATTCTGAGTGTTCAAAACTTAAACCTTCCGGGTGTAATTTCTGTGACAAGGGTTGGTCTTATAATGGAACTATTCTGAGCATTAAAATTTCAAGTTAAGTAGTTTTTGATTTTTTTTTACTTTAGTGTACCATAAACGTTGCAAATTTTATACATTCTCGTGAAATCTCTTAAAATCTCTTGAAATATTTTGTAATTGTTTGAAATCTTAAAAAAAATATTTAGAGAAAATTTTGAGACTGTTTAAATCAATTTCTTTTATAGTTATTTGCCCCTTTTCGAATTTCTGGAAGCGTGTCACTTGTATTTTTTGTGTCGAAGCCCTCGTTGAATGTATTCTGAATAAAATCAAGTCTGTGAGTAAAGCTTTGCGATCGTTCGAACGAGATTTCCCTCGTTCACGCCCAACGGGACCAATAACGTTATTGCACGATCGTTTTCGTCTGTATATGGATGCATTTTATTCATCTGTATGCATATTCAAGTTTTGGGTGTGATAGAGACATTGGTCGCCCCATAAAACACGTTTAGTCCACGATATTCAGGACGTTCAGCTTTTTACGTCAGGCACAGTGGTAAGTTATTGCATAATAACAAGGCAGTCTAGTCTGACTATCCATGTTACTCATTTTTCGCCCAGTGGGGGCATTACCATACTGTGTAATATAGAATAGGCCACCAAAGGTAGCTGCAGGCATTATTCGATATACGAGCAACCTGCTCGTCAGGTGGGATGACTTGGGGGTTGGAGAGAGCAGGAAATTTACCACAAAAAAGGGAAATGAACTTAAACATGAGTACTTCTCATGGAAAACAGTAAAATACTTTATTAATTAGAATAAAAACTGTCCAAGAAGGTTATTGATAATTTTGAAAATTATCACTGCCATATTGAATAATTTTAATCTATAAATATTTTTAGTTACCCTATTTTCGACTGAAATTAATCCTGATCAATACTTAGGTGATCTTTTTAACATCATGATATTAAATTATTCAGTTTCCATTGATATATGAGCCACTTATAGTAAAAAGTAAATAAAAATAATTCGTTTATAAAAGTTATTAAAACTCATCAAAGTAAAAATAGGAAGAAATATATACATACGGAGAATTAATTAGCCGTCATATTGGTGTTCCGTTTTTTGCTTTGGGAATTGATTTTATCCTATTTTTACTCTGAAGAATTTTTATCATGCATATAAACTCGAAAAATAAAAAAGTAGTTATCTATTGATAGAACGTTTATTAATGACATTATGTATGGTACCAGGACGAAACACTGGGCCGACAGTCGTTCTCGATTTTGATCGCAGACTGATTTATACATCCTCTAAGTGTCTGTAAGCATCCGGAATTGTGTTAGATAAGGAACTGCGGTAAGGTTGAGGCTTGGCAGCGCAAAGTTGCAGACACTAATCTACTATACTCTTCGGCCATAAGTCACGTTGATGGGACGGTTCAATAATTAACTTCGTGGGCGAATCGGTTATCGGGATGATATTATTCGAGCCTTTCCTTGAACGCTGTATAACGACGCTTCTGGGTACGGAGGTGTCCTATCTTATTTGGGAGAATTCAATTTGGATGTAAAATGTAGTCGCTCTGCCTCTTCGATCACGCAAATATCTACCATCGGTTTAACGAAGTCGAAATAAATCCAAACCAAAGAACTTGTGGAAGGAAGAAATTATAAAGATATTAACATTTTATTCCTTCATCAGATTTTCACCCCTGGGAAAGTATCCTTCAATCTTTTTGAGACATTAAGATCCCCTGTTATTTTCCAGCTTAAAAAGCTTTGCTTAAATTAAGGGCGCTTCTTTTTCAATTATTGATATCCTTTGTAATTATTTCTCAGGCAAATGTTTGGGAAGCTTTGCGAGTAGAAAATATTTTTTATAATATTTTATTGTAAGAAAGGGAAGATTCTAAAGATAAATGTCTAATTATCTTATGCAAATAAGATTACTAGGGCTGAAGATATTTGCGAGACTGAATATAAAATACGTCATCTACTTAAGTGGTAAAGCAAGTTTATGGTCAGCCTGTATACATACGACATTTATCGGAGTGATTTATTTTTTGAGAAAGAGAATAAAACCGCTTTATGCTTCTTCTCAACATTTTCAGATTTTATTTATTCAGTCCATTTTGGATAAGTAAATTTTCATATATTGGTCGAAAATTTCTTTTTGAAATTCAGTTTATAGCGTTATTGAAATGTCATAAAGCTCTTAATTAAGGCTCCGGGTGCAATAAGGGCACATAACATTTTTTGGTTTTTAAAAAAATAAAATTCAAGTAAATTCCCTGTATTAGTAATTGAATACATCGGGAATTGAAATTATAAAGAAATTTTTTAAAACAACAAAAAATCATTGCGCTCGAATCGAAAAATTCTATGTACCCGTATTACATCTGAGGTCTCAATTTTCTATTATGTTTATAAAAAGTAGTAGTTAGTTCTTTGCTAAAATTAATCGAAAATAAAAATATCTGTTGCAGCACCATTGTCGAAACTGTGGAAATATTTTTTGCAACGCTTGCAGCGACAACACAATAGCTTTACCAAATTCATCAAAACCTGTTCGAGTATGTGACGATTGTCATATTTCCTTGGTTGGTCGTTATTCAATTCTTCGCTAATACAATAGTATTCTGTATATGAAATCATTTTGACAATGATATTGAATTTACAAAGTGAATGTGAAAATTTCACGATGAGATTCAGATCCTGGATTTCAGGAATTTATTGTATGAGCAAGAGGGACAGAAAATGAACGGGATTTCAACGTCACTCAACTTGTCACTCAGGCCTGAAAAGCCTCCCTAATCGTTGAATGAAAATGTCACAATAATGAATGATAATAAGATGAATATATCATCATATTATAAATGTATAAAATCTCATTTTAAACCATAAGAACCATCGCCATACAGTTATCTATATTTACAGCAATCTTTCAAATCTTTTTATTTTACAAATACTGTCTTGTCTAGAAAGGGGTTAACTAATTTAAAGTTCAGTTCCGGTAGGCTGATTCTTTTCGCAAATTCGTGACTTAGTACGATGAGGAAAACGGAAATCGACATTGTAAATTATTAGTGTCGCGAACGACTTACATTTGGAGAAAGGAAATCGCGTGACTTTAAACAAGTCGTTTTCAGAAAACGAATAATAGTGCATTGGTGCATAGAAGTATTAAACACAGATTTTTCACAGCTAGAAAAATTCCATTATTCAATCTGCGCGATTTTGAAGTTCCTTCTTTAATTTTATTTCAAATTTTAGTCAGTTCTACCTGAAGAGATTTTAATCCTTTAACAATTAATATTTTGGTAAAATAAAAATTTTAAAGTTTAAGAGCTTATAATTAAAAATACAATTATGTCATGTAAAAATAATAAAAAGAAAATTAAAATTTGTACTTGATGGAAGTACATTTAGTGATTTTTTAATTTATTTTCACTAAGATAATTGATTAATACAAGGTAATAACTGATCTGAGCCGAATGAACTATTATTAGATTTAATAATACAAATTTTTTGGAAAGTACTAAACCAAAATTTAAGATACTCGCTAATCATCTCGAAGTTACCTCTCAAGTAAATCGTACACTTTCCTAAAATCAATGCTTTACAAAACAAAGAATATAAGAATATTCACAAGCTTCTTGTGTGAAAAATTTTTTGACTAACAGAGAGTCATCACTTGCAGGATATTTTATATCAACTCAACGAATTTTTATAGATAATTCCAACATGTATTTTCTGTATGCACTGAGGAGAGCTTTTGAAAAGCTTTTGAGCGAAACGTTTAGGTTTCACTCATTTTCTACAGTTTCGTAAAAAATCTAACTGAAGTAAGAGCACCCTGAAAAATAGGTAGAAAATATTTCGTCTTGTTAGCTCTTTGTCTAGGAAAGATTTAATAAATTTGTTAATATAAAATCTTGTAAACTATGTGAAAATAAATTATATTTTAAATTATCTTCTGGATATTTTTACTTCAATACATGAATCATAATATTATTAATTAATATTTAATTACTAATATTTTTCGAAAAAAGCATAGTAATTTTCAGCAGTTTTTGTAGATATTACGTCTATTTTCTTTTTAAAGAAAGATAAGTATGTACGGATTGAACGTGGAAGGGTTTGTATTTTACTGAGGGAGATTACAGGTTTGTTATACAGATTAGAATAAGTTTTGAGCCTCGTGAGCCAACTTGCCGGCTATGACTTTCGAAAGCTCGTTAGCTCTGAACGCGTGCTCCGCTTAACGAGGCTAAATTGAAATCGATCCTTAGTTCTGTATCGATCTTGTGGTTTTGAACGATCGACACGAGGGCACGTTTTCGTAATTTCGTCGGCAAGTGTAATTAAGAAATTCCTTAAAGGCCTTAATATTACTAATAAAGAAATTTACTAGTATTATTATTAGTAGCAATTTTGATTATAATTACCGTTTACAAAGTGAGCAATAAATTTCTCCAAATGATCAATAAGCGAACACAACCTCCTACTTCTTTTCATGAAGAAATAGAAATTTTTCTTGATGTAGAAATTTTTATATGAATTTAATTTAAGCTCTCATTGTGATATTACATTTTAATATTTTTCGCTTCGTTCTCTGCTACAAAAGAATGCGTATATGACGTCGGATTTTTCTAGCAAGGTGCTGATTTGTGGTAACCGGTGAGTCGCGACACGAACCTGAATGCGAAATTGTGCAGTAGTTTCGAGCATATTAATGTTTATGTAGCGTGTTTTATTCCCGCCGTCCTAAACGAAAATCAGAAAGGTAATGTTGCAGAGAAAACTATATATGGCACGCAAAACACTCAATGTTCATGTGATTATATTACATTGTATGTAGAATTTTTATTTTCTCTCAGAAGAATCTCAGAATATTTTATCAATTTTCTGCACGTTTGTAATTTTGTAATATTGTAATTTTGTAATTTTGTAATTATATAATGGAAAAATTAATTTGAATTTTCTTGCTGTTTCGCATTTTTATCATTTTATTCCGAATTTACAGAGATAGTCATTGAATGTAGGCGCTAAATTCTTATTGCACGCAATTAAAAGTTCTTAATCTTGTGTTAATTAGTTTAGTATAAAAAATATTTAATATAAAACTTTGCTTGATTGGTTTCATTGGTTAATTATTATTAAGCTCCTTAGGAGGCAATTTTACTGAAGTTCGAGGAAGCGCAAACTATTGAAAGCGCTCTTTGGACCAAATTAAATCGAAATGCGTTTCATAATCCCTTATACACTTTGAAGCTTTCGGCTTTAAACAAGAATGAAAAGTTTTCACGTTGGAAATGGTTTTACTCGATAAAAGAATAATAATAAAAATGGGAATGAATTCAAGGACCGAAAAAGGGGAATTCTTTTTATATTTCTTCATCAGAGTGTAAAATCCTCTACTTCCTACAATGAAGAAATATCTCCGACAATAAAATAAATTTTGCTAAAATCATTCAATTAAATTTTTATTTTATTTTTTCCAATATTCACAATCTGCAGTCAGTTTATGCATACAAAATTTATAAAAAAAATTCTCTCCAATAAAGTTTATTAATTATCAAATTTTTTGTGAAGCAATTTGTTTTTCTACTTTATTTAGTATTTTAATTTCAAACCAATTTTACACCTCTGTCATTCCCCATTGTATGTATGTTACATACAATTTTCTGAGAACTGAAGAGTGAGCAGAACTGTCATTAAGGGACTAGGGTTGCTCTTAATATTGGCATAAATGTACTATTGAATACAGGCATAAAGTACAGAAAATTGTAGGTCTGCATATAATTACAGTTCCATTGATATGAGATCTGATTAAAATGTGAATTACCAGGTATTACTATTCAAATCCAATTTTCGATCTTAATTCCGCTGATAAATGGTAATTCAAGTTTTAATAAAAAAAAATTAGCAGCATTTACAAATTGCATGCGAGCAATGTTTTTATGTTTTGTATTTTTCATCGTTTTAAGTCACATTCTCATTTTTATTTTTAATGTAACAATAGGGAAATCCCGCAACTTCATTTTCTGAACAAAAGACTGGAGTAAAAATGTGCGTCCTGAATTTTAAAGCCAAAAATGTTACTTTTTGATAAAATGTTATTTCACGGTTGGAAAGATCATGTGCACAAGACCGTAACTTAATTTATACTTGTTTAGATTATTATGTTAGGGGAGTGAAATGTCATGTTTAGGAGAAAGGGCAAGTTTTGTCCTTTGGAGAATGAGTACCTCAAAAAATAAAATGATTTTCACTGAGAGGCGCTTGCGCCAAGGGTTGGCGGCAAAAGCTTTTCGTGGGGATGCCGCTCCAAACTATTCCGGGTGCCAGTTTATGTAGCCGCGTCGTCGACGTAACAATGTTTGTTCCCGCGATCACGTTTTTCTTCATAACATTGGCTTCCGGAATGAACGATCCATCTTTAGGTAAATCAATCGCTGTGCCATTTTTTACCTCTTTGCACGTTCTATCCTCTCTTACTTATATAATTATATTACTCAAAAAATATTTGAATTTGTTTTAAGCTTCAATTTTTCTCACACATCTCATTTTGAAAATAAATTTAACATTAGTTGGAAGATGGAATATCTACATTGTAATTGTTCGTCACATAGGAAACGGTTTAATCTCTCTATGATAAATTGATTGAAATATTCTTGAGGCGAAAAGGAGTTTTATAGAATTGAATTAAAAAAAAAAATAATAGAGCCAATAGCATACAAAAAATTTTCAATACTTGACATTCAAGTCACGAAACAGTTGCAGACTTGTTTGCTTGGTGATTTTTTTATTAATGACATTTTCGTTATTGTGGTGAATCCGAACGTGACTTCTCGATATTAAGGTAAAGGTCTCAATTTGTCTCAATTTCTCAATTTGTCCCTATTTGTGTCCTAATCGAATGAATTATTAGCAAAATAAATAAATGCATACAATTATTTATTCAAAGAATGTGTTTATCTGAATTAGTGATTTAATGCAGCAAATTGTTGACTTTAATGCATATTTTTTTCATCGTGTCATAACCCATAAACTCTTAAATGTGTTTTAGAAATAATTCAAGCATAATGAACTTCAAAAAACGATCGCTACTAGGTTCATACTAATTTTGTCCCTATATTATTTTTCTTTTATGTCTGCTTTTTTAAAATTTCATTTTGTTGAAAAATATTACTCAAAAATAATGTTTCAATATGTAATGCAACTCGTGAACTCGCACTGAAAATTATAAACTTGTCAATATTTTTAATATTTATTGAAAACTGGGAAAACAAATATTTTCTCAAATTTCTTTCAAAATAAATATTTGAACGATTAATTACAAAATTGTGTAAACTTGTCAAGGTTTCTGTTGCCAATTAGTGGTCTCACTATTTTTATATTTATGATTAGTTAATTTTTCGTATTTTTTGAAACAAAATTTACAAATCGTTCTATACATACATATGAATTTTATTGATTTTTTCTTTATTGAAAGTGTGGAAATCTAATTCACTTATCATTTGAAACGAACTTTACTTATGATTTTTGAATTTACTTTCTCTTTTACATTGAAAATTCATGATTTGAACGTCTCTTATTACGAGAAAGGGGGAGTTGTACAGAGAGAGAGGGAGAGGAAGATTTTAATCCCTTAGAAGCAAATTCCAGTATTAGAGGTGATCTTACCTTATGTAAGGAACGTGTGAAAGCATCAGGAGCATCGTCTTTACTCTATTTTGTTCTTTACACATTGCTAGCGTGATTAAAGATATTTCTCGACAAAATATTTTTCAAAAACATTTATATATAATAAGGAAATCAGTAGAGTCAATAGAATCACGTAGAATTGATTTTCTAGTCAACGGCTCCTCGGGTTCTATTTTCAAAATACTATATGGTATATAGTTTGCGAAACGTGAATATAACAGGAAAAGGTTTTTGAGCTACAATAATAGTTGCACAGCATATTCATATTTCTATGAAATGTATTTAAATTTCATAGAAATAGAACAATATACAGCAAATGGGTTAATAATATGCAAAAAAGAGTTTTTCTTGGTTCAAGGAGTCGTTCTATTTTCATCTGATACATCTGCATATATGTAACTTTATATTCTTTCTCGTCATATCTCGAACAACACACATTTTTAATTTCGTGCATTATATATATATATATATATATATATATATATATATATATATATATATATATATATATATATATATATTCAGCTTCTATCTGCGAAAAATAAAAAATTTGATGTATAATATGTAATTTGATGTATATATATTTTTATTGGGTATAGGTTTTTTTAGTTGCTGAATCTACATTATAACTTGACACATAATTTGAAAGCCTGTACATATCACCAAGCTATAATCATAAATAAGAAGATTTAATAACTTCTGAGAAAGAAAATTGAAACTTTTTAAATAAAATAAAAAGTTAGCTTCATTACAGGAAACACTTCATGACAATGTAATTATACGTCAACGGAGGTTTGCTAATTGTTTACCATTACACACCTAAGTTTCACAGAAATAAGTGAGATAATTTCAGATTCTATGTCAGATGGCACGAAACACATAGATTTTGCGTGTAGTTCACAGTGTAAACATTTGTCAACTCTTCCTACTCGTATTTTATGGTTGTTTCACGTAGCTTTCAGGTATACAGTCTGCATGCGATCCATCTGTTATTCTCGTGTCACCAGAATAATTTGGTTATTATCCGATTATCGTATATGTAAAGCACAATGCTGCACAATTACTGCGAGCCATCCAGCACGCAAGAAACTTTTAATGTTTTTCTGAAAAACACCGTGAGTGACTTTAAAGTTGACAGTTATTATGACACGTTTTCTCCATGTTTCCTTTCCCACCTTTTAATCTATTTAAAGCATGCAAAAAACAACTCAATTAGTTTAAATTTTAATAGAGAATACGTCTTTCATTTCACGATTCTTTTAGACTTGCATTAAATCTTTTTAAATATATGTAGAACAATCGTTCAATCTTTTAAGAGATTGTAGAATTTGCTTAACCCCTCGAGAAACTTCTGTATAATCGACCAAGTTTCTATAAACACTTTAAACTTTTTCTCGAATTACATAAAACTAGCGTGAATTATACATAAGTGAACTTGAAGCTTTCCAAGAATTTGCTTCAGATGAATTCATCAGGTGAAGGAAGGATTTGAAGAGGTAGCAATAATGAAAATTAATTTGCTAACATGACTTGGGGTATATGATACTTTACTGTAAGAGAAATATAGGTTCAAAATTAGTTATTGTATAATTCACGACAATTTCATGAAATTAATAATAAGCTGAAATAATATTCTTCGAATTAAGGCGATAAGCACTATTACATAACTGATTTGAGTCATAATAACCCTAATAAAGGATAAAATCGATCAAATGAATAAGTTACATCAGAATTATCATGCGGGTATTGATTCTAGACTTCCAGGCTGCCGAAGCTTTCAAAGTTACTTTTATATGCAAAAATATCAGGGCTCTATATTAAATTACAATTTCTAGAAATAAAATGAGAAAATACACGAAGAAAATTATTCTACAGGGACTCGAAGTCTTCTTTTAAGTATTTAATAGTAATTAATGTCTTTGAGTTGCCGTTTTAGCTAATTACTCGTATCAGTAATTAGTCAGGTGTCGCCTATGATTGGCAAACAGGAGTACATTTATCGGAGAGATTTCCCGTGTGATTGCTTCTAATGCGCAAACAGGAAACCGCTGTCAGCCGACACATCTGCTTGTTTCCTGAGTAATCGGTATTAAGTGGGTGTTTCCGACTTCAATTCCAAACGATCAAGGTACCTCTTTCAAATTTTAACAAATAATAAAGGAAATTACTACCAAAAGTCTCTTGATTAATGACTGATTAAACATTTTTGTGTATCTCTCATTCACAGACTTATAGTTACTTGTCAAACATGTCGATCAATCATTATATATTTAAAATGCCATTAACAATAAATATTACTGATACAGTAAGCAGTTTCCTCCCACTTAAGACAACAAACGGAAATCCTTTTAAAAGGATTTTAAATTATTTATTCCATTTGAACATGTTAAATATTTTGTCATTTTTTACAAAGCACATATATTATAAAATTATTAAATCTGTTCCATTATTGCCCGAGGAACTTTACTTTGACGTGTGAGCTATCAGCGTTTCCTTAGATAGCGAAATAAAGATGTTAACTACGTTCTTTCACTTTGGCGCCACAAGCCTTACCTTTCATCTCACTTTACATCGAAAAGAATGACAGTCTTTCATGGTGTTTGCTTTTAAACTTTTAGCTGAAATTCTAAAGCTGGGGTAAACATGCTTTTCTCACAATTTAATCGTGAAATTTCTTGTTAAGAAACTTTCCTCAAAATATTACAGATTTTTAAATTTAATTTTAAATTTTAAAATTGAAAAATACCAAAACCGATTTTTAAATATTGAAGTATGTAATTTAGCTTTTCATGAATTTCATGAAGTAATGAAATAATCAAATTATCAAAAATGCGGAGCCCTTCATTTGTAACAAAGGCAAAGAGTATTATCATCAATTGTGCATACTTGGAGTGAATATTCGAAAAATATTATAATGTATAGAAAGAAAGTTCAAACTAGCTTATACTCGATCTTCTTCCCTGAGGCAAAATCCAATGCGAATCTGTTCAGAGGAATCCTTTTAGGCTAGGCATTATCATTCAAGAGTTTTCATATTTATTATTGTGTTACGCAAAATAAAATCTCACAAAAAGAAATAGATCGTAATTTAATTTTTTTTAAATTTCGAATTTTCTCAGCCTCCAAGGATTCATTAACGCGCAGTAACGAAATTTTTTATTTCTCCCTGGGCAGCAGTTTTTAATTAAAAATATTAATTAATGCAAGCTATATATAATACTGGGTGTTTTGCATGAAATCAGATATAAAAACTTTTTAAATAATTAAAATGCAGCCTGGATTTTTATAGAATTTGGCTCGATATTTTTATATATTTCATTACAGAATTATAAATTAGCATACATTAGCATCAGAACTTCTATAATAGTTGAAACAACTAGAGTGCTGTTAAATCAATCAGAAAAAGTAGTAGACTCAAAATGAGTTGACGTATTTTCATGAAAACCCCTCACTATAAAAAGTTTATTAAATTTGTATACAACAAGAATTAGGTCAAGTTAATCCAAATTGCCATGTGATAGGCATAAATATTTTTACCTAAAACTAGGCCATTTGTCCCCATCTGTACGAAACGAAAGTAAATTACTTAGTTTTAGCGAAAAATATTTATTATTGCGAACATAAAGTTGAAGACACTAAATTTGCTCTTATAGTAATTTTATAAAATGAGGATATTTATAAGTTTAGCTTATCAAATATTATTCAAACTTCATTTAATATTTGACGTATAAAGAATGTTATGAGGCATTAAGCATTAGGTATTAAGCTTAATGAACATGGCGTTTTATATAAACATGGGTATAGTGAAAGTAAAACAGAAAGAAAGTAAAGAAGAATAGAAGAAAAATACGTAGACAAAATGAAAATGAAAATTTGATCGCTATGCTAGTACGATTAAGTTTGCCAATAAATCAATGAGGGCCATCATACTATACAGAAAACGATCCCATTATCAACCTCATTAAAGGTGCCTAACCACCCAGGGCTACGTTAGGCTGAACTTTCAGCCGATATCACTGCTACCAGCGATGAGGTTCGTTTTCATTTAAAGCGAGCACCTAGCTCGACATGCCAACTATTTTATAGTCAGTTATTTAACCCCAATTAATTAAACCATTTCCCCCTCAAATCACTACACATGGTAGTTTATTACGGGCGTGAAACTCCTCGATTATCTTCCTGACGGTTCAATGCTTGCTCGAATGTTCGGCAGCGGTAAATAACATGTCAATATATTGGCGTCCATTTTGGCGAATAAGTCGTGAGCAATTTAACGACCAGAACTGATAACGCAATGCCAAAGCTCTAACGAACCAAAAATTTTACGCCGCTTGACTCGAGTACTATAAATTTCAGTTGATATGTTTTCATTAATTTTCAGTTCAATTTCAGTTTGATACATATGCAAACAATTTTAAATTTGATAAACGGAGATGTTTACCGACAATACAAGTTTTAACTTAAGAAATTGTGAAATTATTTTAAAAAATTGTTACAAAAAGTTGCATTATCTTCCTGATGTAAATTGTTCCTTCCCATTTTTTGAAATTAGTGATGAACACGAAGGAATAAAGACTCGCCAGGTTTTGCCTCTGTGATCAATTGGATCTTGTTCTTTGTCAAGCGTCTCATGTAATCAAATGGTAACCAATTCACAAGGGTTCAAAGGGTGCTATTTACGAACTTAATGAGTTCCTTTGTATTTGTACTGTGTCAGAAACAATTACAGGAGCAAAGATAGATCAAATGTATTATATGTAACTAACGTATCTATAGGTACTATAAAACTAACCGCTATACTATTTTAATGTTATATTATTATTAAAATTGAAATTATAATACTGAATGGGATAAAAAATTTAGGGAAACGAGAATTACGTTTTTAGGGCCCTGAATAATTTGTAATAACCCATCAGTGCAAAGTGGTATTATGATTAACTATACATTTTTACTGAACTACTTATTTATTAATCCTGACATAAATCACATACGTTAAATCTAGTTTATTAGATTCTATTGATTTTATAAAGGTATGTATATGCTTTGCTATAATTTTAGCATCAAATTCAGTATAGACTCTTCAAATAAACTAACTGCGATGAGCACGCTGTTTCTTCATTATGATCCAATAGCAAAAATATTTACTTCCTCATAGAAGAAGCATTAATGTTTTTTCACTAATTAATGTATGTAGGTCAGTCGATTCATCTCGTTAGAAAGAATCTTTCTTTTTCTTAGATCAGTTTTGAATTATGATAATTTGCAAAATTACAGCTCAACTGAGAAACGTTTAATTAAAACGTTTTGAAAATATTTAAAATTGTTATGACTACAAAGCTTCCTCTGTAAGGAAGCTTTTTTAAACTTTAGTTAACTTTAGTTTTTAATAATCGTGATATTGAGTGTGCAGAAAACATTATACTAAAAACTGAATGTATAAAACCGTTCCTCTCAACTTTTTTACCTAGCAATTAGCAGTGACTTTTCGTTGTTATCGTTTTTTTAAATTAACAAGTGGATTTATCGAAATAACCAGTAGTTCGGCATGGTGCCAAAAATCCACGCGACTACATCAAGTTTTCATTTGATGGGAGATCGCGTGTCACAAATTACAGGTATCCGTCGGACCAAATCGATTTTCGTTCAAGCGATAAACGGAGTCCCGTACCTGCAAGCTCGTCGGTTCGAGAGCTCGAAGTAGCGCTTTAATTTTATTGTAAATCAAATAGTCGCGCCAAATTTAGGAACGCAGAGCTCTCATTGACACTTAATTGGGCTTGATTATCATGTGAAGTTCAGTTTTATTCCTCTTATTTCCTAAAATATGCACTGCTAGTAATTTGTCATATAAACTGATATAATGTTTGAAAACTCTATTGATATTTTTTCTATTGATATTTTTATCAATTATTTATTGAGCAGTTTTACAATTTTGTTTTCTATTTTTTTAATACTGAGAAACGGATAGGTCAGGGGTTTTGTGTGAGACAAGATCATTTCTCGTGAAATGCTACAATAATTAAATCGTCATCCTTTCACTTTGAACATCAAGTCTTGCCATCTGAAGTTTAATTTGTCAAAAGACTGTCACAAGCAGATAGAATGAAACTCCTTGAAAGCGTCTTATTTTCAAAACAAGTAGTTCGTTAGTAAATATTATTCTGAATTCTCTGAGAATTATGTTATTAGAGAAAATTTCATCTGAACTTTACCTACTCACAGAAATAGTAATTGATTTTATAAACTTCAGACTAAGAATGTTATTCTTCTATATTATTTCGTTAAAATAATGTGAAAGATATTAAAATTGGTCCACCAGATAGTAATGTAGTTAAATATCCATTTTTCCTAAATGAGATGCATTGAGTTTTCACCGAGTTTACCCTAGCGCGTCGATTAATTATTATTCGCATTCGTAAAGTCTTCTTTGAGGCCAAAAAACGATCTAGTATGCTTTCGTTTATACAATGAAATTTTATTATTTTTATGAGATTAGAATCTAATATGCATAAGAGTCTTTTCTAAAATACATATCAATATAATCATTGGTCAATACCTCTTGCAGATAATTAAATATTTTTGGAATATTTTACTTTATCCTTTAGAGATTGAAAGAACCAGTATATGAACTCGCAGCGAACTAATAGAATTTTTAATTAAAACATATCATGATTGCCTCTGGTACACAGAATGATTAACAAAGTTGCGCTTTAAAAAGAGGTTGTGATGGTACTAGAAAAATAGAGAAAGTGTATAAAGAACCTTCAACAAATGCAGAGATAGCAGGACAAACATTCAGAAAATTCAAACGTTTTGTACAATACTTTACATTACGTAGAAAATTAGTTAATTAGTTTCAACGAATTATTTTTCAGACTTTAAACGTGTTCTTAAATATGTTTGTTTAAAATTAATGTAATACACACAAATAAAGACTGCTGCTTTACCAAAATTATCATCATCAACATCCGTCGTCTATAAATCAGTGGATTTGCCGATTCGAACTCTGGGATTTGCAATCTCGGCTTTCCGTAATATATCGATGCGTAATCGTATCTAGATGTTAGAAAATTCCTTAATAGGGTGTGATTTATAAAAGTAACGGTATATTCTAATTTATATAATATTTTAGCTACTAAAATTGACTTTATTTTCTAAGAATATGTTTCGAGCTCCTGAGACTGAATCTTACTATAACAAAGCAAGTTTTCGTCGTATCCAACCAGAAATGAGCTGCTATACATATCAATATAATAATAAGTTCTTTTGTGAGATGCAAAAAGAAAAAAACTTTTGAAGGTTGAGACGTCTCAGAAAACTCTATTGAAATTTACCTCCATGACTGAGTCATGGATAGTTCTTGAAGTGAAAAGCGAACGTCACCGTCAGACACAAAATATTAGAGTTCAGTAGAAAAAGTCGCCTTTGACAAGACGTCTCACTTCTTAAACTTTTTCAAATTTCCCATTTTCCGGTGGGATCTTATTACATCATTCATCAAATTTACTTCAGATGCTTCTCAAATTAACTAAGTTCTCAAAGTTATGTTGAAAATTTGTTCACTTCTCTTTTACATTTTTATAATTATAAAATTATAAAACTTTACATCTGATATATAAAATTTTAGACAAGAGAGACTTTCTGAGGATATTAAGCTAGGACTTCTTTCAAAGTATTATAGTATCGAAAGGTTTAAAAACTCACCTTCTTCTTAATAAATCTGAGAATCAAGAGTTGCAACTTTTAGAAAGAAAACTTTTTCTCGAGTGGTCACTAAACCCAGTGAGCTGTTTTGTTCATGCCGCGGCAACATATATTAACTTCACATGCGAAACTGAGATAGGTTGGAAGCCCGCACCTTTAACTTAACTCTTGAATAAGTTAAAGTGCATTGCATGTGCTCTGTTAATTCGTTTTGCGAACAATTACAATAGAACCATGACGTTTCAATTCCGCTTATCCTCGAATTCATGTTGGTTTCCAAAAAAAGTATGAAATATGTCACAAAATTCTTTATGTGCTCTGAAGAGTCTAGAGTCTCAAATTGACTCTCAAGTGCAACATCAAACTTTCTACGTATTACAGTAGTTGTACTTTTTTCTTTTAAAATACTAACATACTCTGAAAATTGTTTTCCTTATTAAAGTAAAGCAAAGACTTGAGAAATTTTTGGAGAAGGATATATAAAATATTTTAGGGCATCCTTTTCGTTACCGAAAATGGATAAGCGTTCCTGGAGCTAATCCTTGCCGAAGGACCACGATAACGCTTATCTGTTTCGTCGATTTATTGCCCCCGCAATGAAAACGCACCCGCTCTTCTCAGGCCATTCCAATGTTAATTAGGCGGGCGTTTGAGTATTCTCAGCATTGTACTTACGACTTCCGTTCGGGTTGGCTAACAATACCGAACAAACTGATGACGTTG
This sequence comes from Synergus gifuensis, assembly GCA_904066015.1. Lineage (NCBI taxonomy): Eukaryota > Metazoa > Arthropoda > Insecta > Hymenoptera > Cynipidae > Synergus > Synergus gifuensis. The sequence goes on along the minus strand of CAJFCO010000044.1, from coordinate 307,678 downwards.
ACACACTTTATACGTCAGACTTTGTCACGCGATCTGATCGACGCGAACTTTAGCAACAGGACACACTTATATTCTAATTCACAGCCTAAATTCCTCGTCCAAATTATGAACGAGCTACCGCATTCACGATACCATCAAACCTTCCTTATTATTACCTCGGTATGGATCACTATAGTTCTTAATTTATTTTATCATTAAAAGCCAGTCATTTTTGTTGATTTTAATATAACTAACTTCGTTTGGATTTGTATTATAATGAGGAAATTACCTTAGAATGTTCAGATAATTTCCTATTATAGAGATGCATTTGATCAGATTTTCAAGTTGATGCATAACTGTTTACACTCAATTACATGAACGTTAGTGTCCTGCTATTCGACTTTGGGTCAAAGGGAAATCATAGTATTGTCTACAAGTCAGGTATGGTGCTGCCTAAAGCGATTCTCAATATTGGGCACAACCTTAGCCACAAAGCAAGGATCTATACTGTTATTCGTTGATGTGATGTAGTCGACAAGTTACTAATTAATCTGATTTGTGAGGCCGATTCGACGGCGAGACCGTAGCCGGTTGTATGGCATGCACGCAGCCCTTGTTTGTCGTTGTTCCAGTCCATTCAATTACTTGCTTCCGTCTTTTCGACGTCCTCCAATCCCCACGAGGAGAGCCACTTCCGTGAATGAGGCACAATAATTGACTTAAGATATTAAAATGCATTCCTGCAGTTCAAAGAAATTTAAATTCGAAAATTGCTTATTGAAACCTAGTTGCCTTGTGATTTTAAAAAATACTTGTAATGATTTAAATTTAAATGAGGCTCGGAAAAATTATCTCTTTCTTTTTTTTTCTTGTTGTAAAAATCATTATAATTAATGAAAAGATAAGGAGGAGAATAGATATGGAAAGAAAAGGGAGGGGTCAGTAGTACAGGTCAATGTATTGCCAGATATTGAAAGCGCAGTAGTAGAGGTCCATATGCAGTCAGCCAAAAATCATGAATACAATACAATATATATATTCTTGAATATCTTTTCAACTTATACCATGCCACATAAACTGGGAACCGTATATAATAAAGAATCTCATGCATTGATGCTCTAAGATGGTACTTAAATTTTGACGTTCCATTTATAGACTTATTACGTAGTACTTTGGATAAAATATAAGGATGCCGTCGTGAGTCCTGAACGTTACAATTTCTCTACTTTAAGTAAGGGTCATAAATGCCACCATTAAGGTCTTTTAATTGGCCATCAAATGGCTCTTTTGCGAGTTGGAGCATAAGTTTAATTTTACTTTTAACTAGAAATTTTTAGGGCACATTTAACATGGAATTAAGTGCTAATTTGACAATTTTATTTAAAGCTCAGTATACATTTTATGTCATTGATTTCTTTTTTAAATTACGGTAAAGCAGAAGACAGACACAATTTTCACGTATTAACTTTTCATAGGGCTTCTTGAGAGGTAAAGCACACGCGATCTTGAACCACGCCTCTAACGAGATATCAGTCACGCATCACGTTCTATGAAAAATACCGTGAATGCAGTCGACTGATGTTATTCAAATTTTTGTGTTAACAAAATTCAAGGAATACAAAGTGTTTTGTTGCTAATTAATTATGCAAGAAAAGTAGAATAGACGCAATTCTTTGCGGTTTAGCAATATTCGCTTGTATTTTTGTAGTTATAGAATATTTAAGAACTTTCTTTTTACTGTATTTTTTTTTTTAATTCTACTGATGAATTTTTGAACTTTTTCGAAAGTTCGAAAGTACCTATGAAGGTCCGAAATATATCTCGTGAATTTGATAAGTTTTCCGAAGACTAAGAAGTTGAACGAGACTCTAACTTCTGCTGTAAGCTACAGAATGTATCTCAAATAGTAGAGAGGATCGATTTTTGGAAACTTAATTAGTAATACAAACATAAATACTCTTTTGATACAAAGGAGTCAATAACGTTCGGAAATATAATTTTAATTGAACCAAAAAGGATATAAATGTGATATAAAGGATTGATTTACAGAACAGATAATTCTTGTGTGCTCGTGGGACATGGACGATGTCCCCTCTTTTACAATTTTGAAGTAAACATGAGGATTAAATAGATTTGAGGTAACGAGACTGGAAAAAAAGGAAAAAGAAGGATTAATATGGTCCATGAACGAAGTTATATCAGAATATACAGGCTTCTAAAAAGAGATTTAAATTCAATTAAAAGCGTATCGTGTCGGACTAACCTAGGGAATATCTCAGTACCCACTGAATATCTCGCTTATAGCACTCTTAAGCAGGAGTAATTTCTTTTTTACATGTATTTTACAGAAGTACATATAATACATGTCAGCAATTTTTCATAATGAAATTGTGAAATATTTTTCTCGAGGAATTATTTCTCTTCAATGGCGTAATTGTTTGTGATTGCAGATGAATCCAGTGATTGCAAGTGACTACAAAGTAAATGTAAAAAAATATATTTCCCATAGATACTACATTTTGTGTTGTATTTACAAGAAATTCCGAATTTTGTGTCCCTCATAATTTCATTGAACCGTTAACCTAATTTATAATTTTCACTAGAAGATATCGATTCAGCGCTTAGAGCCTCTTCAAACTTATATATCCTTGTTTGTGCAAAGTGAGCTTGTACTCTCGTAGTAGCAGTACCTTATCAAACTTGATGCTAGGTTCTAACCATGTCTTTGGCTTGTTGCAGACTTGCCGAGATTTGGAAAGCCCTTGAATAACCTCACAGTGTCTGTGGGTCGAGAAGCCGTCTTCGACTGCATAACTGAGAACCTGGGACCTTACAAAGTAAGTTAAATTAGACTCTCTCCTCCCTCTATTTTTATCCTCCCAAAACCTCTAATTAAGGCCACTTTTCTCTCAAAGTAGAAACCTCTAAAATTGTTTTGCCCCAATGAATTACTGTCTCATGACTTACAATTAGTTTAAGTACGATGCGGGTTTGCAAGACATCATCGGATTGGGCTTAATTTTCTAGGTATTTTCTTTTTTTCTTATAAAAGCAACAATAATTTCCAAGATACAATTGGCTTTAGTTATTGCCTTTTAGCTTTTTAGGACTTCGTCATTTTTTGCACACCCTAGTGCGTAAATAAGTAAATTTGGTGAAATTTTACGATTTTGTCACAGAGGAATAATTTAAAAATTTCAAATCCGGGAAGTTTATTCAAAAAGTAATTTGCCTTGCGTCATATGAAATTAAAGTTGGATAATAAGTGGGTGGAAAGTAGCAAGATTTTACGAACAGACTTTCATCGAATTTCTCGAGATTCGTATTGCGTATTCTGTGGAAGCCCATTAGGTATAAGAATAAAATCCCAGGAGGTGTGAGTTCAGCAGTTTGTTAAGCTGCTCTTGGTCTCTCTTTCTCTTTGCCAAACTCACCCTCTAATAAACGTCCTGGTACTCCCGAGAAACCTATTTTCAACATCCACCGCCTTTTCTCATTTGGCCCTTCTTCAACCTCGAATCGAATCGTTACCACTGCTGAATATACATAAAACCGCATGACTGGCCTGCACCTGATGTTCCAAGATAAAAAACTCGATTTCCAATGCTTTATAGCTTTTTATTCAATGAAGTGTATCCACCTTAGCGCTGAACTTCGTTTACGCGGAAATTAAAGTGCCTAGACTTGTGATTTACAAAGGTAAATTGTATAGTTTTGAAACCAATGATAGAAATTCGATCATCCTTTTAATATAAAATCTTGTCCACAGGCTGCGATAAAAATTTCCGAAATTTCCGATTTCGTCCAACGTAATTTAAAAATAATAATTAATACTCTGAAAAAAACGAAGGCCAGATAAAAAGTTATGTGTTCGGATCTGGTAAATATTAGAATAATTAAAAAGTTGAATTACGTCATAGCAATAAAGATTTCCTTTTAATTACATGACAAAAATATAAGCTGCGTATTTTCACGGAATAAAAGTTTTAATTGTTTCTGGAACAGAAGAAAAAATACGAACCGCGATTAAATTCAAGGCTTCCCTTGAGTTTACCCTTCCTTCATACACGCTATGAAGGAAGGGTCTCTAACAGAAAGAATTCGAAGAATTCACCCTCATCTGAAAAAATCACTCCCGGGAAATAAATATCCTTATAACCTCTCCAATAAATCACCCTTACAAAGAATCGAAAGTTCTAATAACCTTTCTATTCAATTATTTTCACAAATTACTTCTGAGACATAGGGAACTTCCAAGGATATTGTCGTTTTGACATATGCTGTTAAAGAGTTCGTATCCTAACTCATATTGGAAAAATGTGTTTTCAGAACTACATAAATAATATAAATTTTGAGTTTTAAACATACAAAATCTTGATAGGAAAACTTAAAAGCGTTCAGAACTTTGTTCCAAAGTTAGTAAAACTTGGCAGTTACGAGTAAGACTCTGTTTACACGCTGTATAATGTATATAGGTATGTGTGATTCAGGTTGCTTCAACTGTGCATGAAATTTGTAATTCCATTATAAAATCATAGTTACTTCCCACGGAAGTAGCAGGCAGACTAACTTTGCCGCCGTCGGCGCTGTCGAGCTTTTTTACGCCTTTAAATCAAATTGAAGTCACCCCTTGAAGGTCTGTAGTATGCGGGGGTTTGACGTTTGATGGGATGGTATTTCATTCCTGCCAAACTCTTTCGTATTTTCAACTCCGCAAAACCCATAAATGAAATGAAATTTAGTGACTCGTCATTTTTATAAAAATTTTGCTAATAATAGCAACTATGTAGTTTTTAGTGATGCATTCAGAAAGTCTCATAAAATTGTTTTTTTTTAATGAAAATACTATATCTATAAATATTTGTATATTATTTATTTTGCATCCCAAATGCAACTTTATATACTCAAACTATTTCAGAAGATGAAGAGAGCTTTTGGACTATTGCCCTGATGCCACTCGTCTCTTTAGAGTATCGAGAACCAAGATTGAGGTTTCGGAAGGTTTTGATTACTCGTGCAAAGAGCCGCCATATTAATTATTCGTCATGGCATGGTTACATTGAATGGGCTAAGCGTTGCCTCACCTACCTTTAGGGAGGAATAGTTAGCAAAGGAAAGTACGACGAGGGTGGCTGGAGATTTCCCTTCAAGAGTAACGAGATGCCACCTTGTGAAGTTGCTGAGGGCGGTAAAGTGGTGTGAGAGAAGGAATTATCTACTAATTCGCCGCTGGTGAGCGAAGTCCCTCTGCTCCGTTTGCCATGGCTCAGTATAGAACCTTAAACTGAATTCTCACAGAGGGAAAAGTAAGATGGTTTCGACTGACTTGAGTGAGAATTACTCTCATCCAGGTTAACAACTTAGTTGGCCCAATATTAATAACGCGATAGAGCTAATTGCCTAAACTTGAAGGGAAATTGTATTTCGACATTTCTAGATCTGCTTTGCTACCTCAAGGATTGCTTAGGTATTTAGACCTTAACGCTAAGCATCATATCATATCATATCCTGCATATCTTCGCATCTGGAGTTCGATTCAACAATGTAGTTAGGATGAAAAGTATTTGTTAGGACAGAAAGTATTTGTTACAAACTCGATTTAAAGGTAAATATAGTAAAATCGAAAACGATATACTGAGTTTTATGAAAATAGTCTAAAGATGTATGTCAGTATAATGAATAATTCCAATTCATCCAATTGGATGCAATATTTCCGCTAGCGATAAACCACAGTTAGCACTTGAGCTTTGGCTTTCAGAACAACGAGGTTGGAAATCAAATGAGATTGCTTCTTTTTAAGTCAAAACACGTATCTCTTGCATATTATTATAGTAGCATAAGAGTGGAGTAAGAAAAAGCAATAGAAACGAGTCTGAGAACTGTAAGAATCGAAAGGTGAAACGGAAACACGGAAACACGGCGGAGGAGGGTTAAATGTCTTCTCGATATGCTCAAGTTGGCAAACGAATCGAATGCTGTACAGTTCGAAAGCATGTTTGCAGTCCAAGAAAGTCTTTCAGACTTTAGAACCGTATACGAATTCAAGATTCACAATAATTTCATTGCCTGAATTTAAATATTGGTAGAAATAGTATTAAAATAGATGTACCTGGATAAGGAAGAAAAAGGTAAATTTCATATGCATTCCTGCGTACGAGTGCATTTTATGCCATATTTTTTTTCGATATTGGTATCTTTTACTAAATAATCTTACATATATGGATAACATTTCGAATTGTATTCGATTTTATAAAATGACTTTCGAAGAAATTGGTACTATTGCAAAAATATTTCCAATAATGAAATTAATTCCAATTCTCAGTATTTATTCAGTGAGATCCTTATATAGATTTAATAACCTACATTGTGAAATCATTAAAGGAAATACCTCTTTTGTACTCATTTAAAATTCGATCAGCATACCTATATTATTACTTTCGATTTCAAAATCGAGTCCATAATTTGTTTTGTATTCTTATGAAATATTTTTAATTCATTTATAATTCCTTTGAATTATTTGGAAGTTACACAATATTTGTGGAATTTTGAAATTTCCATTGACCTTCTAAGCTTCTAATAAGGGACAGCATACCGTTCTGGGTCGACAAATTTAATTGTGCAAATTGCACAATACTTTGAGCAACTTTGAAGTTTCCATTGACCCTCTAATTTGCAAATAAGGGACAGCATACCGTTCTGGGTAGACAAATTTAATTCTAATTTGATGCAGAAACAAGTCGTCCAGGTCTGATATATATTAATTGAACGTTACTCGGTACTGTGACAGAATTGCCTGCACTTCCTTTGGATCGCGTGAGTGGTCGAATAACCCGGAAAGCTCCCACTGTGTGCATTGATGATGCTATTTAGTAGCAGCCGGCTAGTTCGTAAAAGCACTTTTTTCCCCTCTATTTTTCGCTAGGCCTGCACGGAGGGTGCCTGCAAAATTTATGGGAGAAACTGCGCCTTTCTATCCTACTACATATACATGTTTGATCTCGACCCATCTACGATTTGGAATCCAGGTGAAACACGAACCTGGCGCTTGGCTATTCTTCATTCTCTGGTGATTATGTCTTCCACAGATTTTTAGATTGTAAAATATTAGACAAATGATTTGCTGGAAAGAAGAGATAATGACCTCATTCCCAAGATAAAGTGTAAGATATTAGGTAATCAATGTGTCTCTATTTGTGTTTTGATTAGCAAATTTATTAGAAGTAAAAATTTGATAAATATCTACTACCGACGGGAGAATTTCGCTAAAATTGATGTAGATTTAAAAAAATGTTTGACAGCTATTTTGCGTATTCAGATGTAAAATTTATTTTACGAAGAATTGTAATTGATGGAATTTGAAAGGGAGAATATCTAAAACAGGAAGAATGTTTGGACTACATTCCAGAAGGAATAATGTGTTATGCTGCGAGGTTTCTCTCATTTAGAGAATGTGAAGTTAGGGGCTGAGGAAAGTAGGATGGATGGTTTACAAACCACAAAACGAGTTGAAAAATTATGTGAAGACGGAGATAAAAGGAATTATAAATAAAATGGCTGTGATTTCACTGCATATTTAGGTATTGTCTTAAATCATTATTTTAAGAAAAATTAATTAACTTTTCCACATGACAAGTCAGTATCGTTTTATAATTTATGAGTTTTGTCATTAATAACATTTTTTAATCTTGCTAAGGCTATATTGTGCTTTTTACATTGACAAAAAGATTGAAGGAATACTTGGGAATCATAAAGGAAGAGCGTTGACATTTTGGATGTCTTTCCTTACCCAGATCAGAGAGTGACATTTGGCTTGCAAATGGCAAGTTAGAAAAGATAAAATGTCGTTTGCATAAAGCTCGTAAGCATCACATTTTCTCGAGCAATAACACATATTCGTTTTCAAATAAAGTTTCATAAAAAGTGAGTGACGGTAATCGCAAGTGATTAATTTCTTTTAGTGCTGCCTTAGATAATTAATTGAATAAACGTCAAACAATTTATGAATAATTTCTATGAAAAAAAAAAAAAAAAAACGTGAAAAAGTGACTTGTGCCTTTTTTCAAAGAGTGTATGTATAGATTTCAAGTGTCGAAGAAGTAGACGATTCAATCATCGCATCTCATTGTCGACAACTTGACAGCGATGTCCCTTTTGAAAGGTCCTACAGTCGCAGGGTTGAAGGCCGTAATATGAAAAATGGTGGCTGTCTGCCAGAAAAGGGGTGAAGTGAGTGAAGTGGATTCTGACTCGGGATATTTCCTGTCACGAAGGGAAGGTGGGCATCATATCATCCTGCGGAGATATTTCTTGGCTATTTATGTGCAAGGTGTTATTAGCTTCAAGTCATCAATCAGGCGCGTCGCAATCACCCTCTGGATAATCCACTATTGCGTGATCCAGTCAGCGGCTGGGTGCCATTTTCTCGTTACAATGTCCAGCTGATGGACGTTTTCGGATGCCACAAATTTAACGCGACTGATATGGAAACCGATAAAGCAATTCATCGCGTAAATTCACATGATATTAAACAATCTGTATTAATTTAGTCCGAAAGGTTGACCACTCGAATTTTGAGTATACAATAGATTTCAAGATTTCAAAAAATTTTTAATTGCTTGAAAATTTGCAGCTTTTGAAAAGCAGAGAAATTTAATCTGCAAAATTTTTAAGTAGTTTTTAAAAATAACTGGTTTAATAATAACTGGTTTTTTTTATAACTGGTTATAATTGATTGTATAACGTGACTCACCCCGACTAGTGACCTTATGTGGATTATGAGAATCCTTTTCCCACAGGATATTTGCTAGTGGTCTCCAATGGAGGCGATTCTAAGGGAATTAATGCTACAGAAAGAAGAAAATCAAAGTGAATCTGTAACTCTTGAAATCCACAGGATTAGAGACGGTAGACAGGGTAATTAGTTCGAGTTAATTATTTCAACTAAACTTGATCTAGCCAAACGTGGTAAGCTTTGATCATGAGGGTAGACGTTATAGCAACATAATATATTCTGTCAAAATGTGTAGAATTAACTCGTGAGCTGAGCGGATATCCGCCAATGCAAGGATGCGAACGAACGTCAATTAATAACAGCTTCATATATTTTCTTGAAAAATAATACCAATCACTAAATCTTCCTAATAACACAATATGATTTACTACAACCGCAATATTTTTCTTCTTGACAGCAATTCACTATTCCATGTTGGCGTTCTCGTGAATTACTTTTTCAGTAATAAAGTTCAGTATAACAGTAAAGCGGTTGATACTAATAGTTGAGGAATGAAATTATTTTTTATAGTTACTATTTCACTTCCCTTTTGTCACCCCAAATAAGAAAAGGTAGTAAGAAAAGGGGAACTAAGATTCAGAGAAAGTGTAACCGCATATCCTCTATTATGATTCGCTGCTCATGCACAAGTGTAGTTTTATCTTTTCAGTCCATACCATTGTCAGGAAAAGTCCATTGACACTTCTTGTTCTTTGAGTTCTGACACAACCTGCAAGTGAATTTGCACATATACTGTGTAAAACAGATGTTAGTGCCATTACGTCTAAACGGCTGCAATCCTTCTCAAAAGGAAAGTTACGTTAAGTCTCATGCTTGAAAGAACGGTCTCGAGCTCAACAAAAAAGATGCCATAACAGCCTTTTCCCGGTTTATTTAAAAGAGAAAAAAATATAAACTGAGATAAACGAGAAAAAAATATCAGACTCACACTGTGTGTTTGCAAAGGTAGGAAGACTGAAATGAGGGAAGAAGAAAATCAAGGAGATATTGTGTACGCGTATTTGCGAGAAACATCGGTGTACCACTTCCTTTGTAAGGTTCCCTGCACTGAACCGTAGAGAGTAATTATTCAGTCTGTGCCGAATCAAGCCTCAGTCTCAACCTGCATTACGGTTTACAAATGATGTTGCTGGGACCGAAACGAAGAATATAAAGCCGCAACTCGTTGCTGCTTGGTGGCGAATAATAGCCATAAAAATATTCGAATAATGGTTATTCGAACTCAGTTTATGTAGAGAGAATGCAAAATTATGTTGGACAAGGCGTGAAACTTCCGTACAGATGGTGAAACATAAAAGGAACGAGAGCGAAACCAGAATTCGTGAGTTTCGCGAACAAGGGTCTTTATTTCCGTTACGTCACTGGCAGAGATGCAGATCTCGTTTAGTACTTTTTCTCAATCCAATGGACCTGCTTTGTTCTGGAAATTTTTTTCCCTTACATTTTTCATTTTGTAAATTTTTTATTTTATTTTATTTCATAGTCAGCATGTACATTACTTTCTTCGTAAAATTTAATGTCTTTCAGAGAAGATAAGCTTGTACTTGATAAGATAAGTACCTCAATTTCTTTATCCTTAATTTTTTTATCCTTCAAAATACATTAAAAATAAATTGTTAATGAAATGAAAATGATATTATTAATGATTTCGAATCAAGATTTATTTACGATTTCAAAGCGTGTTATTTATCTTCGTCAGACTTCTACATTATTGCGTGCTTTGGAATCATTTTTCTAACCCATGTTAGTAATGATTGCAAATAAGTTTATTTTAACGAAAGTCGAGGGTGGAACGTTTTATAAAAAAGGACAGGAAGGAATTTTCAGAAAGAAAAATTTTATCTGCTGTTATAATTCATCTACGAAACTCTATCATTAAAAAGTTATGCAAAAAAGCTTATTCGGCCGATAATTTTAACGAGAAAAATAATTCGGGACACCTTCGCAATGAAAGAGTAAGTCGACTTTATAGTTCTCCGGAAGAAGTTTTGTCAAACTTCTAAAGTAGAATTTACCGCGACAGATTCTGCTCTACTGCCAAGCCATTTTCCTCTCCTTCAACAAAGTACTTCTTGAATAATAATGTATCTACTAATAACTTCGCATTTTCTTGTCTAGTAATTTATAAAATTTTGAGTATGAATATTAAGCGCATTAAATTTAGCTGCAAAAAAAAGTTGCAACAAATAAAAGTGATTTTATATATCGACTGATCAAAGATATGAATTTTAGTTTATAAGGGATGCAGTTGTGATACAGTTTAAAATTCGAGAATTTTTATACGTGGACAGATTGATAGAGAAATTGATTTCTGTTGCTTTCAGGTGGCATGGTTACGAGTTGACACTCAAACGATTTTGACCATAGCTGGTCACGTCATCACAAAAAATCATCGAATAGCTGTGACACATATTGGCCACCGCACATGGTCTTTGCACATAAAAGATACGAAGGAGACCGACAGGGGTTGGTACATGTGTCAAGTGAATACTGATCCAATGTCCAGCATTACAGGCTTCCTGGAAGTTGTTGGTAAGAATAAAATAAATAAATAGAATTTATTCAATTCATAATTTATTTAATAACTTGAAAGAATTTATTTTAAATAATCTAATTTCAACCGAGCAGAGCTTTCGCAGCAAGAAATTATAACGAATTTAAACTAAAAGTTCACTCTCGACAAATATTTGCAAAAGAAATCAAACTTTGAAAGCAGGTAATAAACTGCTGATTTTCTTCACGTTCTGAAAGTTACTAATTTCTCAATGTGCAAACGTTTATTTCATAAACGTACTTTATAGCATATTTAAAATTCAAGTTAGTAGAATTTACATATTTTTTAAGTACTCTTCTGCCTACTCTAATTGATTTAATTAAAAAGAACGAAAAACAAATTCAAAGAGCAAAGTTATATTTATACATATTTCCGTTAATACATTTATGAATGCGTTTTTCTTTTTTCAATACTATATAACCCGTGGACAGTTTGGGAGGGGAGTATGGCAAAATACCACCCTTTTCTACAAGGGGGACCGGGTGGAGGTGGATTGAGTTAGAATCCACGTGGAATCACGTCTTAAGCTCACGTTCTCAAGTAAATCCGAATTTTCAGCCAATTCATCGCCCCTTTTGGCCTCCTTGATTTTCAAGATCAATATCTATATTTTCCTAAAATATGTCCACGTGGAATATGAATGAATGGCCCCTTAGCGGAATTTAGGGTCATTTTAAGAATTTAGAATTTCAGGTCATTTTGAAAAAATAGCTTGGTGGAACAACTTTTGACAGCACTGTGAAAAATTTCATCCGATATAAATCTTTCACATTGTCACTCATCAGGATGTTAGAAGTTTTGGACTTATTTTCTTTATGCATAGCTTTATAAAGACATGCATCCGCGAAAACGCCCACTTCCTTCCTCTGAGGCCGGTTTGCGACGGTGCGATGCAAATGTATGTAAAGTGCGCTCTACGTCGGCCTGTAGACGATTGCACTCTTGGAAGGCTATTAAACACCTTCCTGGCGACGTGCCTTCAGCCCTAATAACCCACCCTAGCTCTTCCAGACTATCCTCCCCTTTCGGTGATATATACTCGTGTTTCAACGCACACAATCATTCACATATAGTATACACATTTGTACACATTTATACACGTTTATACACATTTAACGAGAAAGGTGTGCGCGGTCGCGAACAGCAGTCGGTGTGTGTACATAAACGTAGTTTAACCTCGCCGCAACCCCTCGTTAAATTTCGCCTTTATCGCGATGGAGCTACAGCCGGTCAGGTTATCGAGGTGCGAAAATAAGAGATCGTCGTACCCACTTCTCTTCCCACTTTTTTCTTTCGATCCTCACTTATCGATCGAATGGTTGGTCCGTTTTATAGCGCTAAAAATAAGAGCATTCGTAAGGAACTTTCGACCTCGATTTACGTCAGGCTTGGGATTCCAGCGAAGATCTAAGTTGAAAGAGCAAAGGAAGTATCCGATTCATTGTCAAAATTGCTCTCGAAAGTAATTATTATATTATATATAAAGTTCATCTTGAAGGTATAAATTAAATGCCCGAGGAAACCATAAGAGAAATCATTTATCAGTTTCTTCATTTGTGTTTAAGGGCATGTGGCAATAATAAATATTTTTTGCTAAAACTGGGCGATTTACCTCCGTTTCATACAGTCATAAATGACCTAGTTTTAGCAAAAATAATTATTATTGCGATTTTAAACGTGGTGAAAATAAATTTGCTCTTGTGGTAATTATTTTATGCTCTTAAATGATTCAACAAAGTTTATTCAATTTTAATTATTTAATGTACCTTCAAAATGCTCTCTCTACATCTGGCATGAGTGAAAATAGACTCGCGCTTCGCTCTTTCATTAGTCAATTTTCAGTAAATCAAATTTAAATACTGAGTTTAAATTTTAGTGTGCATTTAATTTCTCATCTGCGATAATTTTCCATAATACGAAAGCTGTTTTGATATAGCGATACGCGAGGGTTTAATGGGAGAGTTACTTTACTGATCTATAATTTATAGCATTAGTCGGGTTTGCATGATAACACAAGTTATCGTTCTAACCGTAAAGAACATGTATTTTATTGCAACACAGGGAAACACGTAAAAGGAGCGAGAATCAGCGACGCTTGTCTGTGCCAAATAATAAATCCTATACAATTGTTTTCCCGTATCAATAAATATTACTGCTCGCGGATACAAGGTTTTTTTCACCTCGTTTACTCTACTGTACTACTTGAAATGAATCACACACTGCAGGATATCAGATTGCAATTGCAGTTGAAGGGAATTTCAATTTTTCACATGAATTTCCTCATAAATACACGATGATCTGTCTCCTTTCTTTTAAAAGTATAATACATATTAGGGATAGTCCATATATTACGTATCGCTTTTAAGGGGGATGGGAGGATTCAAGAGGACCTGTTATATGGCCCTTTTTTGCTGAAATTATCCAAAATTGTCCAAAAAAGCGTTACGCAATAAATGGACGAACCCTTAAGGTCTGATGGAACAGTAATTTTTCAACATTTTACAAAAGGTCATAAATAGAATTTATCAAATTATTAAGAGCTTTTCATTTACTGGTTTATCGATCTTCGCTGGCTGCGCGTTCTATTTGAAATATAGGTGCATGCATTTGCATTCTTTTTGATCATATTTCTCCCTGAAGTTTTTTTTTTTAATTCCGATTTTATAAAGCCATTTGGAAAAGCCGAAACGACTGGTTCATACAGATTTGAGATTTTACGATGCATTGCCTTGTGTGCCCCTACTCGCTGAGTACTGTCAGGTAGAATATTTGCGAGCACCGAGCGATCGTCGAGATATCTATTTGAATAACGTTGGATTCAGGAGAATGGGTGATGCTGCAATGTGGGTATTGTTTCAGTGCCTCCGGATATCCTGGACTATCCCACAAGTACGGATATGGTTGTACGAGAGGGAAGCAACGTGACGCTTCGTTGTGCAGCCACAGGAATACCCGAACCGACTGTCACGTGGCGACGTGAAACAGGTGGCACCATCGCTCTATCTAGCTGGCAGGAAGGTAATTTTGTTCGAATTATCTTCAAAAATAATGCCATTAACATATTATTTCGATTTTTTATTGGCTCGCGATTCTACGTCATATTGACGACTGACACTACATCGACATAAAAGATATAATAAAAGTAATAAACGTCATATAAGATAGGGTCATCTGTTTGTGTAATTTATTACGTAACGCTTTTTCTACAATTTTTGGACCCCCCCCTCCTCTTATAATCCTACCGTAACTATAGACCATATCATCGCCTCTTTATCAATCGTTTTTTGTGGGAAATCTATTTCTAAAGGTATTTCTAAAGACTTCAAGGAATTTTCAAAAGATTTCGTATGATTTTAAAAGACTTTATAGATTTTTTGTTATTTTAAATGATTTGGAGGAAGTTGAAAAGAAATTAAAATGTCGCAAGGGATTTCTTCCGATGTAAAATTTATCAAAATCTCACCATCCCACCTTCTAATAGTAATAGAGTGATAACATCTCCTTTTGAATTTTTTTCTCCCCCCTAAATGAGTTTCTTAATATATGGAAAACATGAAAATAATCTCTAAAAATGGAAATTGGAAGTTCATTGAAAAGTTGGAAAATTGGGAAGTTCTATTATCGCATGTAAAATCGCCAGCTTTCATTCATTTTCAATTTTCCTCTGCTCATTTTAAAAGTAATATTCTGCAATTTACGACTGAACTTATCGTCATTTTCTATTGAATCATATTTCATTTTAGAGTTTAGAATTGAGATGATAAATTCTGCAACTTTAATAAAACCTGCAATTCTATAAAGAATTTTATTGACGTTCCTTCCCCCTACTTAAGTTACTTCAATTATCTTAACAAGGCTCTGAAATTGCTCGTATTAATTATTGCTTGAAGTGCTTGAGAACAATTTTTATGAAAAAAGCTCTTGGTCTTTCCCTCCAATCAGATTTTTCTCTTGAGATTTTTTATAGGGGTTCTTTCGTACAAGGGGGTAAAATATTTGCTTCACTTAATGCATTAACGGTGTAGAAATTAATACTGCATGCACTTCATAACGAATTGAAAAACATACACTAAACCAAAACAAAAAAGAAGAAATTTTATAAGCAGAAAACATAATTAACTAGGAAAAATATATAGTATAGTAAATAAAAAGAGATTATAAAATTCTATCTCTGTTATAATTAATTATTATTGTTATTAAGAATTATTGTTTATACAAATTAATATATCTTCTAATTAAACATAAAATAATTGATCTTCTTTGAGTTGTATTAATACTGCTACAGCTTTTAAAGTATTGAGGATGTTAATTTCATCCATGAAGTTAATAATTACTCGATTCTATTGGGAGCTATTAACCTTACTCAACCTCGCAATTCTCTTCTCTCCGCTTTGAATAGCTATTGTCCCGAGTTTCAGTTGAAATTCCTAAGTGCTGGTACATATCGACAGTAAGTAAATTTGGTCTTAAAATTGGAAATGAAAATGGATATTATGTCAGTAAAATAATAAACTTGCTTGATATATTGCGCTAGGAATTAAATTTTCTTCAGAAACTTTGATTTAGTTTCTTTTTCTATAAATTGTTAAAAATATATATATAAACTCATAAAGCTGGGGATTGATTGATCGATTTTAATTATTGTCACACAATGTCAAAAAAAAAAAAACAACCGATGTGAATCTAAAAAAGAGTTTGTATTGTTCTTTGACTCTTACTCTCGGCTGACATTCAATTTTCTTTCCATATAAATAAAATAAATAATTGAATAAATCTAAGTAAAAACATGGAAATATACATGAATAGTGGGCTAATTAATTAAAGTTGCAGGGCCTTTGTTCATAACTCTATCTTTTAAATATTAATTTTCTTATTAACTTTTACTTATTAAATGCAAGTGAGCAAGTACGAAAAGATTAATATATTCAGAAAAGGCCATTCTGCCTTGAGAAAGCTATTCGCTGTTGAAGCGGGCAGAGTTCTTGAGAATCTCGAGTTTACATTGAAAGTAAATGGGCAGAAAAATATTTCTGAAGGGAAAGCACCGAAATATAGTTTTTTTTCTTACTAATTTATATTCTTCTAATAATTGGTATAAGGCATGGGTATGTGAATAAAGATTCTTTTCTTAGTATTCAAAATTGAAAGCAGAAAGTTGCTTTCAAATATTTGCAAAAATTGACCATATACATGCAATTTTTCTCTGAATTTCACGAAATTTTTTTAAGTTTTTTATAAACATACATTTTCTCACATGTCACTTAAAATCCGAGTTTTTCTTCAATTCTTATTCTTTTCTCATACAGATACCAATTAGCACCTACACAGATTGGTCCGTCATTTTCTTCCCCTTCTTAAGTCTTGTAGTCATATAGTCATCTTCAAGGAAAAAAATATATCGAGAACTTTGCACTTCATCAGAGTTACTTAATTATTCACGTTTTCAGTTTGAAAGTGGTAATGAGTTTCAGTATCACAGTCTCGCTTCAGACAAAACGATTAAGAGAACCTTTTTACTTGAAAAAGGATGTCCTGTTAAAGGAAATCTGTTGATGAGAAAAGTCTTAATAGGGGTGTGAAAATTTGGATCGTCTCTAACGAATTTTATAGACGAAGTTAGATTGCTTTCTATTTTCAGCAAATTTATAGCCAATTTTTAGTAATGAGTTAAGTGCAATTTCATTCTTAGTTTTAAGAAGTTAATCAATACCATAATTATAGGAAAGATATTTCCTTATTTTGTTTTCTGTAATATTCTTTAAAAAATCTCTCTTTCAGAAAATGGTTTAAAATTAAAAACGTTCAGCCTTCAGTTGATAATTTGCAGCCATGTTTTGGCTCATTAGTGAGGTTGTTGGAGTAAATATAGATTTTGTTTGTGCATTCACGTAAATATGATTTGTTCCTGCAGTTGCAAGCATCGAAGGACCAGAGCTGGAAATAACACGTGTCACACGTCTACACATGGGACCGTATCTCTGCATAGCTTCGAATGGAGTACCGCCAACAGTCAGCAAGCGAATTGTTCTCATTGTTCACTGTAGGTATAATCCACAAAGTGCCATCCCCTAACCCCCTTTTATTTCATCTTCTCGCATCCACAAGCATTTCGCAATGCTGTATAACGCGGAAGGACACGCATGCTCGAAAATGTAATTTAACTCACTGGCTAACGACGGCAGTTGGGATTCACACGCACATTACTATTCCGTGTGAATGAATTATACGGAGAGAATCATTGTTTTCGAAAATAATGGGATTTAAAGTTTTCAGAGTAGTTGCAAAATAAAGTTTCACCATGTCGCATTAATATCCTTGACAGACTGAAGATGACGTTCGCGTTGAAATCTGACATAAACGGAAACAAAGAATAAACTGTTGAATTTTACAAATTGCAATATATTAGATGGGATGTTTTGAATATACTAACTGTTATTTGAGACCTATTGTTTCTGATTACAAGTTATTATATTTCGCGCATAATGAATAGAAAATTAAAATTGAATGTATCCAGTGAAGGGGTTTATCACTAGATATATGCAGAATTTGTATAACAATGCAGGATCTGGTGTTCATTAGTATTAAATTACTATGCATTATCAACAATTTGTGATATATAAATTGTATAGAAAACAATAGTTTAAACAGTATTAGACTTCTTTTGATTTTATAAAGCTATTTTGTCTTTTTGCCGGTTTATTTCATCATCCTTATAGATTTAAATTTTTTTACAGTTCCACCAATGGTGTGGATTGAAAATCAATTGGTTGGAGCTTATGAAGGTCAAACTCTTGTTCTGGAGTGTCACAGTGAGGCTTTCCCTAAGTCTATCACTTACTGGACTAGGCCAACAAATGAAACACTCGTGAGCGGTCAGTATCTATTTAAAAAGAGCAGCTTTTTGCTATTTATATAATCACGATGTTAGAAAATTAAGCAATATCTAGTAATTGTGTTTTATACAGTAAATATTATTATCTTTTTGTTTTACAGACAGCAATTATAAGGTCGAGAACATCCCTTCCGGATATGAAAACATAATGAAGCTAACCATACACTCGGTACGTCCTGAAGATTTTGGGTCATTTAGATGCATCGCCACGAATTCGCTTGGCGAAACTGATGGAAAAATTAAACTATATAGTGAGTATCCTGCAGAAAATTCAGATTTAAAAAAATTACATATCAAGAAAAATTCTAGGCAATGTTAAGTCATGATTCTTTGTCCAATGAAATGAGTCGCAATCGTTCGTCGTAACGTTAATTGCTCGGGAGTTTCTAATTAAAAGCCTGTACGTGCTTATAGAAGAAAGAATGTGGTCCACGTTACCTTAAATTTCTCTAAAGTACAGATCTAGTGAAAAAGGAACCTTTTTCCTAGAATTTCAGACAGGATTTATAAACCACATGAAAATGGATATAAATTTTATAATAAATCCTTAATTACTTAAATATGTGGAATTTTTGTTAAGTCAATAAAGTTATGTGGTTCCTGGATTTAAATTACTTGAGCACTTAATATATCTCTATCGTCATGTTGTACCGCAATCTGTAAATGACAGTAACGCTCAAGCTTGGCCAAAATGTCAGAATGACATTCCAATTTGTCATTTCCAAACACTATATATGGTGGAAGGTCCATTCGTTCGACTGATTGTTTTCCCCAGGTGCACGTAACATGAGCTATTATTAAGGCTTATCTGTCCATTTACTTGACAGTCCGCAATCCTTTTTTAATATCTCATAACTCGAACTATTTCTGTCATGTGTTTTCAAACGACTAAAAAAATTGATAAAAATTCATGTTTAGTGGAACTCTTTATTTGATTTTATTCGTTTTGTATCAATAGAAAAATCGCCAGTAGAAAAAGTCACATTCGCAAGGCACAAGCGTCTGACCGCATTCGACTTTTTCTACTGGCGAAGGTAAGAAAAAATTGAATTTTTGTTGATTAAACACCCTAATTCAGATAATAATCTAATCTAATTCATCTATTTCAACACTATCATTGTTCTTTTCAGAAATAACAAAACCAGCTACAACTCGGACGCCCAGTTCAAGGAGGGATTCGAAGAAATCTCGGAAGGTCGATTATGGCAATGAAAAGCATTCGGCAGGGATGAAGGATCTATCAGCGTTAAAGGAAGAAGACATGAGCGAAGAAGCAATCGATTTCTCATCGGGGAGAGCTTCTTCTATCTACTTAAATTTCGCGTTATCAACAGCCACGATTATTATGCTATTAAAATTATCCACGTAGGTGTCATAAAGTTCTGAATTAAGGGAATCCTTAATATCTTTATTTGTTTCCAGACGTTCTTTGTTGTCAATTTGAACGACTAACTATCCATATTTTTATCTAAGAATTGAAAGATTGAGATTTTTGAAGTAGAACTTGAGTCATAATTCTTTCATTATTGGAAGCCACGATGGCAATTTGTTTTGCTCATCTTTTATAGATTACATTGATGGAAACATCTATAAGTGTTTCATTCAAAGTGCAGAAGCCGATCGATCAACTTTAGCATTAATAGCTTGAAACGCTGGTAGAATTCTTCCATCACAAATTCAGGTCCGATGTATTTAGAAAATCGTTTCCTACTACCACATCTGTCTTCCACGTCACGCGTTGCATTTCAGCGAAATGTTCGAGCATTGCGTTTTCTTATGCTTTACATTTTTCAACAGCAATCCGTCTCCTCTGTCTCTGCCAATCTTGATAGAAAACAGTCGGAAGCGAGAGAGGTGAGCAAATGGATTCTAAATATTAAAAGGATAAGCGATGAGTGTTGATTTTATGATTTTGAAGGAACATTTATCGCAGGAAGTGCAACTAAGAGATTATTATTTGTCTGAAAATCTTTTGAAAATGTTCTTGTACAGTTTAGGAATAAGTATTGTAAGTTTAAACTATAATTTCATAGAGAATGTAAAACATATGTTAATTTAAGACTAAGGTGCATTTATTAATGAATAAATTAAGTTCAATTTGGTTATTAAATGCACAAACATTCCGTAAAGTTTATTTTATACTTCTTAAAATTCTTCATTTCAAATAAACAGTTTTTTACAGGCCAATGGTTATGAATTCATAAACAAAAGCTTCTGTTTAGGAAAAAAATTATTTACTGTACATATGTCCGCCTGAAAGATGTCAATAGTTAAGGTAATCGTTTGTACAAAGAGTTATAATAATTGTATAATAATTCTGTAGAATATGCCTCAGGGAAGTTGTAAATATTTGAATGTAATAGTGAAAACTGATATTCTGGGTTTTTGTAAGTGTGACTGAAATTATGTAAATACGTTGTGCGCTGTTAAATAAAAATTAAATGTTAGACAATCCATTTCATTGTTGTTCAATATTTTATTCCTTTGTATTCAATACAGAAAATATGATTTTGTACATTGAATTTGTTTTCTTTCTTTCCTACAAGACTTTTAGTTCTTTTTATTTTAAAGTTTCATAAAACATTTCCGCTATAGATTAATCAGTTATTTATATTCTTGAGTTTAGTTTTAAAAAATCAATAAATAACATATTCTGAAATTTATATATGCCATATCCTCTGCCGGTAAATGAAAGTAAATAGCTTCATACGGTAAAAACTGAAACAAACGCCTTATTGATCCAATCAAATCCAAACCAATCGAAACTTACTCCCTGTTTTAAGCTTTCAACTTCAGATGGCAACAGAGATATTATAAAACCTCCAAATATATTGAAAGCATATTTAAACGTTTATTTTTTAAAAAGAGACTCCTGCAATTACGATATTATTACATAATAAAAAGTAATAAATTGGTTCTACTCCTGTCGATAGATATTTTCTCATTCTATTGAGATTTTAAATTAGAATACATTGCTTATAACAACATTAAGAATAATTTTTCAAATGCAATGAATAAAAATAAAAATTAATTAAAAATTAATGAATTAAACAATTAAAATTTTTACACAGAGAAGTAGTTTTTTAACTATTTATTTTATTATTGTGGATCTAGTAGAAAGAATGAACTTTGAATATATGAATACTACAGCTTTAAAGAGCTTTTATTGGAAAAATTCAGTTATTTAATTAAGTTATTGAATATAATGATATTATAATTTTAATTGATGTTTAAATCTTGTCAAAATAATAAATATGATTTATAAAAAAAGTATTTACCAGCATACCTAAAGTACGATCAGGTAATAAATCTTAGTTTAAAATCGATCGATAAAGAACCGAGTTCGGACAAGCGGGGTGGCTCAGACAGTTCTTGACTCAGTTTAGGCATCTTTCTTTTACTTTGACTATTTCTTTTTCTACTAGTTCTAACTTCTATTACTCTTGTTCCTACCACCATTATTATTAGACATTCCTATATATAGATTCACTACTATTCCAACATCGCCACTCGACTCTGGAGGAGATCAAAAAAAAATTCTACGTCGCACTTGGATAGGAAAAAACTTTCGAGTGTGATAGAGTTGGAGGAGCTAAGTAGTCCAGTTTCTAGACTTAGATACGAATCGAGTTAATCTAGCACTTAGATCACTTATCGAGTTTTAAATCCTTTCCTTCCTCTATGGACAGATGTTCATCACATAAAGTTCTTTCTTCGTAGAAAGAAACTGGAGAAATTTGTGGATATAAGTTAAATAAAACTTTTATAGTTTCATATCGTGTTTTCAGTCTTTTTAATACAGAATTGTTTAATTTTAAAAAAAATTTTAAGTTTTTACGTTCCAAGAAAATGAGTTTGTAACTTTCATCAATTCTACGATTACAAGGTTGAGTCCACCCTCGAATGAAACGGATGACATTGTTTCGCATTAATGTCTTTACTCGCTTATATCTTGGTTCTTCAGTGGTTTATTATGCCTGATATTACATTTTTTATGAGACTCTTCAATGACGCATAGCGTCCTTATTATAGGACATTTTTTCATCCCCTGCTTAGTCAAGAGTTTGGATATAATATCCGGAAATTAATTATTAATATTATTATGGAACTTGCATTCTCCGAGAAAAAAGCTTCTCCTACATTATTATCTGTAATTTCTTAAAAAGATGAAAGAATAAAACAGCCTTTGATAATAAAAGCTTTTTCAGAAAAAGCAAGGGAAAGCTTGCTTCTAGAATAAATACTGCTACTAAAAATGTCGAGTCTTTACTAATATAATTTATTCTTTATTTATAGCTATGCAAAAATAGACCAGCGATATCAAAAATGTATGCAGATTGTGAAATTTAATTTGTATTCATCACATTTTTTTCCCGTCCAGTACAAATTTTTCAAAAATGAGAAAATATTGAATTTTGATATTAAAAATTTAAGTTCATTAAAATTCCTGTTTCGAAGTT
Organism: Synergus gifuensis; assembly: GCA_904066015.1. Taxonomy (NCBI): domain Eukaryota; kingdom Metazoa; phylum Arthropoda; class Insecta; order Hymenoptera; family Cynipidae; genus Synergus; species Synergus gifuensis. Next base: position 285,002 of record CAJFCO010000044.1, on the reverse strand, counting down.
AGGGAACCACGAGCAGCCAATATACATCTATATTTCTACCTTGACAATGTTTTGACGTGTACGATCCGGAACGATTTGTTCGTTGACAACCTGCTATCCCTACAAGAGGGTAAGGGATGTCCCCATGACCATAGTATACAATTACATTCGTGTCAATGACAACACTGAGTCAAACAAATCCACTTTTTTAAAAAATAATTTCATAATTGAATATAGCCATCTGGAATCTATACAACTTATCTCTTATAGAATATTCGTTCAAACCGATTATTTACAAAAGAGAATATGCTAAAAATGAAATTGTTACCGAAAATAGGGATACGGTTGCAATAAATAGAAATTTATGGTTTGGACGTGTGACCTTCTACATTCTTAGGGTGCTTTACGGAGCACGAAAATTTATCCCCGGAGTATTGCGAGGGGTGTCTGCGATTTTGGGATAGATAATCGAAGGGATATGAGGGTTACGTTTTTCGCTTAGAACATCGAAAAGATCCCACGTCGAGTGTCTTAGCTTCTTGATGACCCGTAATATAACCTTTCATGTATGAAATTGTCACAATTTACTTGAATGCAAAAACTTACTTAACGATCAAGAACATATTTAATTTTACTAGTTTCTTTTTTTGGGTGTGGTGGACATTTTTTTAAAAATGACATTTTTTTAAAAAGTAGATAAAAAAAAAGATCAACCCATTACTCAATGAAGTTTCCGAGACTATTAGTGTACTCTCAGCATCAAGTATCAGTCTTTCATTAAATCTGAGATCCAAGGTGAAATAAGTAATGGCACGCTTTCTCTCACTCTTCTCAAGGGGGTTTTATATTTCCTTAAGACAGCGCAGCGTATGAAGAAAAATGCGAAAAGGGAGAGGCTCTACTTACAAACACTTTATTATCCTCAGCAGCTTATCTCGAGTTTTAACCCAATAATAGTTTCAGAAGAAGTTTTTGTAAATGTTGACGAGGGCGTAAAAAAAGAATAAGATTAAAGTTTATATTTTGAAAGCCTGGTATAAAAATGCTCTTACCCTCAGGCGTTAAAACTTATATCTAAAAATGCAATATATATGTCTATCGGTGTCAAAATTTTCCTCTTTTATCAGAATCATGTTTAAATAATTTTCCCATAAATGGTTTTTATAAAAAATTTAACAGAAAAACTTCAATCGTCCATTCTCGTCATTTTCTAGAAATACTCAAAGAAGAACAGATCATAATCAGCGAAGACTGAACAAATTAAAACACGATGGTAAAACTCTTCATTTTCACGTAAACAAGAACGTGAAGGATTCGGTTCATTTGATAATGAAGAATTTTATAAATAAAAAACTAAAGAAAGCAGCATTAAAAATATATTGGACGATTACAAAGGACGTGATTTTCTGCGAGAAATTAAAAAATCTTCTGAAATGCTAGCAAGCTTTTAATGATAACGAATGGCGAGGAAGCGCTGACAATGATAACGGCGCGGTAAAATTAACGAAAGTTAATCCGGAAGATACCCACCCTTCGGCGTAATAATGCCGTGGGGGGTGTGAGGAAGGAATTAACTTGTCCCGTAGAGAGGATGAGAAAAGGGATGGAAAAACGGGGTTCGGTAGAATATACTGAGGAAAAGTAAAAGGTAGTGAAAAGGCGTGCATTATTTTTTTTAATCCCCTTTACAGCCGCTTACCTAGTAATAGTAACGGGCACGTTAATTAACCTCCGTACTTTAAGCAAACTCACGTTCTTCCCAGCGTCTGGATTCATAGATGCTCTATAAAAAAAAGGAGACCGATCTTGAGAAAAAGATTCTTTTAAGGAGCTTGTAATGCAGCACCTACAGAAACTGACGTGATGAAGATCTTTTAGAATAGGGTAAAAAATCACTGCGGGATTAAGAAAATCTATAAGAAAATTACCAGGAAGACTGAATTATAAATTCTGGATGAAGTACATCCTCGTTTCCTTTAATAAGAATTGCTTAACAATAATTTTTGTGAGATATAAGTAAGTTTTTGACATATAGATAATGTAGAATTATGGCAAGATTATCATTTTCACAGACGTGCGCTCTATCTTTGAGAAGGTAACCAATAAGAAAGAAGAAGAGCTTTTCCTAGCATGATGCGAAGAGAAATACATTGCAGAAAATGAAATGCACGCAGCATCCGTATCGCAAAGAATGCTTTAGGTAAGCTCGTTAAAGCACGAGCTAGGGACTAGTCGAAAGCCCTATCGCTGGTACTTAGGTTTTTAAGGCGACCGTAAACACGTGTAACAACGATACTATCTCTTTTTCTCTTTTCGTCACTGTCTTTACCCTCTCAGTCTTTAGTTATACCTCGTCTTTTCCAGAGTAGGGAGCTTGGACTTCTAAGATGGCAGATAGCGGTTTTATGGAAATTCTTCGCAGTTGAGAGCACATCTAATGCTCTGAATAATATTCCACAACCTAGCTGGCAAGGTCGTATAATAGGTGCTTCAAGCTCCCACTCGGTAATTGATGATCTTTTTATTCTGCCTGCACGATGCAACTTATTACATGCGCCCCCTTGATTTTTCATAGCCACTGCATTCGTTCATGTTGCGACTCCAGTCTTTTCATATTCAAAAGTTTGTTTACCATGCACCCTGAACAAGTATTAAGTAAAAACTAAGTTTCATGGGTCTAGCAGCTTCTATGCATATAATGTAGAGTATTTTGAAAGCATTTTATTCAAACTTATATAATCTAATCAGTTGACTGTAATATATAAACGGACGGACAATTTAATAAATGAACAATTTTTTAAATTATTGAATTATTCAAGATTTGATTTTTCTAACGGCATTAAAATGGCCAACACTGTTTTAAATTATCACTACCTGCGACCAATATATTTTATTTTTAGATAAAGTGGATATTTAGCCATCGAATAGAATATTATTATTAATTTCCACAGTTTCTCAAAATTGAGAATTGGGACGACATTAAAATACGTTTCTCTTTCAAAAGAAAAGTTGAATTTTCGAGTATTAAAAAGATGTCCAATCTAGTTCATTTTTTTATATGAAAGTAATAAAACATAGATTTCTATGTATAAAGAAAAGTTGAAAGCATTATGGATTATTTACATATAGTCATATACGTATAAAATACATATCCAATATGTTTCCTCCTAAGAAGCTTAAAGCTTTGAAATTTTGTAAATAAACTACGAACAGCGAAGACAGTAATTTTAGATTATGTGAAAGTACTAGGAGTGAATAACGTGAAACAGTTTTATAAAATGTTCCTTACAGAAAGATGAAAATAAATATGACAAAAGAGTTTATCTTGTAACAAGTTTAAAAAATATTAAAAACAATAAAATATTGGGATGAATGAAAATAGACGGTATGCAGTATTTAGAAAAGCAATTTCCACTTACTATTTAGTTGGATATTTGAGTTTCTACCGTGCATCGGATTCCGAAATGAAGTCTTCGTGTTCCCTTGCTGCGAAGTTCCTATCGTCAAAATCCATTCCTTGTATTTGCAGGAGCGGTCTTTGGTCTGGAACACGAGTTCTCGACTCCATGAGAAACTTTTATTATTGCCCAGGGGGATAGAATTCTCGACAAAGGGCCTCCCAAATCAGGATATCCCAAACGAAAGCTGATGTTAATACGCTTAAACAAAGCTGAGTTTTCGCAAAGATATGAATTAAGACGCAACAGCTTTTACTTAGTAAAATAATTTATTCTTCAAAATTATAATAACAGTATTATGAAATAAAATTATTATACGCATCTACATTTCTGCTGCAAATATAAATTCTCTTGTAATTACTAGTTAATCGCTGAGACAATAAAAAATTTTACGAATGATGAGGCTTATGAACAAGAAGTAAAAATAGAATTTTTGTAAAATTTTTAATCACTTTATTGTGTTTGAACTTTAAATTCAAACAAGTACAACAAACAGGGTATGAAAGGGTTACATGATGTGTACCTTTTAGAGTGTAGCTAAAGTGATTATGATCGATATGAGTTATCTGAAAACGGGCGAGTGTATTGGTGCGAATCAGTGCACAATATATGCTGATTTTTCGAAAACCATTAACCGTGGAGGCTTTCAATTTTTGATTCTCTCTGGCAAACCCTTTTTACGAATCAGTAAAACTGTACTACAAATTTCACATTCTATTTGTGCTCAAAATTTTTTTTTTATTTTTCATGAGAGATAATTCAGTCTAAAGTAACTTTATTATAGAATATATGGAATTTCATAACTAACAAGCTTTAATGAATGCATTAATGGAATAATGGTAATAATTAACTCAAAGCTTTTTGTAAATTTTCGAAATGAAATGAATTCCTATACATTACAGTATTATTTTCGGTAAAATGCAAAGTTTATAAGCTGCATTTGAAATTGGGTTGAAATCATTAAATTGTACTCAACATGAAATTAAATGTTGTCAATAATTTATTTTAAAAAATTATCAGTGGGGTCGAAGTTTTGATCATTCAATTCAACAGAAGCTTATCGTAGTTTCAGCTACTCGTCAGAGCGTCTCTTAAATATTTGTTTTAGCATAGGTAAGCTTCCATTCAGCTGGAAGCTGGCGAAGTATCTCCGATTATCAAGGTTGGTAGGGCTTGGCTAAAGATTAAAACACGGTGCAGGTGCCTAATTTTACCAGCCGGAATAAATTATGACTTAATTACTACACATTAGATAGAACGGAAAACGAATAACGCGGTTTTGTTTACCGTGCACTCCATATACAGGCATTTATGCAACACATTCAACATTCTTTGCAACTCTGCTTTTCTCTCATATTTATTTTCCTGGATTCTCAATAACTACTCGAGCTTGCATAACATAGTAATTAAATTTTTTGTCGATCCTTGTGAAATATTGAATAGTAAAACTTCAACCATAGACATGAATTTGTAATTAAACTTTAATGTTCTTTTAATGAAATTTCTAGTTTTAATTCAAACCTTTATATTTTTCTAAATTTATATACTTCTACTTTATAAATATATGTACACAGTTTTTATATATTATACAACTTTTATATATTTTTTCTTAATTTTGCCCTTTTCCAGTATATATTGGTATGCAACTATTGAAATTCAAATTACTTATCATAGAAATGTTGAATATTAACAAAATGAAGCTATTTTCCCTGTTTTCAATCCCTTATTCACCTCAGCCTCCTAAGTTCCAATAAAAAGGAAATCGTAATTATTTTTTATCGATCCAATGGTAAGAATACTAAATAATGTTTCAGGCACTCCTAGAAAATGGCATCCGCAGTTTCTGCTTGAAAATTTATGGAGTACCGCCTGATGGAGACTCATGTTTTATGAATGATAGTGAGGCACTTCGACAGCTACAGTGTCAGAGAGAATGAGAGAAAGGACAGAGGGAATTGATGCGATAGACAAGGACCTTGCTGCTTCTAGGACTCGATCAGCAAAAATTCAGATCTTGGAACGCCCAGACGAGGGAATGGTTTGGCTATTTAAGATAATTTTATCGAGCTGAACGACGTTTCGTTCTTATCGTCCTTATCTGTTTGTTGCATGAAAATTAATTCCGTATAATGTATTGCTCTTTGCGCATATGGCATTCAAAGCTCTAAGAGGATTATTTAGATGAATTGATGTTTCGACAATGAGAAGATTCTGCGGTTCTCTGCATCTCTGCATAACTTGATTTTATTCGCTTTGCTGTTTCAAAATATAAAAATATAAAAAATTGAGAAAAAGGCTATGGAAAAAGAGCTTCAGAAAAAGGGTTTACACGTAAAGCTCTCAGATCATGGATGAAATTAATCTCCTCCACGTTACCACTTTGTGGATAAAAAGCATACAGTCCCACATTTCACCATTTCCGGAAGAATTGTGAAAAGATTGAGATAGCAAGCGCAAAACGATCAGGGTGACTAGTGGAGGAGACACCAGATGATGGGAAGGTGGAGATGATGGAGACGTGAAATGTGGGAAACCCTACTGTATTTATTTGTGGTTAGTTTCCAATACAAAACAACCTCTGTTCCATGAGGAAGCAATATAATAACATCTGGTTCGAGAGAAAAGTTTCAAACTGCAAAAACGAAAAATAATAAATATTTGATGTAATGTTTTGGAATTTTAATTCAAATACAATTTTAAGTTAGAGACTTCTATAATTTACCTAGTTTCACGGAATTGGCAATTGTAACATCAACACAAATAACTGTACACCGTCTGAAGCTCTCGATGATGATGGTTCACATACCTATTCAAAATTCTGTTCTCGTTGAAGTCAGTTCGTACAAATGTCCTAGGGGAATACAGGATGGGTTTAATAGGATTTTCAGGGGGATGTGGATTATGTTGGTCCGGAGACATAGTCACAGGAGATATCTCTGGACGTTTTTGCAGAAGGGAGCTTGAATTCCAGTTGAAAGCGACACATGTGTAGCGGTTGTACAGCTATCAAACCAACGGAAACGAGTCCATCTAGGCTATTTCTGACACCACGCTACTGAAATTGTCTGAAATGGCTTAAGCTCCTGTCTTGCTTCTATCCCTAATAAAAAAACAGTCTATCAAGAAACATTCACACTGTTTTTTCAAGGAGAACAAAAGACACATAAACTTTTCTCGAACTTAAAAAAGATACCTCTTTGACTGGAAAATCGATTCTGACTGGTATTCAGAACGGACGTGGCCTCCTTGCCCGTCTCCGGAAACGAATCGAATGAACTCAAAATTGAATATGCATTACGCCGTTTCCTGCCAGATGGAAGAGATTGAAAGACAGAGGAAAAGGGTTAGAGACAAAGTAAGTCATATAGCATCCACAGACAATGTTCCACTTTTATAGAGAATGTTCTCTTTTTTCCTGGAAAGTATTACCTATCTATAGAAAGAAGATAGTGTCAGGATTTTACAAGATTGGATTTTATTGAACTTTGTTCAATATTTCTTAAGCAATTGAGTAATATGTTCTAGTACTTGGTTCTTTTATTTCAATTAACTATTTATTGAATAAAGAATTTTAATAGCAAGTCTGAAGTACTTTTGAAAATCTGTGACTTTCTCTGCTTTAAATGGTATAAAAAATGTTGGGTAATAATTTTTGATCGAGTTCATTTATTGGCTGCTGTTTAAAGTTACGAGCACTTCTTCACTGTTCCAAGAAACATACGAAGATCCAAGATTGAAACCTAGAAAAAACTATTCCGCTTGTCATTCGAGGTTGTTGGAACTTGTGGATATCTGGAAGGTTGAAAGCATCCAATATGGTGACACTCGGAGAACGACACCTGAGAAACGAGCGGTCGCACTAAGTTAAAGCGGCAGGTAATCCAGGGCTTACCGTGAGAAAACTCAGATTCAAGTTATCCCCTTTTCTTTTCCTCGTCTTTCCGTCACCTCTCCTCGACTTTCTTCTCAACTTCCACTTCTTTAACTTCCTGAACGGCGTTCCTACCACCCCCTTCTGAGGGCGAGGCTGGTCGACTCCTATCGGCCACCTTTAGAACCACCCCTTCACTATATTCACCTTCCTTGCCGAGGTCAGCTTATGAGAAATCCTTCCCGTCGTGTGCTAACATTACGGTTCAGTTCTCGCTCGCCCGAGCAACTCCCCAGAGCTGTCTATTAAATACCTAATATCAACTCATGCTCGCCTCACACCCCCATCTACCCTTCTATCATCCATACCCGAAGCTTCGAGGCTTTAGTCTCTACAATTCTCACTCTTAGAATCCCTCTCCTTCACATATAGCTTTCTCGTTTTCTCGTCTCTGTATTCGCCTCTCGCCACTTCTCCTACCCCTGCAGGTTCCCTTCTATCTCACGCGTTCTCCAACAACGCTCGAAATCTAATCCAAAACGTGCTGAACGCCATCCGCATTATCATTCTTGTAGCAGACAGCGGAAAGTTTGTTTAGACACCAAACCTTCCCCTCCCCTTACTATGTGGGTAAATGTAAGAGGTAAATGTGGGGGTAGCTTCTAGTAATGTTATATGAATTTCTAGCACTTTGCACGATAATCTCTGGAAGATGGTAGCACGTGGAGGTGCTGGGGGTACTGGGGGTGTACATGTGTACGTGTGATATCTACCCTCATTCCTCCAGCTTCTGCTTACAAAATTCCGACAACCTTAGGAATGATAATCCTTCCAAGCGCTTCCAGTCGCTTATTTTACCGAAATTCCTCGTTTACTATAGCAGTCATTTTTTACATTCTGAGTACAGGCGCATCTTAGGATTGAATTTTTGTGGTAAATATTTCACAGGAAAATAATAAATTCAGATTTCCTTTGGGTTAAAAAAAATAGTAGGCAAAACTCATTAAGACCATGTGGTAATTACACTAAGAGCATATTTAGTTTCACAAACTTTACGCTCGCAATAATAATTATTTTTTCTAAAACTAGG
>CAJFCO010000044.1:213612-271604 GCA_904066015.1 Synergus gifuensis | reverse complement strand
TGCCTATGTGCAGGCCAGTTATTGTAACGGCATGCCATACCGTTACAATACATTAAACAAAATATACATTAAATACAAGCCGCCTACACTAAACAAGTTAGGTTATCCTAAAACACACGTGTGACGTCACAGAAGTATGGCGTTCCTATAGTTAATACCCGACTTGGGGCAAGCCTCTTCAAAACTCTGCAAACATAATTTTTAGTGTCTAAGTGTCCTCCAACTATCTTTCAGTCGGAGTAACGAGCAAAATATCTATAAATAGTGACGGATAACATACTTCTATTGTAATGCCCTATTAGTGCCCTATTATTATTTAATTAATTTTATTCAGACTAGAAAAACTGGCCAGGGCCTTGTTAACGCCCTTTTTTAAATGGGGCTAACTAGGGCAATTTCTGCACGGGATGTTGTTGAAAGTGTACTTGATGCACACCTGTGGCACACCTGTTTTACTGATAACACGTCCATTTCTATATGTTCTCTTGGGATCATGAAGTCCGTCCTGCAGAATGTACTTTTCCCTGAGTATTATTATCAAAGCTGCAAAATCTAGCATCAAGACTTTTGAAAATAATTATATATATATATATATATATATATAGATAAACAATATAAACAAGCAGCTAAGTAACTGAAGTAACTTTTTTCTATTATTTAAAACATTCAATATTTTACTCTATATTGTAAAAACAACGCGTCAATCTCGTGTAAAGGACATGTCTGACTTAAATTGATATATACTACTTAAAAAATTGTGTGGCTGACATGCTATTTGCTGCCTATTATTTCTGACTTAAAATTGCCTATTTTGTTTGTCATCCATTTTGGGAAAACAAAAAATGTATACTACTTAATTTCCTTGATGTGTGACTGTAAACTACCCATACTACTTGCAATTCAATGTGGGTGGATTTAAACAACTTTTACTACTTGGATATCACTTTCACGGAAGACAGGATATTATTTCCTCAAATTGTTAACTTTTAATTTCTTTAAAATAAAAGTAGTCACCTTTTTAAAATTAGTATTAGCTTTTTAAATCAACGGAATTGGTCTCCATAAATCTTAAATAAGAATAAATCTTGAAATAAGAATTTTTAGTATTATTGATGTAGTGCATAATCTTACATTATTTTACTTCCATGGCTGTTATGTGTTAATTTATTGTGTGTCTGATGTGAAATACGTACTTTTCGGTCACTTAACATAAGTTTATAGTTAGTGCTCAAATATTATAGGAGTGGTCGTTAAAATGTACGGCCATCCTCTTTACGTCGCTAAATAATGCCAGCGTCATGAGGTCAGTACGAATAATGTTTGAAAGATGCATTGCAGAGTTTATAAGTTTCTGAGAGTGATTTTGTTTAATAATTATTATATATTCACAATTTAATTTAGTACCAATTGTCGATGCAAGTGACAAATATTATTATTACGCGTAAATTGTACTTCGAAATTATTTTATAATACATCAAAATATTTTTATAGAGAAATTGTGGACATTACCCTCGGTTCTATAAAATCAACCTCTAGTTTCTCTCCTTTTTAAGTATCCAGAAAGAACCTTCTCTGAGTTGCAGAATCAAATAAGGTGCACTTCTGAATACTCTCACGCCATTAATTACCGACTTATTGATCTCAAATTAAACTTCACACTTCAGAGCTTCGATAATCACTGAAGTGAATCCCCTCAAATTTATAAGAAATATTTAATATCAAATGAATTTCTGAATATTATTGGAATTTGAAGTATAGGTCTTAAGACTATGCTTAATTATATCTAATTAAGAGTGTTCTCAAAAAGTATAAATGCTTAATATAAGTATTCTAATTATAAGTTCTCTAATTTTGACGTTCTGACATCTACGAATGTTCTTTCCAAGTAGTAAAGGTAGTTCAAAACCAGCCATAGTCTATTCCAAGTAGTGTAGGCAGTTTGCAGTCAGACACTGGGGAAATTAAGTAGTACAAGTTGTTTTGAGTTTCCAGAATGGATGACAAGTAATATAGGTTATTTTATGTCAGATATAATAGACACACAGTAGAATACGTTGTTTTAAGCCATGCACAATTTTAAGTAGTGTTCGTACATTTAGGCAGACATGTTGTTTACACAATAACGGTAACGATATATTTTATAATATAGATCAAAATATTGAATTAAATATTAAATTTTACGTCTTCGAAGTTTTAACGATTACATCTAGTCCCAGGGGAATAACTTATGCAATGACAATTCATTTAAAACCACGGCAGCTTACGTTGTCTAGGTAGTATCCTCATAAGTCAAGGGAGTTTATTTTTTTTTTAATGGACGTTGTAGCTGCCCTTTGGGAACAACGATACAATCTGAGCTTCGCTGACAGTATTCTGCTACACTATTTCCCCCACTTTTTCTACCCCTTTCCTTCTTTTCCTGTCCCTCTCACTCTCCTGGGTGTTCCGTCGTATTTTCTCCCCCTTCTATGACTCTCATCTTCGTTCCTTCTCACCGCACGGGAATCTCCCTTGACACAGAGAATGGATGACTTGAGAATTTCATCTCTTACTCTTTTTATTTTTCGAACACTGCCTCACGAGCTATCCAACGTTTTCTTATCTGCTGCGTGTCCTCCTTTGTACCCGTTACCACCACCAATATAGTCACCAGACCATTGCATTTAAAGTCACCCTCTGTACTACAGATTCAACCACCTTTGACACAAGAACTATCTACATTCAGCGCTCTTAAATAAATTGTCATTTGGATATAGAATGCAAAGTGGAAATGCTGGGAAAATCGAGTATCGTATATTAGACACTGGACTTAAAAATTCTTTCGAACATGAATCCATCAGAAAAATTTACTGTGGTCACTTTTTATACATTTATTGTACAGCAAATTGTGAAATTGAGTAAAATAATAACTCCATAAAATTGAAATGTCACAATGATCTTTTGCAGAGAATGGCTAATGGTTTTATTTAAAATTTATTTTGTAAAGGAACTGATTACCCGTGTGCATTTGACATCTAGTGATGTAAAGGCCTACCTTTCTGGTATCAGGATGGTACGTAATTATTCAGTGAATCATTGAAAACGAGTAGATGGATTTGCAGCGATTCGATCTCGTGGTCTGCACGAACGCAATGGATAAATTGCTCGTTTCGGACTAATGATTATCGTTCACCCTATCAGCTTGAAATGCTTGTAGTGGAGTCAATTCAGTGATCGACCCTGAGGACCATCAAAATCGAGTGAATTTGGACATCTAGTACATGATGAGAACCTTTTGCTACTTTCTAACATTTAATATTCTGCTTTACATTTGTATTATTAATTATTCCCATCACTAAATGAGAATATGAATCTCACGAAAAATTACACGGAGAAAATTTGTTCGTTAAACTTTACTGAACTGTTGAAGAAACTGGGGATATAAGGACAAATTCGATAATGTTTCACTTACAGTTCAGTAAAGTTAAATTAATGAAAACTTACTGCTTAGAACGTGAAATTTTAATAAATGTGAAGGAGTATCTACCGAACTTAACTGTAATTAATACTGTACATGGTTGCTGAAATTTTAATGCACACATTTGTAAAATATAATGAACACAAGATAGAGAGTACCGAACAGTTCAGTAAACCGCGATTGAGAATGAAACAGAGAATTAAAGTGGATTTACATGACGCGAATGAATGTTTGACGCACGATGTATGAAACTTTACTGAGCAGTTCAGTAAAACGTAAACTCTTGTGGAGTAAAAAAAAAGGAATTTATTTCGAGCCATCCAAAATAAATGTATTCTATACTCCACAGGAGCTTACGTTTTACCGAACTGTTGGTTAAAATAGTTACAGGAATCACTCACAGTCTCACACAATTTAGTCGCAACCAATCATAAACCAGTTTCGTCGTGAATACATGTAAACCTATAACTATACGCATATAAAACCTAACACTTATATAATACGCAAACGCACGCCTATCGCTGAGAACTAAGATTTGGAACTCTCTTATATACTAACTGGACGAATATGTTAGCGCTTGTGAGAAAGATACAGGGCCAAACAATTAATTTTTTAATGTTCCACAATATTATAATAACAAAGTGCTGTAAGTAAAATTTTTGGATGCCCTAAAATCATATTTATAAATTTATTATTATCAATATAAGTAAATTATCATAATAATGGCATTATGAATACCCTAATTAATGAAAGTAAATATTAATAAACACTTAAATGGTGGAATATTATTGTTTATTATTATATTCTAAAAAATGTATAAAGCTGAACTTGAAATATATCTAAAATTCGTAATAATAAGTATATAACGATTAAGCGTACCATTTTAATACTAAAGATTTTATTTTATAATAACTCATACTTTTTGAATTACTAAAAACTCTTTGTACAACTTTATGACTTCGTTTATAATCCATAATTTTGTTTTATTTGAACAAAGACATAATTGTAATTTAAACTGTTTTCTTAACTTCACAAATTGAAATGGTCAATTGGACCATGAAAAATTGTAAGAATTGTAAAAATTTCAATTTATACTACAATTATCAGTATTTTATTATAAAGTTTATATTTTAGACATTGAGAAAGATTTTAAATTAAAATTTTTGATGTTAATTTCATTTATTCATTTCGGTTTGTTAAGATATGACTACTATAGATATAATATTGTATGTTACAGTGAAATGTTTGTTAGTCTGGACACATTTTACAATTTTATTTTTAAAATTTATAAGATCTTACATGAGAAAGTATTCAATATATGTGTATTAAATTCAATATTTTATTATAACTAAAATTTGTTGAAATGGCCAGGGTGCGTAATACATGCATTAGACCCTGCATTACTAGAGGAGTGGTGGAAGATGCTGCCCGACGTTCGGTTTACCGAACTGTTCAGTAGATTTTAAAGAGCGCGAAAGGAGAAGCTTCATTATAGTTTTATAAAGTTTCATATAAGGAATATAAACTTTCTTTTGCATATGATATAAAACTTTACTGAACTTTCGAGTAATTTTTCAATTCCTGAATAAGAATGATTCATTAACGTTAGTCATTTTTTAACTAATCTTAAGGGAATAATTCACGTAAATCTTTTAAAGTTTGCTACGCTCTTCATATAAGAATTTTACTGTACAGTATTAAAGTTTACCGAACTGTCATGTATTTTATAACATTCAGTTTGTCACTCATTATTAAAAAAATGTGAAACATTATCGAATTTGTCCTTATATCCCCAGTTTGTTCAACAGTTCAGTAAAGTTTAACGAACAAATTTTCTCCGTGTATTATTTTAAAAATATCCCTTGAATGTAAAAACACAAAGTTAATTGGGTAAATTTTAAATAAATATATTTTTGATTACATGGAAAAATTTGCATATCCTGGAAATTTGCTTGTAAATTTTGCTGTAAACTGTGATAGGTAGGTAATAAAATGGTAATTTAAGACACAGGATTTGCTGTATTAATTAAGGGTAGTATTCCTGAGCATTAATTTACTTCAAATATATTTACTCTTCGAAAATGTTGTGTTAAAAGTGTATAGAAGATAAATGAATAATAAAACGGAAACTACTTTAAAGAGCTTCAGGAAAAAAGACTCTGGCTTGCTCCTCTGTCATGCACTAACTGGATTTTAGAATTCTTTATGTAATGCGATTTTAATGGCGCTATGCTTCCGTCAGGAAAATAAGTCGTCGTTCTTCATTAGACGAGCACGGGTCGACGTGGAATCGAGTTGTCTGAAAGCAAAGTCTAATATAAGAACCGAGAAGTTACAACCTTTAAATCTTACTTTTTTTTTAGTTTCAAACCACTTCCATTGTTCTCTATATGATTTAACTTAATTTTTAAAAAATTGCGTATTATAATTAAGGACAACGCCTTAAGTGAGAATATCGATGGTCTCTACCATGAAATGTGTGGCTAATGGGTCTTATTCAACCTTTTACGATCATATCCGGAACCAAGATCGCTTGGTATTCAACGAAGAGGAACTTCGTTATGGCGAATAATCGTCGTAAAATCTTGTGATCGTTGCACGCGTTGACGGTACTTGGCTAAGAAACTTTAATCTGAAGAGAAAATGTTGTCAAACTGGAAAATTATGCGTTAGTGAATAAACCAACCGATGAATCTGTTGTAGAAACAATATATTAATAAACATTATCTACATATGATATATTCTCAACATAACTTTATATATAAATGTAATTTAAAAAATGTATCCTTTTTACTTCCGGCTAAAAAATAAAAACCTAAAAGTTTTCTTAGAAACTTTATACAGACTTTTTCGATTTTAAAGAAATATGAATGCGAGCAGCTAGCAGATGAATACAGAACTTATAGAAAGTAGAACGTTCAATATATCAATACATGAAGTAATCTTGCAGATTATTAACCAGGAAGAATTCTAATTTTAATCACTTTAAGTATAATACTATGTTCATGAACTCCTGAAATAAATTTTGAACTGGAGTAATATATTCAGAGTGAACTTTTATAAATAGCCCAACCCATTTCGTTAATAAGTAAAATCGATAAGCTTGAGTGGAGGCTAGAGACAAAAACTTTTTTTTTTAAACGATTAGTTTGCACTTTGAATTGCAGGGCATTATCCGGATAAAAGCACTGGCCACGCACGCATATTGGAAGGATTTATAACAAATGGATGACTTGGCTCGTCGTCAGCAAAATGTTTGACGGTTTGAAAATAAAACAGATTGCTCTGCATTTTCAGTATGCTGTTGGCACTAAAAGCTAAAGCATGAACACAATCAGCAACCAATATATTTGTCCGAAAGAGAATTATTGTATACTGTATATTTTCACCAAAAGAAACCCCAATAGAGTAATATTTGGTATGAGTCTATTAGCAATTTAACTGACTCTTGTATTTCGTATTATTGATGTTAATTATTCTTAATGTTTATGTTTACTTAATTAAAGTCCCTTTTCATAGTACAGTGATCTTTGAGGATTACTGTATAAAAATCGTTTGATGCTTGTGTAAAACGCGATATTTACGACAACTTTGACATTTTATGCCCTCACATATCATGAATTTATCCGTTTACCGTTAAAAATCTTGTCAGGCATGAAATTATTGATTACTCGAGCCTTGAACCTTATCTCAGTTATGTCCCACAACGCTTGTTCTGATATAGAATATTTAGTACCTCCATAATATATTTGGTCCCTTGGGAGCTGAGAAACATACCTACACTTTAGAGTTTTACAGATTTAACAATTATTATATCAAATAAAATTCTAATACAAGAAACATTATCAGCTTGGATTATTTTAAATCTTACTAATTTAGAGAATAGCGCTTAAAACTGAATTTAAATTTTTTGCATGAAAGATATCATTTTAAAATGCACGAATGAATTAAACCAGGAGCGGACTTGTGTTACATGGTAATGGTGGACTTTCCTTTACAGAATTACGTTTCCGCATCCTGAATTGTTGATTCTTCCTTGGAAACAGTGCTCAGTGTTAACTAATTCTGCAAGTATTTCGGAACACGATGTAGCGGTCGAGCGCCTTTATGCTCGACTTAGGTACATATCCACAGTGGAACCAACAATTTACCGCGACGTCGCGCCTGACAAATTAATTCCTACCGGGAAAACCACCTAACACCTTGTAAACTTCAGGATGATTAACTGCCTTAACTAATAATGGAGAATAGGCGCATCACGGTTAAATGTTACTCGAAAACATTTAACTTCTTATCTCCTGATCCGTTGCCCAATAACGAAACAACCGGCAATCCTCGGGTATTATCAGATTAATTTTAGTATTACGTACCTCAAACTCAAACAAATTCTAAACTAACTTTAAATTATTACAAACACTTTATACCGAAGCTACACGCTTTCATCAGTAATCCCAATAATTTCATTCTGCTTGGTAGTATAATAAATAAATGAATAATAGCTATTTATTAATAATCATTATTTGCTTACTCAAATTCATTTAAATATATTTTTGGATAATTTAAAAAGTATCAAAGTTATCTTAATACTGATCTATTCTTGAAATAATCTTCGCATGCTTAAAATGAAATCTTTAATGTCCTTCTCGATAGAAAATCTTATTCGAGCAATGTACTCTACTACTTAAAATCTATTCTCTTTATAAGATCGCTGCGCAGGCACAAACAGAACATAAGGAATGGGATTAAATCGAGAGAGTTCCCTTTATTTCCTTTAATTTTCCTCTTCACAAGGGATGGAGAATGCAATAGCGTTTCATTTGCACTGTCATCTTCACATACACGGTCTCAATACTTGTATATCTTCACAAGTCAAACGCACTTGCGCTGCTTTTCTGTAAAGTCACGTGGCACTTTATGAGCATAAATTTACGGAAGCCGAGATTGCATGAAAAGAAAAATTTTCCTCCCATGAAAAAGAAAGTTTATATTTATAGGAATGGCAGCGTAATTTTTTTTTTATTAATAAGGGACTAGTAACTTCATTTTTCAAGTTTTTTAAATACATAACATTTAAGTCATTGCAGTCGGCTCGTAAATTAGAATATTTATTTAACGCATGAAAGGTGTTTTCGTGCGAAATAACTGTGCCAGTGGCTGACCAAGACCGACCATTTCTACTGCTTTATAAAGTATTACTGCTCCTATACTTAGATAGGTCACCAGAGAATAATGCTTGTATGTAAATAGTATAATTTGCAATACAAGTGTAGAATTTCAGAGCATGTTAACAATTTTGCGTAAGAACACATCTTCCAGGAATAAATGTGACATCTAAAGCTCGAATTAATACACAATTTTACAGTTTATTCATCTTCTTGCCTTCTTACAGAATTAAATATTTACCTGCAGTATTTAGTGTGCAAGATTTATCCGATTTATCAGAGACTGCATAATTGATTCACTGATATAAATAAATAAATAAATAAATGGGACATATTGGTCGGTATTTGCGAAATCATGTTATATATGTATTGATATGGAAAGATCAGTCAATCACTGGGTCAGCAATTAGCTCTCATCAACCTGAAGTGTCACGTGCATCCGCGTAACTCACACCACGTGCATAGAATATTCAGATGTCAAATTTTATCCACTAATAAATCATTCCTAGACTGTCCCGGTTAACCGGTAATCTGCGTTCGAGGCAGGCCCCTTCTATGTTGTTTAATACGATCTCAATTATCTGTCGCGGATCATGTCAGGTTGGGGAGCCACTGCTCTCATCCATTAGTCAATTCTGTGAAGCTCCAGTGAATCAAATAACCCAACTGCGAACATTTCCGGGGTCAATCTATATTTGAGGTCTTCAAACGAAACACATTATCTAATATTTATATCTCGAATTTAAAATAAGTAATTGTAGAGTCTGCTTTTCTATTGATGGTTCTTTTTTACATTATATACTTGTTCCGAACGAGAAACGCGAAGGTCATAAGCTCATTTATCAAATGCGTGGGAATTCTTAAACTTCGAAAAGGATGAGGCTCTGAAACGCAGGTCTAATCCTCCTGTTACACTAGAAGATAGAAAAAAGATGGTAAAGCTATCAACCATTGAACCGACGCGGAGAAAGTTTATTGCCGAAGGGTCACTCGAAAGCAAGTACGGGCTACCAACAAGGTGTTCACCGTATGTTTCCTTCGTTTTTGCCTGTCTCCTTGAAAATATAAAAAAAATAGAATACAAATTCCGTAAATGCGAGCTAAAAAGGGTCGCCCTTTGTGTTCAAGATATTGGACAAGCGCAGATGCGAGCCACATGTAGCAAGGCTGAACTAATAGGTTTAACCTTGATTTTTTATAGTAGGAATAACTAAACGATAAGAAAAGAATTTGGGACCTTTCAGGTCCATGTAAATCCACCAGCAAAAACCGTTTGATGAAAAGAAGGAGAGTCTCTTCAACCCTGCCATACCCGGTCAAAAACAAAGAAAAGGACCCGCGAAGTCGCTATCACCGCCCTCATAAAAAACGCACAAGTGCATGAGCGCTTAATCGATTGATTAAGAGGACTCATGGGCTAGTGCACTGAATGCAACTAGAGGCTCACGCCCCCAAAGTTGAAAACGGAGAAAGGAAATCAAACCTTTCTCAGGAACAAATCCTGAAGGGCCATAGGCCACAGCAAAGCCAAAAAAAGGGCTAAAGGGAGGAGCGGGGTAGCAGACGGCGCGCCATTGGAGAAGGGGGTTCGAAAAGCTACGCCCCGGGTCTTGGGACCCAGGGGAGGATAGCTGCAGGGAAGAGGGAGAATCTTCAAAGAAAAACTGAGGAAAAGGCCAGTTCGGTGCCTTGGTCCATCTTCAGAATTCCGTCCGGTTTTCGAGCGCATCAGACCTCGCTTCCGCCTCCCTCTAGTTCTCTAAGTCTTCGTCTCTTCAAGTTGTCAAACTTTGATGTGTATCGCGTGGAGACTCGGAAATTAACTTGTAACTAGAAAGGTCAATCAACTTCGACGTATTCCCTATGATAATCATCTTGGGAATCCAAGATTGTAACTTCGTGTGATCGTGAGAGTGCAGAAATGTGAGTGTTGCTTCAACGCATCGTGCCTAAAAACAATTGTTACTGTTCTCTCGAAGCGCTTTGTAACCCTTTCGTTGGTCGCTTATCGTGTGTGTGTTTTTCTGATTAAAACGTCTGTGCTAAACTACGAAATAAATTGTTTAGTGGAACCGCAACAAAGGTGCAAGTGTTCTATCTTATTTTTATCCCCACCCTATCCCAAACAATACTCATACAATTCACTTCAAGTTCATAATCACTATAATTTTCAACTAGCTTCATGTCAGATGGATTAAATTTTATACCCTTTCTACACATCAAGACCAAAGGTTTAAGAGCAAATTCCAAATCTTTGGTGTCGGAAAGAAGTAGAAGGGCACTTTGTAAAGTTTAAAATGTTCTCGTAGTTTGAGAATTACCCGTATTTGAGTAAAAGTATTGCGAATAATTACTAATACTGTTATAAGGTGCTATCCTCTCCATCATAACTATGGTGATTCAGTACCGGTACCAGTTATCTAGCTTTTGCTTCAACTCTATTTCCTCTCGTTCATTACTTTCTCCTTTCATTCTCTACACGTCTACTCTGACGAGCCTCATTAGCGTTGTCCTCATCAGGATTTTTATCAAGCGTCCGAGAGCTAAAGCAAGATAATATTGGCTTGCAAGGTACCGTGCGGATGGAGTGAGGAGCTAGAATTTTTGAAAATTGAAATATTCACATGCGAGCCATGAGCTATGAGTCCAGAAACGAAGAGATGGAAGCCGGTTTCGGGCTTTAGTGAGTATTTGGCTCTCGCGTATGTACCTACATATCTACGTTTCGTCGAGACACAATAGATTTACGTATTCTAGCAAAGAGGTAGAACTGTGGCACTACGATAGCCGCAGGGGAGGCTGCAATCTTGGCATCAGACCAACCGTCGCAAATAGGTATGCACCACAGTGCTAACAGAGGGTACCTTTTTATTTTACCTACCATTTCCTCCGTATCGTGCACACGGAAACTGATTTTACACTTCTGCAGTTACAAACACAGTTACAGTTTAGAACGTGGGTTCTATATCTGTATAACTTTTTAATGAACACTGCTCACTCTGAGTACGTGAGCCTAGCCATCCGTTAGACATTTTGTCACATCTCGACTCATTCAGTTCACCTATTTCTACTAGTTCAAATCAGCCGTTGGCATTACTTGGCAACATAGTTGGCAAGAGAATTTTATCAAGGTGCCTTAAATCCAGAGCTTCCGTATTTACTCATGCGTTGGACGATTAAATTATGTCAATTCATTTTATGGGGTTTTTTACCCCCTCTGCCTCCTTATTATGATAATCAGTGATTCTTTTGATAACTAATAGTAAGTTTATTCAGGAAATTAAGTTTCTAATGAATATGTAACTCTGAATTTTCGAGTCTTAAGTAATATAAACTTAAAGAAGAAAGTGCGTCAGCGAATCGAGATACTTTGGTTGAAGTCTCGCATGTGGTTGGATTCCCAGCCACGAAAATTTTTCCTTTCGACACTAATGAATTCAGAACAGTGGGGAATAAAGTTCCCCAGGGGGCTTCCGCAACGGGACCGAGATGGTAATGATAGTAATAATAATAATAATTTACGAGTCGGGACTAAGATGGTCACAACTTTAGTTCGAAAACCGAGGTATTACTGCAAGGAAACCGAGAGGGAAAAAGTCGCAGTATAAGAAAGAAGTAACGACATGAAATCACGCTTTGCCATCGTCTCCCTCTCTGGTCGAAGTCGGATCCGAGGCGATGCGAGAAAAAGAAAGTCAGAATGCACAAGAAAGAGAAGATCTTCAGAAAAGAAAGAGAACACGAATTTCTTCCAGGCGTTTTTATTATTTTTCGCGATAAATCAAGAAAAATCCGTATTTCAAAGTCGCGCTTGTCACAGTTATTTTATTACATCCTAGCTGGATAGAAATAACATTTTATGAATGCAATTTTTCAGTTCTTATTAAAAACGTAGTGTCTAGGCGCACCGAAAATATTTGCTTTGCGTTCACCGAATTTCGGTGAACCGATATTTGGATAATTTTGAAATTTTTTTTGAGATCTTATCTTAAAATTAAAGTCTATATTGAATTGATTATATATTTCTACTTTAGCATAAGTAATTAGTTTTTTATTTGTCATAAAAGTGTTTTTTATTCAAAAATAAAAATTGTTACATCCCTCCACAATTTTCCAGATCGATTATCCACTTTACTCTTGCTATTTCTTCGGTATATATCGAGTTGTGGACCTGATGCTGTTGAACCGAGCGCATAAAAGCGGGTAAAATGGCAGGTACATGGAGAAACGCAGGGTGAAAAGGATGAAAATTGTGTTCGATACTAAGGAGCGTCAGGAAGGGCACTCGATAAAGGGTCATTTCGAGGGTCGTGAGTAGGTATGCTTTCTTATATAGGAGGCTAAGGAATAGAAGTGCAGATAAAGTCGACCTCTTTTCAACATAAAAAGAGATCGTATAATATACGAGCCTCACAACTTGCTTCACAGTGGATGATTTTTAAGTTTTAGCTGGAATAATTAATAAACTTTCCACAGCATTTTCGAAAATGTATTCGCAGTGTTCCCGTCTTGAAGATTGCGTTACTTACATCAGCTTCCAAGATGAGTAAACGTTTCCCCTCGAATCCACGAGAAAAAGTTCAGCAATTAAAGCAGCATAATTCATTACCGTAAAATTAATGAATGCCAAACACTATCAAGAAGGTTGCACAGTAATCACTCTGAAATCAATCATGTCTTGAGAAAGAAATGAAAATGGAAGAATTTGCTACATTGAAGGGTGCTATTTGACGGGGGTGCAAAATTTTCTCAAGAATTATGACATCACTACGTTGAATCCTCTGGATTATTTATTGTCAGGATTATTTTTAGATATTCGTTCTGTGTACATATATTTAAATTTGTGTTTAAAATGTTCTTTTTATTAGACTAGGATTTATTATTCTCTACGTTTTAATTTTTTGCATATTCGAGTTTCAGGATATTAAATATAGAATTTCTCTTTTGGCTAAAATAATGAATATCGGTAAACTGACTACGGAAAATAATTACCGGTTGTAAACAACAGATATCCCGTTTTCCGCCAAATAAAACGCCAACTCAAATAATAAAGAAAAATTTTTGCTACGTTAAAAATCACGAAATTCGATATCCGAATCATACCTGATACGCAACGTGAAAAGGTTCGAATTACAGATGAATTAAAATCGTTGAAAAAATGTGTTTGAAAAGAGTCGTCAGATCCAGGCTGGGAAATTTGTTGAAATAATGGAAACGCGCCCTTATTACTAAAAAAAATGTTTTAAAAATATTTTGGACGAATGGAAATCTGATATTTGGTTTAAATTTAAATTCAGTGCATTTGTATCATCTTACACTCAGAGAAAAAATTCGGTTGATTCAATAAAACAGTTTGTTTAACCTAGTTTGTTTGTTGCAACTAAAAAATTTGGTCAACGCAACTAAACATTTGGTTCCTTTGAAAAAACGCAACAATTTCATATGGTCAATTCAAAGTAATTATTTGTTTGAGCATGTTTGGTTGATTCAACCAAATAAATGTGTTGAACGAAACATATTATTTATTAGAAAATGATTTGGTTAGTGTAAAAAAATGATTTGGTTGATTCAACCAAATAACTTCATTGACTAACTAAACATACCGACGCGACGCGTATGACGCGTATGCTGGTTGACGGCTCGAAAAGTGAATAGTATTTATTTAACAGTGTGTATTTCTATAAGTGTATTTATATAAGTGTATTTATATATATTTAATAAGTGTATTTATATATATTACACGGAGAAAAATGGATAGTCAAACTGACTATCTGGAGTGTAAACTATAGGACAGCCTTCTAAGATAGTTAACCTGAAAATCTGTATATACAATCTGAACATTATTGGGATAATCGACTTTACTATCTTAGATATTCAGGTTGACATATCTTAGATGGCTGTCCTAAATTTGACTATCCAGTTTTCTCCGTGTATACATATGTTTATTTATATAAGTGTATTCATTTCCATTATTGAATAGGTTATAGAGGATATTGGAAATCAAAAAAACTTTTTTTTTAAACCAACAAAAAATTTTGTTGGATTAAACAAAATATTTTGTTGGATCAACTAAAACATTTGGTTGGATCAACCAAAATATTTAGTACAGTCAACCAAACTTTATTAACCAAAAAATTTGGTTGAATCAACCAAACATTTGATTGACCCTATAGCAATGCATTTATTTGGTTGATTCAACCAAATTTTTTTTGAATCAACCAAACTTTTTTCTGAGTGTACGTATTTATTCTAAATTTGATACAAGAAAGGAAACACAGCGATAACCCAAGCAAAATAAATGGAAGCGTCTTGTCGTATATCGTAAATTCAATTACAAATTTGTAAAGGGACAATTAATCTAAATGTGCAATAGAATTTTCCTTGATAGTATACCTAGTCAGTCTAGATGAAAATTACCAACGTCTCAAGTCGTCTTTTATTTCCATATAACGTAATCACGAGACCAGTTTCCGTAGCTTCGAATCTCGAGAGAGCCGGTGCACAAGACAAGAATCTTAAACGTGTTCGCTGTTCAGTTGCAGGCTGGTCCTTGAAAATTTGAAGCGATCTGCACGGACGGCTTTGAATGGTCGCTAGACGGAGTTAAGGGCAAACTACCGATATCCATATATATTCCAATTTCAGTATAGGTACGCTTCCGGTCTTGATGGTGAGTTTCCCCAACGGCAGCTTTAATTCAATAATGATGTCTTTTTCACGGACAGCTATATATATATATGTATAATATCTCCTTACAGAATTCTATACCTAGGAGTAACAAGGATGAAGTCTCCAACAACCTGTCGAATATAAAAAGATTAAAGAATAGAATCAAATAAAAGAAGATTACCGATACAAAGAAACCATTGTCACAGAGCATTTGCAAAGTCGCTATCATGTCACACTGTCACACACTTTATTTTGCCATGACAAATACGAAAGTCTCACTCGAACGTGAAAACGGTACGACCTTCATCGGCGAGTTTAGTTTTGCCGTTTACTTTGGAAAGGTTTCGTTCAACCTATTAATGAAGTTAGCTCGAGAAAAGCTTTAGAATCAAGTGAATATTTGCCCCAGGAGCTACTCGAGATTCTGAGGCTCTTAGGAAACTTGCTTCTCCGTACGGCGATTCGCATTCGACGGATTTTCCTGAACAAGGGATTCTGGGAAAAGAAGTCGATAATGTAAATACAAGAGGGCGAAGGTACTATAAGCTTGTCGATAAGTTGGATGGAACTGAATTTTACCCGGTTGGGTGGATTGACACGCGAGTCTCTTGCATGAACTGGCTAACCGTACGTGCAGCAAAGGAAGAGAAGGGTCATCCCTCGTTTGTATTCCTCCCTCACAATTCACCTTGCTGATGTATGCGAGATATTCTGTCATCTTCACACCCATTTGTTTACCTGATCCATGTACATTAGCCGGTCGTTGCCAAAACGTTGAGATTCCTGAGCTCAAAGACTTTGTTTCTTAATCTTGAGTACGAGAGAATGTTAATTAAAATACGTAAATCCCCGTCGCTCAAATTGTAAAACACAAGGGTTTTATATCAAACGAAATACTTTTATTCATTTTTTACTTTCAGCCGTCCCACCCATATATGGATACTCGATATTTACTACGTGGTTTCGAACTTCTAACGTTATTTAAAATGCTCTAATAAAGTAGGAACAACTGATAAGCATTACTAAAGTTGAAACCTTTATGACCGAGGAGAGGTTGAGATTCTGAATAAGAATCGCGTAATAAGTTCAGTCAGACTAGACTATTGTATATATCTATATGCGCTCTTCTTTTCTTTCTTTCCAACTCGCACTCGAATGGAAGAGTGGTGAAATATGGTTAAGCCATAAGAGAACCACCATCTCTAAAATACTATCGCTTTCCAATAATATGTTACGGGGGTAGAGGAGTGTGAGGATGCAAGAGAAGAGAAGAGGTCACCGAAGAAACTGAAAATATCGTTCGCTCTGCGGCACTTTCCGACCATATGGTGACCAGCGTATATCATATTAGAAGCCAATTTTTAACTCGGTGGGGCACATTTCATGAGAAGTGGCGTTATAACAGCTCACCGCTAAAATCCAATGAATTGATGGTGAGACCTTAAGGGATAAAGAGGGTTAGTAGGGCTTCCCGGGAAGAGTAGATGGCTACAAAAAGAAGGAGAGGCTCGATTCTCATAAAATTGCACCCAAAGGGGAATAGTAATAGCTCAGGAATTCGTAAATCCTTCTCAACTTTCTAAACGACCAGGTATCAAACGAGAAAGCAAACATTTATTCTCGAAAATTATTCATTCATTTTCGTATGCATGAAAATATTCAATATATATACAGAAAACGTTCTCGAGAAAACTCGTTGGGCTTGCGAGAGGAAAACACTTCAAAGAGAAAAGAAATTGAAATGTGTTTAATAATTATTTTATTATTTATTCTTGATTAAATTGTTAGTCAATATCAATACCAGTAAAATATCAATACCAAATGCAATATTATAAAACATCTTCTTCAATTACCATTAATTTGGTATATTTGTATGATCTTGCTGAAACCTTAATGGGCGCTCGAAAATAAACAACATAGTATTATTTTTGGTGAAGTATAATACTGTTTCAACATCAGCCGGTAATAAATATGAGTAAATATTATTGGGCAAAGTGGCTAGTGTCCTGGAACGCATAGCTCGTTAATCTTCACTAAATGCGTCTTTTTAATGACATGAACCCTTAGTCGGTCGATCAACCCCATGTTCCCATGGGCGCTCTCAGTCTTAAATTAACCATAATGAAATAAGGATCACACGTAAAGTCGAGTATATGTATTTTATTGTACCATTTGAGGCTATTCAAGTATTACGTAAGATGTTTTTGGATTGTTTAAATCAGTGCTTCTTTACCCTTAAGATACTGTTTCGAATTACTATCCTTAATTCAAAGGGAATTGTAGTCTTTTGAATATTCATTAGCTAAGAGATACATTATAGTCTTTGTGTACTTTGTATATTACGATTATTATGTACTAAATTTATTATCTTATAACTTTAATGCAAATTTTTAAACTCAATTTTGCGTTAGTAAAGAACTTTTCTTTGCGGTTGCTTGAGCAATTGTACTGATTCAATTATTGCATATTCAATTATTAAAGTTGTTTATTGCACAAGAGCATAATTTTTCCTTGAGTAAAAGGTTTCCATTCAGTTGGTCGATAATGGAATTATTATTGTCCTTTGAACGTTCAGTTACATGGGTTCATTCACCTGTAGTTCTTTTGTAAAGTGAAAGTAAAGGAAAATTTTTTCATCTTGTTTTTTTAAACAACTTACTAATTTACGTCATAACAAATACATTTGATACAATAAGGGAGGCGGATGAAGTCGACGATGTTAAAAAATTTACTTCCAACATGACTGTGACCTGTTTCTTTCCACTTGAGGTAGTAATCAACCAAGAACGGTTCGCTGGTTTTCAAAACCGTGTCGATACCGGTTTCTGTATTCGTACGCATCCCTTTGAACGCATCTCAGCTTTACAACTAAACTAAAAGCTGAATATCC
This sequence comes from Synergus gifuensis, assembly GCA_904066015.1. Classification (NCBI taxonomy): domain Eukaryota; kingdom Metazoa; phylum Arthropoda; class Insecta; order Hymenoptera; family Cynipidae; genus Synergus; species Synergus gifuensis. The sequence continues at coordinate 253,426 of CAJFCO010000044.1, read as the reverse complement.
ACTAGGTCGTCATTAATTTTCCAGATCCCCTGAGACTCGCCCGTCCGTTGAGAAATTCGGTACTAGAAAATTTACTTCCTTCCCTCTACATCTCAAAGTAATTTTAGAAATAAAAATGCTTCCTTTATCGATCCAATGTACTAGTAATTAAATTCCTTTTTTATCTCTATTTATTTTTCTCTTTATAAAGTACAATTATTATTTTTTTGTGTTCTCATTTTCAGCATAACCATAGAATAACCTTGTTCCGTAATGGCTAAAAATACTTTTTTATTTGACTTTTTTAAAGGATAAAAAAATTAGTTAAAAATATCGTACATATTATCATAGAAGCTAGTTAGAATTCTGGAATGCATGCTTCTCTCTGTAATTATAGTAAGTATATTATTACATTAACTCTATAAAAAATAAAACATTAAATAAATTGACTGTTTACTTAGATTATGGTACAATTCATTATATTTTTAGAAGGTTTTTCATCTATTTTCAATTTTTAAGGTTTTGTGATTGCATATCGACTGAACGGTCTAACGGTTACATTAATTCATTATCTGCACATCACACGCCTCAATGACGTTATTCGTGCATTGGGGAGTTGATGAAAATTCCTTCTCACGTATAGCATTCGCAGTTGAGTCTATTCATGAAAATTTACCCACAATATTGTATTTTGACAACGATCTCTGAAAATAAATAATAATAATAGTGGGAAAATTGATTTTATCATCTTGAAAAAAATTCGCTCACGAATTAGCTATAGCTTATATGTATATTCAAAAGTGTAATATAATCATGAAAGATTGAGTGTAAAAGTTTGCTAATACGTGCATTTTTCTGACTTTTAAAATGTAGATTTGTGACTTATGTGTCAGCGTTCTTAACGTGCTTTCAACTACGCGTAGACTTTTGACCTAAGTTCGATAGAATAAGTTTCAGATGAATATATTACACTCTACATGCGCGGTGTTGAAGAGAAACTAAAAATGAATGTGAAACTAGTAAAAATACTTTCTTTCTGCAAAAGGTTTTCTGGATAATAATAATATGTGCAAGAGTTAGAAAATATCAGTATAAGTATAATAAATAAATTAATAAAGCCATACAGAATGTTAATGTTCTTATTTTAAATACTGCACTATATTCAAACAGAAATTACGTACCTTTTATGAAGAAAGTATTTTATAACTTCATTGGCTTTTAAATGTCAATTTAAAAACTTGCAACTCAGGATGAGCATTACAGTGCAGCTGTTCCATAATGCAAATATATTTTTTAAAACTATTTTCATATATAATATATACTTTAAGCCAAAGATGTTTAATATTTCGAAAATTATATATTTTTTTTAAAAATAAGTATCAGATCATTTTAAAAATCTTGGACTAATTAAGTCTGTGTAAAACTGTAAAATGATCTTTAAAAATTTGGAACTGAGTAACTTGCAGTGGGCTACAATTTAATTTATAAGAAAAGCCTGGAAAATGGGAAACGATGTAATGAAAAATTTCTGAGCTAAAGATTAACTTAGAGTCGTAAAGTTTTCCATTATATGGAATTGAGAAGGACAAGGTCTACTTTCCTTGATTTGAAATCCTTCATCCTACCACACTTGTCACTTCACCTTCCTATCTCAGGTTACAATTGGATTCTCGTGAAAAAAGTAATTGAAGAAAATTTTACAGTCCGAATAAGCGAATTTGCAGTTCATGTCGCGCTAACTCATTGCAAATTCCGCATTGTTCGAACTTAAACGTGAATATCGTGAGTTGAGTAGTATACTGCACGTATCGGGACTCGCAGAGTTTGCAGTGCAGCCAACCATCAAATTGGATTTCACGAGGAGTATGAGCTCGGCGGCATATTGCTTTGTTTTTTGTTTTATTTTATTTTATTTTATTTTTTGACAAACCAACTCCGTCAAGAAAATTCTGTCTACTCGTAATACGATTCCACTATTATTCGACATGCTGATAGATAACGATCTGTCCAAAATGTTATCAGTGTCATTTATTGAAGCGGATGAATCTCAACGTATATTGCAAAGTTCTACAAATTCCTGAAAAGAATGCATATCTGAAAAAGAGTTGTAAAAGGTGGTTGGAAAATTTTAGTTGAAATTATTAAAAAATGTGGATAACGTAATAAAATTTACATTTATCCTTTGCAAGTTCTGAGGGGCGATTATGCAACTTTTGCACTTTCACTTTCTCTCTCACTTTTGTAAAATTCAAATTTCGAAAAAGTGGAAGAGAAAGTTAAAGTGAAAAATTTACTTACCAGTTTAACACAAATTGCAGTTGCTGAATAATCCCAATTATCCTTTGAAATTATTACCAGTGGAATTACAGAATTTCTACTAAAATAATTCTGCTTATTATCAGACTCAGATTGCCATAAAAACTTCCTTGCTTTTCTCTAAAAGTTACAACGTGATATTCAGTGAAGTACGTTTTTTTTTCACTGCAGTAAAAAAATAACTGAAACAAGGAATAAGTTTCTTGCGTGGGTGAGATACTAAATTCCAGCTAACTGGTCAGGAAACTCTCTTCTCATTTAGCAATAAATCACGCATAGGCGAGCAGGGTCGCGATTTCCGTGCAATCGGTATTTTAGAGCGAGCTCGAGCAAGTACGCGTTCATTGATCGATCGTGGGTTCTTCACAACGCCAACACTGATGAGTTCCTATAACCACGGGATTAGGGTTGAATGGTTCGAATACTCTTGTCCAGTAATTTCCCATAGTCAAACCGTAAACTGAAATTTCTTCGAACCCACTAACTTTGACTTTATGAGCTGTTAAACTTACTCTCTGCTATTAATTGAAATAGTGCACACGATAAATTCTATTTTTTATGCAGTAAAATTAAAGATACGAAATAAAATTGCACGATCTAGTTCCACCTTCAAGTATCGACCTGAACTACTTAAGTAATGTTTGAAAAAAGAATGGAATGGCGCATCGCATCTTTTTCACAAGACCAGAGTATAAGAATCGGTTTCTTGTTCGGCTTACGATACCGGAAGAATGATCGCGCAAAGTAGCGCGAGAAGAGCAGACGAAAAGAAGAATCGGGACGGTGAATCGAGCGATAGCTGTGTGGGTGGAGGTAGCGAGGGCATGAAAGGCTCGGAGTGACCACCTGCTCTCTGAGTTTCAAACTATCTGGGGAAGGTCGTGCACCAGGGGTCAGAAAACCACCAACCAATTTCTTTGAGTGCCGGGTGGGAGCAGACTATTGTGCCTCTATTGTGATCCGATATCAGCGTTATTTTTGCCTGGATTGCAGAACGAGAACTCCGCCTCCACAGAATCTGTTATAGGATCATCGACACCTCCGACCTCTGGATCGAGTCAAAGGTCGAATTAAATCTCGCAGTCGAGAGATTTTCTTGGATGAGAAAAATCAGATATAGAGAAAGGCACCGGAAATTGTCACGTAAATCACCTTTGATTTGTTCCCTAGATTTATTGGAAACTTCTTTCAACGTTTTGGATAAAAACAAGGGAGGAGCATGAAAAGCGGAAATATGAAAACTGTAGATTCTCGGAGTGCAAACATTCCTTTCTTTATTCTTTATTTCTTTTTTCTACCATCAGCTTAAAATAAACGAATTTATTTTAACTTTGTCATAGGTAGTATAAAACATATTTGGTCATCATTACTTTATTCAATAAGTGTAGGGCTGACTTCATTCATGACTTTAATTACATGACATGAAAACTATTTCATACCATAAATACAGTTGGAAATTAACAAAATTATTCATATTGATGTTTTGACTTTAATGAAATTTGAGAACTGAGAAAAGTTACGTAATCGACACCCAGGGCTGACCATAATCATGCTTTACTACTTAATTTATAGTCCTAAGGCAGTTTGCCTTGTGTGATTTGTATTTCTGAAATTACAAATTTCAAATTCAATAATATGGTTCGAAATTTGTTGGTCGTAGCCGATTTTCCAGCAGAGATGGTCATTATTGAGATATACTACTTAAATCGTAAAAGAAGATTTTTAGAAAGCCTTAAATTCATAATCAATTTCTGAAGCTCGATTCGTAAATATTATTTAAGAAAAATTCATCTTAAAAAAATCTGTTATTTGAGAGGGAAGTAAAGTTAATAATACCGAGTTTTATGTACTTAATAATTTAATAGAAGTACGAGAATTCATGGAATTTCTGACGGTTTTGACAACAAAGGAACTATTTCGGTCTCTCCTTATTCAAGGAATAAGGAGCACAGATCTGAAAACCTCTACAAAAGAATAATTAGCCAAGTAATTGGCTTTTAATGATCGCCGGCGTTTATCTCTCGAATAATATTTTTCTTGCCACTCCGAACCGACGACTGCAGAAAAATTTTATTTTCCTTCTCTCCGTCTCTTCGTACTTTCTGCCTTCTTCGGAGATTCAATCTCATTATTTCCTCTCTTTAATTATTCCTTTTCCTTAAACGCTATTAGCAACTTCCCACGGGAAAAGTCTGTTGCCCGGCTTCCAATTTCCATTTGTTTCAACCTGTAACTCGTCTATCGACTAATAAATCTCTACTCAAATAAAACTGCATCTCTTTTACAATAAATTTATTTTTTATCTGTGATACGCCTAATTACCACTCGACTTGGTTCGCTTATTCATTACTAGAAGAATTTCTATAGCCTGTGTAGGTCAATGAGACTTCCATTAAAAAAAAAAGATAAAGTCTTGTAGTAAGCAGTAATACGTCTGGTTGCAAATTAAAAATCGGAAATTTATATATTTCAGCTTTAGTGTAACGTAGAACGCGAGTTTTTTTTTTAATTAGTTGGTTCTTATGAATCCTTGAACAGTATCTTCTTATTCCCGTTGGCAATTAGAGACTTGAGATAAAGACAAAATATCAAGAAAAAAGACAAAATAAGAAAGAAAGAAAATAAATAAAAATTGGAAACAGGTATAATTAAATTTTGTATACTTCATTGAATTCTTTATTGTAGAAAGTATCTGCCAATATGTCGTTTTTTTCTCCTCGACAAAAGATATTCACCATTAATAAAAAACTCCTGATTGCCATCAGTTTATGTGAATTAGAATTGTCTGTCACAAAATCCAAAGAGGGTCGTAGATACATTAGTTACTTACTCACGATTCCTAGGGGTAAGAATGGGTACTTCCTGGTCGGTTCCTTTTTTTATACTCCTTCTCTCTCACTTTCTCCAACCTGATGAGATGGTAGTGAGACTAGTGAGCATTAGCGTTAAGAGCAAGAGAACAACGTGGCCACAGAGCGTGGCGTACGACCAGTTCTCTACCTCGACAAAAGCGGTACGTTTGATTAATGGAAAGAGTAAAGTTGTCACCAAACGAGCAGCACTCCATCTCTCCACAATTCTTTGCCTCCCTCTCACTCTCGTTTATTTACCCTTTCTCGCATCCGCTTCCAAAGCCTGGGTCCAATCTGGCCTGACTTTTATAGTCCGCGATAATCTTCGCCTGAAAAAGAGAACCTGCACATTTCAAGCTACAACCTTCACCATGTGGCTACAGGGTGAGAGAGGAATAGGGTTGAGGGTATCTGAAAGTTACCACATTGAATGCGAACGTGCGAAATCGTTCCCGGGGCGTAAAACTTGCTCGGTTATCTCACGAAGATATCGGCAGAGTAGTTTCGCGACGTGCTTTCAAACGCTCTCTAAGGGCAGGTGTGCGAAGTGAGAAAACCTTCGACAGATTCGAGTGTAGGTATGTGGCAAATGCGCGTGTGTCAATTGTGAGAGAAACAGCGAAGAACTTGAGGCGAAATTCCGCAAAAAGTTTTCGTGCAATTTCCAGGCTACTTTGTTTCACTTTCTAAAGAGTGTGGGCGCGAGGAAGTTGCGTGACCAGAACCACCCTATTCCCGCCCCATCGCGGTTCAATCAATTCCACGTCAAACTTCCCTCTTTTCCAACCCTTGGAGCCTTCTCACTTGTCCCGAACGAGCCACCACCGAAAACTCTCTAGCTAGTCACGCCATGACATACCGATTTCCCACTAAATTTATTTTCAATACCTCGGCAGGAAACGTCAGAACGAACGGAGACGGAAAAGGGATGTAGAGTTTGTATGTATAACTTGTGAAAAAAGGTGAGAATGGAGAGGCAGATTCGTTTGTCGGAGAATCTGATACGTGTCACTGGCTAGACGTGGTACTTTTACATTTCACGATTGCTTCCGCTGCACTTTACGAATTTATAAGTAAATATTCTAGTTGCTCATGGAACGATGGAGTGATAGGACTTGATGGTAGTTATGGGTGTAAATAACTCTATTTCTGAAGAGGAAAACGCCTCAAATTCAGAAGATTTAGAAAAAAGGAGCTTGGAGAAAAGCAATGTCAAAAAAAACTCATTATGAAAGGAAAAACGTGTCCTAAAATAAAATAAAAAAAATATTTATTTATAATATATTCGAACTATTATCTGGCTCTATTGAATCGAGAGAGGACAATCTGCAAAAATCAACCACCTCCGAGAAAACCGTTGTTTAAGGGACGGAGTACTATCCCTAAAAAAATTTAACTGAATTAAAAAAAGTTATATAACTTTTCCACATTGGACTTTAAAAGATAAACAAGAAATTATTTTAGAGACCTTTTCGAACTCTATTAAACCCTGAAAGGAACATTCTGAAAGAAGCAACGTTTTCCGAGAAAAACCCTTATGAAAGGGATCCAGATAAAACGCACTTGTGGGACAAAATGTTAAAATTGAATTCCCAGGAAATGTATTGATGAGTTAGTATTGTATGTTAGTAATAAAATTGTCCCTACGAGTAATTACTTCTAGAATAAAGTCAACATTATATCCTACTTAATACCTTAGAACGGAATGTAAAATATTATGCTGTAAATACTTTCAAGTTGAAACATTTTCAAACTGTTATTTGTCGTCGCGAAAGTCTCGACCTATTTTCTGTATTATTTTCCGAATTACAAGAGTGTCGTGTCAAAAGTTCGTTCCGCTCGTTTGACTATATACAACCCTTACTACTTGCTACCCTCCGTAATCGATGCTGTGAACGGTTCCGTGAATATATTTCGTAGTTCAAGAAACAATTCAAGATTGTGTCAGTCTACAATTTGTACTCAATCAACATAACATGATTTAGTGTGGAGATTTTTATCTTAAATTGTCACGGATATGAAAATTAAAAAAATTATTTAAATTTTACATTACACACTCATTAAATTGCTGACACGACTAATAAACTAGCAGTAGTATATTTTCTTAAGTGGTTAGTTGACCTAACTATCCATGTTTCTTTAATGTAAACCTTTAACTAAAATAAGAAACAGAGGAAACAAGAGCATCTAAAATGTCAACATCAAGTGGTTATTGTATATAGGTGTATATATAGGATATTACGAGGTTAGAGGGTAAAAAGGCTCTTCAACTTAAAAATACCACCGGCCAACGGATAAAAAAACCAAGTCATAATTCTTTTGCTCAAGTTTCTCCTCTCTCTTCTCTCAAACTATTCGTTCTTCTTCGTTTTAACCTCAGTCCCAAGACTCACTCAACGATCTCTCCATCCGGCCATGAATGTCAACGAGTGGAAAAACAAGAAAATTCTTGTCGCAGTACCAACTTTGCAAATACCTCTCTTGCCTTTTCACCCTCTACAGATATTCTATACTATAATATAAGTTATACATTATACAAATTTATACCCATCTTCTTATTATTTTAAAAAAATGTAAAATTGTGTGTAAAAATTTTTAATTGGTTGTAAAAATGTCGAAATAATATTGAATATTTTTGTATCTGATTTAAATCACACAATTGCTAAAAATATTTCTATCTGAATCGCTTTTGCAGAATATTTGTTTCCAATCTGAAGTGAAAACATAGTAACGTCAATTTTTGAAGTCCATCAACCGGAATAAACATTTCTACCAACGAGTGGAAACTAAATTAAAAGTAAATCTCTGCATGTTTTTTTTTATTATTAAATTCGCATGTGGCTGTATTTATTTTGGCGGAACGAAATTTAGTCGTTCGTAATCGTTATATCCATAAAGAATTTCCAGTTGCGCCATCGAGAACTCGATTCGTAAAGCGTCAATAAACGTGTTTTGTAACCTTGTATATGACAGAGAAAATTTCGAGTTCCCGGTTTTTTTTCACGATGAGCCTACCGCATTACAAATGCGAGCACTTCACTCAGACACCTTGTACGTGTTTGGTTATTTTTCATTTATTTCTTTCCATTTTGCTTACCAATCTCCATGCCCATATTTATTTGTTTACTTTCCTCCACAATGGAAAATCACCAATTTCTTGAATTTTTCTCGCGACTAAAAATACATTATCATCAGTCAAAATTATTTTTCAAACTCGCTGTTGAAAGCATTCCATGTATGGTATTAAAGTTCAATTTATCTGGGAGTGTTCGTATCAATTTTTTATAAATTAATCCAACAGTACTTCTCGATCAGAGTCCATCTTTTAACAAGCTCGGCTGATCTCCGTTATGAACGATGCAATACTAAAATAACGAGGAATCAATAAGCCATCAATGTTGGTACTGACGTGAACCAGTTCCGAACCGAGAGTAGATGACCAAATGAAAAAATTTGGATAAATTAAAACAACAAAGGCGTGAAAATCGACCCGAATTCGCTAGAAGTGTCGATGCGATGATTCGCAGGACGCAAATTCACTATACCGTGAATCAGGTCAGAGCGGTGAGCTGCCAGCGGTTGATAGCATGTCGGCTAATTGATGCTGGTTTATTAGCTGCCTCTTTCGGTAGCGAGTATTACTTGATGCCTGCCTACCGCGGCCTCCGACGCCTCGATGCATAATTAATTTGAAATTGAACCACATCGCACGTGCTACAGGAAAACAAAGAGGGGAGAAGGAAAACAAAACGATGTACTTTTCTTGAAAACAGTTACTTCTTTCGGTTTCTCTCTGTTTTCGGGCTTTTTGAAGCAAATGTGGAAAAAATATACAGCTTTTTGAACTGCTTTGTTTAACTGTTTGTTTAATAGCCTTCTTTTTTAATGAAATGTTTCTTGCACACAGTTTATTGTGTTTCTTTTAAAAATTGGATTTTGACACGTCAACACATTATCAATATTCAGGTAGTGGTATCCGTATGATGTAAAAATTATAATCCAAAAGGTGAAAAGCGTTATGGCCTCGTAAAGACGGAAGGAAGGAATTGTGAATTTTAAGAGAGACGGAAAGAGGAAACGAGAAATCCAGAGGACGCATCACACTGTCTTTCGCTCCAAGACTGACGTGACGCATTGTTCCAGGAACGGTTTAGGTCCTCTTGAGTGATGTGTTGCGCCTGAGCCTGGCCGCCATTTATATGCACCACGCATATAAGTCAGGTACCTACAAAGTTAAATTGCCGCTCACCGTGGTTCAAGACGTATAGAACCAGGTGATATCAGAGTCTTGAGGCTTGAGCCGCTCTCTTTCCGTACACCGCACACGTTTTCCACAGGTTAAGGACTCACGATTTCCCACGTCTTTCTTCCTTATGCGACATTTTTTTCACCTCGTGAATGTCAGCTTACAATATATTTTAAAAAATTGATTAATAAAATATTGTCTTCACAGGAAAGGTGTCATAAGAAAAATCTATTAGTCACAAATACATTAAACGACTGATAAGAGATTAAATATTTTTTAAGTCCAGACTTCGTGATCATGTTATTTTTTCTTGATTATGATTTGGTTTCCCCTGCAAAAGACTTTCCCTGTATTTATGAAAATATGGCAAAGAGAGCACAAATGTGGAAGAAGTAGAACAATAATACAAGGTGCACTTTTTGTTACTTCTGACAAGTGTCTCTGAAGAATTTTCCTTGAAAAATTTTGTTCTCTGTTCCTTTGAAAAGTACTCTAGAATGAGGTTTCTTTTGCAATCCTGCATACGACTGCATGAGTATACAGTTTGCCGCCGTTATTCTTTGAGGTCACAACTTCCGCCTGGACGTTTCTCTTGCGACACGACAGTGTCTCGTCGCAATATTTGGACTGAATGCAGACTTGGGCAAAGAAAATACACTTCATTGTTCCACCCCAACTAGCATGATCCAACCGAGTTCATTGCAGTGTCAGTGGCACCTTTTTAGCTGTTTCTGTTATACTTGGTAGCACCCACGCCTGCTCTCATTCACTTCTTTTTTTTTTTTGCACCCAGAAAAGGAATGTATTGCACGATAGAAAAAAAATCACTTGATATTAATCTTTCACGCGATCTAGCGTGAAACTAGGTCGTATATATTCTCAGAAAAATGTCTGTCACGATTTAGAGAATTCTGAGTTATCAAATCTATCTCTAGTGTAAATTTTTACGCTTAATCAAATGGTAAACTTTAGAAAATCTCGCTAGTAATTTGTTACATTTAATAAGAAAAACGTAAATTGTGTTGCTTACCACGAGGAAACATATTAAATTATACTCACTAATTGCGGAAATTTGAAATCCAGCCACGTAGAATTTTCCACTTTGTAATTAAGGATTTAGAGCACTCCAGAGGAGGAAAAAGTATACATATAATTTGGAAATTTTTCTCAGTGGAGCCCTGAGATAAATTATAATTCCGAAGAAGGCCTTTATTCTATAACTAATGAACTGTAAAGACTCTTTTTTTTTTCAAAGTAATAGAAAGAAAAATGGCGGCTGTGAAGTATTTTTTCAATGACACCTTTTTTTGGGGATCGCGGCCAGACAAACAATTCCTGCAATTTTTAAATCAGAATAAAGACCTAACGTTTTTTATATATAAAAACAGCTAGATAATTTAGTAAATTTTGTTCAATTAAATCTCGAGAGCTTCTTCATCTCTTTCAAGGAATATACGTAGGTGTCAATAGAAAATAAACTGAAAAAATCACGACAAGTTGTTTCCCGTGAAATTCTCGATAAGCGTTGTACGATATATTATTTGCTTCCGCAGAGATTTGAGCCGGCAAGACAAATCCCGTCAATAAATGGTGCTCGTCGCTGTTGGAAAAGGCCGACGAGCTTAATAGAAATTTAATTGATCCTTCGGCTAAGCGCGGTCGTACGCGAGAACCAGTGGAACGAGAAGAGATTGAAGGGATAAAGGAAAATAGAGAAGTTGAATTAGGGGTTGCAAGCAAGGGCGACTTGACAGTGAGAGAGGGGAAATTATTACTTTATATGAAGGAGATTGTGAAGATGCAAGGATAATAGGCAATAGGTAATACATAAAGGAAGATGAGTATGGTTGCAGGAGAACTCGAAAATATCAATCACCATATATCTATATGGGAATAACAACGAACAGCGTTTTTTTTCACAGAATTTCACGGAGAAATCTATTATGTCAATTTTTTCTAAAATGGATTGAAATTTCAAAATATAGATTAGGATAAGAAAGAATAAAAAGGGTTGATAGGGGTGAGGAGTTAACAGAGTAAATAGAAGGAGGGAATTTTACAAAAATTGAAGAATGTAGATTCTTTTCATACATATAATTAATTAATGAAATTAGCTTAACGCTTCTATATTAGTAATAAAACCTAAATTAAACATACACTGGGATAATACCGTTTAGAAAAATAAAGACAATTTAATAAAAAATAATTATTCTCTTTAATTCATTAATCAGGAAATGAAACGTTTTCACAAATTATATAGTTACAACTAATTCCAAATTAGACTGAATACAAACAAAAGGAAATAATGAACAATTTTTAAATATAAATTATCTCGCGATATACGAGAGTACGCACCTCGTCAAGATGCCAGAAAGGGACTAATTTCCCACTAATGCGTGGGCCCGATCTTTATAAGTTCGCGACATTATTGTCACTCTCCTTCATTTCTCCTCCCTTCATCCCCATCGATGACCAATTCGCATGCTAAAATCTCGCGCGCAGCTTTGTCTCAAGCCTCCCGGCCACGTCTCCACATGTGTATGTATGAGTGATGCGTAAGTAAGGTGGGCTGAGAAGGAGAGGTCAAAGTGGAGAAGAGTAGAAGAAAATGAAATAGAGGGGAAGTCTTGCGAGTATGGTACTGAGGAAGAAAGCCAGAAAGAGAAAGAAAGAAAGAGGAGAGATTATGTTCACGCACGCAAGTATGCCATGTATACATGCGTGTGTATTCATGTGTAATGTGGAGATCCGTGCACGTAATCAAATTTACCCTGCTTCTAATAAAACCTTTTTGATTTTCCCAGGTAATCTCGGCCACAGTCGAAACTGTACACGAAAATGGCTGATAGTACATGGAGATTCTTCCATGCACCCTGAGACGCAGCGTACGGCTAAATTCCAACATTCTAGATCTCAATCGGATTTTAATTTTCAAATCCTCCCAATTTATTTGTAATTTAGTCAAAATCTTCAAAACTATTTTCCCTGTATAGCATCTTTTTCACAATCAAACTTTTCGCAGATCTTTATCAATCACTCAACGAGAAACGCAACTTAAAATTCGGAGATAAGTTCTGGAAACATCAACGAAGAAAAAAGTTTAAGTTCAAATTAACAAAGATAAATGTTAAACTACAAATTTCGCAATTACAAATTCACAGGTTTCTAAGAATCAACGCTGATGGCCGATTTTGGTTTCAGTTTAGTCGCTGTTTATCCGATCACGCATGATTCGCAGTATTTGTACAAACTTCGCCTCGCTAAATTCGCGTTCAGAGTATCTTATGACTCTAATCTAAACAATCAAACCTACCGCATCTTTATTTCGCATGACAAAACTCGGTGAAACAAAGAGACTTATTCTATATATATTTATAGATTAGCTTCGATAAGAACTGACAAATACGTTGAATTAAATCAGTTATATTTATTCGACTTAAGAAACTGTAAACGTTATTTAGATTTTGAACACTCAATTCATTCTAAGAAGGTACTATTGTTTTAATTTTACTTGAAAAGTAGATTACGGGAGAAAAAACGTATTTGTCGATTCTTATTTTACCTAAATTCCTAAACATTTAAAGATACTTAATTCTATCCGGAACAAAACCCGTACAGAAAGACGCGGTTCTAAAATGGGAAAATGTCAAGTACAGGAAACTTTCAGGTTGATTTACGTTCAATATCTACATTTCAATGAAGATTGATTTAAAACTGAGGCAATTTTTTTTTCAACCATATGTCAACCTTTTGATTGAACTGGGTGACACCTACAATTCAGTCTTCTTTATAAATATACCAATTTTAAATATATATGTAAAATTCTTTTGAATAAATCAACCTCGATTAATAATGTAGTAAAAACTGAAGTATAAAAAGTCACCTTGATTTATAAATCTTATAAATCCTATAAATAATAATAAATATCTCATTTTTAGACTCGACTAGAATTATTTTCTTTGACGGAGAAAACTTTTAATTGATATTTCGATTGCCAATATTGATGTATTCAACGCTCTCATAATTGCTTTGCTTTGGGTTTCATATCTTCCAATAGCTTACGAAAAGCAGAGATATAACAGTTGTGAAAAGGATTGGATAGGAAAAAGATTATTTCCGAGCCTGATCCGTCATACTGCCGGACGGGTAGTTTTTGCGTTGGCGTGTGCAAAGGATGTGGTAGATTTTTCTCCCCTAGCGCATTCTCCGCAAGGTAATCCCTGATTATCGAGATCGAATTGCTGTGCCAGCAGTATCCAATCGTTTTCCCTGTAATAAACACACGTGTGCTATTTTATACACGCACGTACATTTCCCATATGTTTTCTTTGCTCATTTTCTGCAATATATAGGAATAGGAAGAATGATAAAAACGATACATTCGGATGTATCAGATTCACGTATATTCGAAGGAAATGTTGAGTTCTCTGATATTAATATCCCTGTTTTTCTATTTGATGTTTATAATATTTTTTTAATATTATTATTTATGATGGTTGTATGGAATCTGAATTTTGAATTAGTAAACTTTCTCTCTTGAAAAAGTCATATTTAATATGATTTCTTAAAAGTATTTGGCTAAATAGTAAAACGTATGTTACAAATATAATTAAGAGCGTTTTATACTTTTAGTGATATTTTATAAATAGTTAAATAGATATTTAAAATGCATACATAAAAATGAAAATATATACATAAGTAACTCTTATGAATTTTAAAAGTACTCTTGCGCGAGTTTCTTAAGCAACAGGCTTCACTAACTAGCTGTTAAACGAGCCTGCTAACCGAAGTATGCTTCAGGGGTCGCAAGTACTCTTTTCTTTTCAGTTCTCCTTTTAAGAGACTCAAGTGTTTTTAAGTTAGGTATCCACACATTAGTTGTAGACTGTTTGATTTTTTTTTGCTTCACTTCTGGGGTGTAAGATCATTCCTCCATAAGAGTAGTGACAAGACAAAACAAGAACTTCTTGATTTTTACTCTCTGACGGTTGTTTTTCAACTTTTCTTCATATTTTCATTTCCTTACTTTTTGAGACCACTTTCTAAGTTATACGGGCAAACATAGAAATTAGTTTATCAAGCCTGTGACAAACTACGAATTTTTTATGGTTGGGGATAGTTTAACCGCCGTGGAATTCAACGAGAAAAATTCACAGTTGTTTTTTCAGTGGGCATGCTGAGTGGGCTACGGTGTCTTTCCTGCTACAGGCTCTAAAATTTAATAATCTTGGAACCATCGACTATAAAACAACTGGATGAAGTTGTGAGAAATTTTTCCGAAATTCCATGGTGAAGAAAAGCAGTTCCTGCCAGAAGTAATGGAGCAAGGTGCGGCGCAGTTATAGAAAGTTTTAACGCGCCCGGCGTGATCTTGCAAATAGCCGTCGTAAATCAATAGCGTCGTTGGGTGGGATAGGAGGTAACGAGAAATTGAAGGAGCCCCTCGTAAATGGATGTTCGCGATTGCGAGAAAAATCGTATATAAATGGCCAAGCAGGGCGGAGGATGAAGTTTTATCTGTCGAAAGCGGGACCGAGGATAAAGAGGAAGTATTAGGCGAGCAAATTCGTCCGTATGACCGGGCACGTTTGTGTAAAGCTATGTGTTTGTGCGAGAGTGATGGGTGGGGAAGGGGTCAAAAGAGGTGGGGTGCAAAGCGAAGAAAGGTGTCGGAGGATGTAGAATTAAAGCTCGATTATCTCCCTTATGGTGCGGTGACGACGTACATTTTTAATGTTCCTAGTCGACCTTAAAATTCGCACTGCCGCTGAACTTTCGTGTTCCATTTATCTTTCAAGTCGAACGCGTACGACGTAATGAGTCCCTCCAAGTTACGAGGTAACTTTGCGAAAAACTCCTTTGGACCGAAAGTCAGGAATCCCGCGGTCACGTGCTATCGGGATTTTCTTCTTCTCACACTCCAGCCTGTCGTGAGTCCGATTGAAAGTCGTTGAAATTTCTGCGAAGAAAAAAGAAGAGAAATAATTACCCCTCTTTGATAAATTGTTCCTATCTACGTGTACAGATTACTTAATGACGATTTAAATGGCTGTGAGTTGAGTAAGCGAGACTGCTGTTGGTACTTTAAAACCTATTTGTCAGAATTTCAGTTTTAATGAACTTTCCTGTTTTACTTGAATTATTGATCACTTTCTAATGTCTATTTCGGGAGAGTAGAAGTTATGACTCATATTCGTAACCTTCTTAAACTCTGAAACACTTTGATTTACTATTTTAAAAGTTATAAATAAAATATTTTTTAGATGTCGTAATACAAGAACGTGAAAAATGATCAAGAGTGGCAAGTTTTTACCTCCTTCTGAGGTATGCATAAAGATCTTTTGAAATAACCCTGAGGTTCTCTTTCGATCACTTTTTGCACTTACCATGAGATGTGAAACGGAAATATTAGGACCCATAACTTGAGAACACCCTATGTATACAGACTTAGGGATCAGCCACCGCTGCAGAAGACGGCACAGGGAAGCAACGAAGGGAGAGATTTAGTGAGATCTTACGGTAAAGTGTGGATATTGAGGGTATATCACTCACGAGCTGCGGTTACAGCCCAGCAACTGTGCTTCTCTCTGTAGCTCTCCAGAAACATCATCCTTAGATT
Organism: Synergus gifuensis; assembly: GCA_904066015.1. Lineage (NCBI taxonomy): Eukaryota > Metazoa > Arthropoda > Insecta > Hymenoptera > Cynipidae > Synergus > Synergus gifuensis. The sequence continues at coordinate 237,414 of CAJFCO010000044.1, read as the reverse complement.
CTGGTATAGTAGGTACTTGGCGAACTAACATCTATTCACCTCCGCGCCATCAAGGATCAGTAAGCACAGAATCGACCATCTATGTCCGTACCATCCGCAACCCATGCGTTCCGACGTCTTTAATGGTAATGCAAATTAGAAATCCGCCCACCCGATTACCAAACACCCATCCTAATGCCGCGTAAACTCGAACAGTACACTTCCCTGTGAACGATAATTAGGCGACGAGGTTTGCGACCTGGTAGTGAACATCAATCGATTTTAGAGGAAGGGTTTTGGTTCCCTTGGGTGAAGTAATCATTTTCACTTCTATTTATAGAAAAGATCAATTTTTATATCAATTATATCAAGTATATCGATTTTTCCTAAAGTGCGTCGCAATTTAGGGACAAATATAAAATTATTGGGTGGTAAAGTATATTTGATTAAGAAAAAAATGCATTTTTAGCATCAAGCTTTGTTTGTAGAGAAAGTAGCTCAAGGACATTCCGGTCCTGATATTTTGAAAGGATCCCAATATCTTTTTATCATTGTGGAATAGTGCTTTGATTAGGGAAATATTGCAGAGGCTGGAATTGTTGGTAGGTAACAGTGACAATACAAGCGAGGAAATCGATATCAACTCGGCGTAAAATAGGTTCGGATTGATGAGGTCGATATCCATGATGTAAAGGTAGTCATCGAGATCCTTGCTCGTGAATTAGGCAATCGACTAATTTCGGTGTATATCGAAACATGGACAGTATTACGTTAGGGATGCTAATTCCAAACACCAGGTGTGCCATGTCTTCGTTAGGTACAATTCAAAAGCACTGCTTGGATGTGAGAGAGTCTGACATTGATGTTGAATCAGATTAGTTGGACCGCAAAGGTGCTGTTGCTGCAACTATACGAGATAATAGTGTCTTAACTCATTTTATATGAAATGTAATCTAAATACTGATACCGTAATGTGAATAATAATGCTCATTAGACGCGGATATTTCATTGTTTCTATTAAGAGAATTATACAAACTTTATATATGTGGTTTACGCAGAATTTCAAATATATAGATATCGAATTTTAAAGTATTAAAATTTTATTTAAATTTTTATGTTGGAATGGTCAGAGAAAACATTTTCGAAGCAAAAATTCGTGCAGAAAATAAGGAGCTAATGCGTATTGTAGGTGAATTGAGATCAGTTGATATCCAGTTGCAGCGCTCTCTGCATATTTGTGCTCTCTAGTGAGCCGAATTTCGCGAACAATGACTCGTCGACGAATAGAAATGGAATTACGAGAATGAATGACGCGAGCCTCAGTCGACTCGAATAACTGGTATCATACGAGTATTACCATAGCAAAAAAGAAATGTAAAAATTGTTTTCTCTAAATCATAAACGTGCTTTAAATAATTGCTCACTTTAGAGAGTATATTTTTAAAATCATTTTCTCACTTGTTCTTTATTTTACATAATTTGTTTTTTGAAGTTCAAGAAATTGAATAGTTTGCTTAAAAGTTAATTTAAGGCAAGATTCACTAAAATAACTACCAGTAGAATCAGTTCATGTTTCTGTTTTAGGCCCCCCTTTCCCTCGTTGAAGTTCCTTCTCCTATTTCTATCTCTCCTATCGAGATATACGATATCTCCTCGTTACTGGCGAATTACTGAGTTGAACCAACCTCTGATTGCATTACGTCAGCGGCGAGTCGCACTTTATCTGCTTTAATTAATTACCGCGGCGTTTGGTATTGCACTGAACTCAGTGACCATTTTCTGTTGGAATTTCAAAGAGAAGACATTATCTTAATACAATTATTGATGTTTACTGTCATTTGTGGTTCAATGCAGCTAGAATGATTGATTTTATTTTATTGAATGAAATAAAAGGGAATCAATCTTTTACACCATAAAACTTAATTAACCTCATTACCTAGTTTCATCAAATACGTCTCAGAATATGAATTACTCCATTGACTAATAATTTAGTTCCGTCAACCAATTAATAATCTCAACTAGAGTTTTATCTTTTACGAACTGATTTAAGTTTTCAAAAATGAAAAATTATCTTTTTCAAGAAAAAGAGGTAGTTAGCTATCCATCTTTTGAAACTGTATATTTAGAAAACAGGGTAGTGAGGAACAACACGCTGCTTTGCCACATCAACTGGTTGGGGGCTACGCGTGATTTATTCTTGCCCTGTCGAAACTCGGAAAGTTCTTGGTTCGTGATGGGACTACCTGGGTTCAAACACTTTTTTGTGCGCGACTTAAAATCATACTTCACTTCTCCAACACCCCTCCGGCTACAAAAACCAACAGATGTTTCATAAGTTCTTCTCCATGACAAATTCTGAAAAATGGAGTACGTAAAACATACATGAAACCTTATTCGCCTGTAACTTTAAGACAATACTCAATCATTTTATCTTGAAATATTTTAGCGATCAATATTTTATTCAATAAAATTATCATTTCATCTTATATATCAATTGAAAACAGTTAAACGAAATGATTGTAAATTTTAAATCGATCAAATGATTGAATAAAGGAAAGAGATAACCCGATTCGTAAAATGGCGGAAGGTTGGATTCAGAATTTCTCCTTTCACCTGCACATTGCACGAGGGACAATCCTAACGAGCTAAATATGAGAGAATCGACCTGGAAGGAAGACGAGTCTGACTGTCGGATGCAGGCCACGTTTCGTGAAAGAGAAGAAAATAAGAAGCTAAAGAGTTTCGAGTTTCATTGGAGCGACCATGATACTACGAGTGCTCACTGAAACTCTAGTGTTCCCTCCCTTCTCACTAACAATAAGTTCTTTTCTTTTAGGGTTTTCAAGCTTACTGACAATCAGCATCGAAACACACAAAACATTTTCATTCTTTAGAACTTATTATAGAAATATTCTTAGAATCTTATCAACAAAAGTAGCATGTCAAAATCATACTTCTCTAATTATACTTATATATTCTCAAGCTTTTCTTATAATTCTTTGTTGTCAATAAACTTGTAAAGACATATAAATTACAATGTTGTAGAGACCATTTAAACTTTACGAAGTTACTATTCACATATCTTCATGCAAAGAAGCTCCTGCAATATGCTGAAAACTTTTAGAATCTTCTCAAAGGCGTTTTGAGAAGGTAGTAACTTGAAAATATCTAAGCTGTTCAAATGTAAGTTACAAAGTTGAAAATAGCAGTTGATGAATAAATCAGAAACGTAGGTACAAGGCAAGGTGGATTTTAATCATGGAAAGTGCTGCGCTTTACTAGTGAAAAGCGGTTATCGACCTAAAGTTGAACCGATGGCAAGAAAACGATTGAACGATTAAAACGGTGAGGGTGTTTTTTGGTCTGCGGTTGATTGAGATAAACATTTCCTTTGTAACTATCTTTCAAAGGTAGATCATTCTTCTAACACTGTAAACAGTCTTGACAATGGGAATACAAAGCCGAAACTTGAACGGAAAACTAATACAATATACCTGACAGAAGCAGATATACAATGTATAATACTTAAATGTCAAATGAAATTCAAGACTTTAAAAATTGCTTACACTGTTAAAAGAATCTATATGAAATTTTAATTTTATATGAAAAACATATATAATTTTATATTTTGTATATTGAAGTTTGTATATTAAATTCAATTAATTTACATTAAAAATAATCTAAGCGTAATAATTTTATTGTACATAGATATAGATTTTCATTTACAAATGTATATGAAGTTATTTGCGTATACATTACCTATATTAAAAAATATATATAGAGATTTCATCTATATGACAATGTGTCGGTGTTTATCCATTAAAATTCTACTAACATTAATGATTAAAAGTTCTTGCTTTGAAAACATCAGCATACTTTAAGAAGGTTAGTTCAATGCGATTCAAAGGGCAAGAAGATGTGTACCTCGTTTTACAACCAAAATCCTAAAGAAGCTTTCAAGGAAAAACTTTAGACGACGTGCTTTGTTCTAAACTAATGCGACTTTGTCTTATCATGGTTAAAACTGAGATGCTTTATATGATGGGAAAGGGGAAGCAGAAAAGAAGAAGTTTGAAAAGCTTCTTCTAACTTTTTGTAAATGAAAGTGATATCAGTTTTCATATTTCTTATTTCCGACTGTCTTGCAATTGACTTTTTCCGATAATATAGAGTAACAACAGAGATGAAGCATTATCATGCATTATAAATTATTCTATATATGTATATATTGGTTTTAAAACGAGGAAACTCATGAATAATCCCACCAATCAATTAGTATAAAATTCTCATTTACAATATAATTTTCCTTGACTGACAATTGCTTGTGAAATGATCAATAAATAAGGCAGAGAATTTATAGAGTTTAGTTTAATGAGTCTTTTCATACACTATTGTCTATAATTGCACCATTTAGGAAGAACGATTAAATCACTTGACAAATTCAAATCACCGGGAACAATCATCGGTTTGCTGTTCAACTCAATAAGGTTTTACAATTCAGACGACAGTTTGGAATTTACTTCTGTGATGATTTATAGGACCAGGAAATAAAAAATTACGTAAATTTCAACACGTGAAATTTGTAGAAATTTTAGAATAAAATTCATTTCTTTCCATAATCTGATCAGATTATGGAAATGTAATTGTAAAGACTAATTTTAAGTCCAGAAATGGTTTTTCAACTACAGTTGGTACTTGCGAATAAGTATTGCACTAATTAATTTAGAGGTGCAAGATGGGTACCGATTTAATTAAAAATCTAAAAGTGTTATAAAATAGCGAAAGGAATTTAATCTAATTAGAATTTTCTCTAATTTTTTCTTTGAAATTCTCTTCTTCCAAGCTCGAAATAATGAAGGTGCAACTAAGCCCACGATGCAGACTGTATAGTATACTTGATACCAGTGGCCACGAACGTTGTTACGAAGGGACTAGCCATGCGAACGAAGAAGTATACACTCCGCGCGAGATAATTTATTTATGGAAGAGGATGGGGGTGATAAAAGTCTTCTGGAGGCGGGGATTGAGCCGGGGCATTGTTCTTTATTACGAGCCGGACTACCGTTTGAGTGGGTTGCATAATGCATTACAGTTCTTGTTTGGCTTCGGAATGATGCTGCCTGCTTCGACTCCAGGGATATTCGACTTGCGAACACTATAATTCTCGCTGTGATTTCCTGCTTCTGGTTCAATTCCCATTTCGAATTTTTTTCCCCAATACTTCTCGACAGTGTGCTCAATTTGTTGATGACAAAGATGATTGATTTTCAATCTACGATTTCTCGTTATAAATTGATGAAGTCCTTTTCCCTACAGAATTAATTTTATTCTACTACCATTTGAGTGCATTCAATTTTATTTCTTTCAAGGCAACGATTTTTGGCTGATGAAATATGGATCTTTACTACTTTTATTTATTTTTACCTTTACTGAATTAAAATTTAATTACGTTGTTTATAGTAACATTTTTTATAGTGATTTTATAAATTATGAATTATCAAAACATAAATTAGGATGGCACGTAAGCTGTACGACCTAACGTCTGCATATTTTCCATTTCGTCAAAGTTAAGAGTAATAGGATTTTTGAGGTATGACAGAATTCTAGCTTTACGATGGCATCTAAAAAATCATGGTTATAGCTGACGAAGCACTGTGTGGGATCGCATCGTTGCCTGCAAAAATAATGTGACATGGTCTCTGGTAACGTCAGCTGTTCCACCATATGCAGTACGTGCAAGTTTTAAAAATAGCTAGATTTAAATTACTATTAAAATAAACATTTTTAGTATATAATAACTCAGGTAAACAAAAAGCTATTTAGTGGTTTTTATAAATTTAAAAAAAAAGTATATTTACGATTTTTGTCTGACAATATATAGACCTTTACTACTGCCCCGCTGTAGTAAACTTATTCTTTATTTTGAAACTTGTTGAAGAAATATTAAATGAAAATGAATTTGAGGCGGTGGTTTTGAACTACGCGCGAGAATAAACGTAGGAGAAGTGTGCGAATGATCTTATTGGCCTATCACTCAGAAATCTATAAACTATCAATATTCGAGGGGACAATAGAGCTCGGGAGGGGATAAGCGTGCGAGCTATAGAATCAAGTCAGAATCAATTGAGATTTTCACCTGTGAACATTTTTCTGATTTTCGCTACGTTTAAAGCCATAATGAAAGAGCTCAAAGGTACGCATTATTGAATCTCGCGATGTGATAGTAATTTTTTGTTAAGATTATTGTGGTGATAGTGCTAATGAAATCATTCGTGTATTTATTTGTTGCAGCGTGGCGAATTTATGTGAATTGATACGAAGTTATGTGAATTTATATGCATTTATATGAAGTTATATGTATCAAGTTATGTCTCGATTTGTTTGATTGCTGAATCTGAATCTGGTTGCACACGTTTTCTTGGCCAGTCGAAAGGACTGATTGTTTTCTATGAGGCCAATATCTATTCGGAGGATAATCTAATCTTTCGTCAGAGACTTCCAACATTAATAACTCTACAAAGGAATAAGTCTCTCTCTCGGCTTCAAATGGATTCGTGAGTGAATGATGCGAGAGCATAATTGATTTGTTGACGTTTGTTTATTTCATGTTTATTTATGTATCTTTTTGTACTGTTTGACCATTGACAAGGGAATCTCCTTGTTAACGGCTATTACTTTGGCATTTTAATGTATTTGATATTGATTTTTTCTTTCATATGATTTTTAGCCATTGACTTCGCATATATTGTATTTAAACATGTATCTTTGTATTTACGCGTGATTTATTCTATTGTCTTGGAAATTTTATTTGAAATATTGATTTGTGTAATTCTCAATTTTATTTCGCTTTGTAACGGTTTTCAAGTTTATGATTTTATTGATTTGATTTCGATCGACCATGTCTATTATTTGTTTTGGAATCGTATTGTTCTGAAGGCTATTCTTCTGTTATTGTTTGCGTCGTGCCTTTGATTGTCAATAATACTTGTTCGTTAGATTATATTGTAATTATTCTCTCAATTTCCAAACCTTATCTCGCCTTTTCAAATTTAATTGAATTTCAAATCTCTTAGTTATATTTCTTTTGTTCAATTCAAAATACATTTCTTATTTTACATTCTGGTTATTATTAAAATTGAAACTCTTTTAAATAATAAATATCATTCCAGCTGTCGAGCATACGCAAATGTGTACCTAATAAAAAGTTTTGGTCACAAATTAAATGAATTATGTGGAATAAAATGGAATTATATTGAAGTTAGTAAAATAGTCGACACTTGCAATGAGTCATATAAGTTTCGAAGTTCTGTATAAGTTCAGAATCTAGACAGATCGAAGAATTCTAGCAAGACTGCGTAGCCTGTACTCTTATGTTACTACTACCAATCTGTACTTCTCGCAAATCCCTCAGGGCTGCATCAGACACTTTCTAGATTACATTCGACCCCAAGTCAACCAAAAACCAGATGTAATTTGATCTTATACTTTATTTCTTACAAAAATGTGCTGTGTCCCATCTTCTTGAACAAAAAAATACATACTATCTGAACCATATTGACTGTTACAGATTCTAGGAAATTCGGATCTTCTTCGCCTTTATATGTATATTTTCCAGAGATGAAAGAATTTTGAAAACTATCATTCTTGAGAAATGAAGCGTCAAAGAATAATGTAATCAAAATTTCAAAAAGATTTATGTCCAGCATGCACTGAACTTTCATCTATATATCTTTCGTGGATATCTTTCGGACGTCTAGAATTTCGATGTGCATTTCTTTTTTTTTTCCTGGGTAGGGACTCTGAGTTAGACGCCTTGCCACGAAGCTAACTTTGCTAATAAACAAAGCATATTTGACGAAACGTAAAAAAATTAATAATTGTCAAAATAAAAAACACTATTTTATCTGTTCCTAGACTAAAGTTTGAATTTGGCACTTTTATGGATGAAGCACAAAACATTCATGTTATGAAGGTAGTAATTCTTGCTTTGCTATGAAGCTAGAGTGTCTAACTCAGAGTCCCTCCCCTGGTTACATTTGCCTGAAATTTTCGTGGTCAGTGGACATGAAATTGCTAACTAGTTCCAGGCAGTACCAGCCAGTTCAGGTTCAATTGAATAACTTTTGGCATGATGAATAAAATGAGGAACGTACGTTTGACGCGCAATAGCCAATAACTCATTCGCGCATAGGTTGAAGGATAGAGTGGACCTATGATCCTGAATTGTTGCCGTCGGTGTAAATTAGCGCCTGTAGAAAATAGCCGCTCGATTAAAAGTGCAAAAAATGCGGCGTGAGTGGCTCGAGACCCGTGGGGGGTGGCAATCAATCAGTTCAACTACCATTTATTTTTTACTCGCTCTCTGCGGAAGAGGATGGGAAAGTGGCAGTGCGGTGATCGAAGGAGGGTTGAGGGAGAAATAGGATCGACGATTCGGTGTGAAACGGATTTGAGTGGGGGTTGGGCGTTGGGGGAGGGAATGAAACTCGGAAAGGGGAGTAGCGACAAGCGATTGTAATTACGTGGGGTGCGACTGAATGACGAATTTACACCGCAACTAAACTAGTTACTTACTCTTAACTCAATGAACGCACATCATCGTTATCCACAAGTAGCACATTATTCACTGGATGCTATACTTTAATTTCTGTAATAGATGTTGCTAATACAGCATAAAAGTTTTTAGCTTTTGCAACTATAATACAATCCGTGTTGTGGATTGTTCTCAGTTCAGGTTCAAACAATCATAACTTGCTTCGAGTTTGTGTAACATGCAAGTTCCTTCTAATAGCGAGTTTCGAACTGAGATGAGGTGCACAAACAGACCGAGATCGTAGTAGTTACGATGACTGAGGTTTAAGTTCGACTTTGATGTTATTTGCCATGTGCAACTGCACTGGGTGTATATACGTGTACAATATTCGAATATTTGATTCAAAGTGTCGATAAATTGTTATTGTGTTGAGATTATGTGCGTCAATCTAGTATTTCCTGTTACATACTCCCTCTGAAATTATTTGTATTGTAATTATAATATTGCAATGAAATTTTGGGAAATCTTACCCAATCGATTAAGCTCGGATGGCTTTAAATGTTGACTTCTTGTTGATGTCGTTTCTTAACCTCTTCAGCTGTTAAAGACTTTCAATTTAAAAAAGTATAATTTTTTAGACTTTCATATTGAAATTTCTCAACATTTAAAACTCTGAACTGAAATTTTCAATAACATAATAATGAAAAAAATGGAATAAATGTATACAACTTGAACAAAAATAATAATTTTTTTCCAACAGGTATTTCTGTCTCATTGACAGTAATAATAGTAAAGAATCTTTAGACTTAAATGAAAATTATACAACGAGCATAATCTGTATTGAAATATGTATATTTGTCTTGTCAAGTCGTGACATAATATTAACGACAATTTTTCCTTTTATTCAAACATAATGCATTCGTGCTCGAAAGTCACAACCAGTAGTATCAATTTCACATATTCACTCTCCGTGTGCATTCATCACATGGACATGAAATACATATGCATATGTATATATAAACTTTTTTTTCCTTCAAAATCAATAATTAACAATTACTCTCGCAATATAAATCTACATGCGTACAAGAATGAAACTTGACCAAACGTCAGTGGGCCAATGAAATATGGTAGCGAATTGGCGGCAGTTTGTGAAAATATTTATTTTCATAGCAGCAGTGTCGGGTAGACAAATTTATGCTTTGATTGAGTTGATTACACATTTATTTACAGCAACTAAACTTTAGTATTCATTCATAACTTACTTTAAATGGTAATTCGTTAATAACACTTTTTATATTCGATTATCATCTGACAAAAAAAATTAACAATTGCTTAACACTTTTGCATTATGAACAGGCAAGGGACAGACGGAATTGCATTCATTTTAATTAATTTCTTACATCTAATTTTGACTAGCACAGACTTACAAGTATGGAATAAATAAAATATGAACATCACCTTTTTACACGTGAATTTCTTAAATTAGAAATATTATATTATAAGCTGTATATTGTGGAACTTATTTACAGAGATTATTATCAGTTTATAATTTAATTTCTACATTTAAGTTCAAATTATACATTGATATATGTATATATACACACATATATTTTTCTTTACATCAGTTTTATTTCAATCGAAGAATAAACCTTGTTAGACCAACTTTTTCAGGAAGATCAAAAGCCTCCATAAAACTATAAAATAATTAAACAAACCATGCAAATCTTTTCTAAAATCTATACATTATTTTTATTAAAAAATTGATGAAGTTGGATAATATTTAACAATTTCATAATTGAATGGAAATATTAATCAGCCTTCTGATTTTCTAAGTTAGATTAACATCAACATATTTTAATTGCAACTTCCAAACTTAAACTATGGCTAGCACTTGATCCTCCTTAAAATAACAAAACATGTTTTGGAATAATTTAGTCTATCCCTTACGTGTTCGCTGGAACCAGAAGTGACATTAACTGAAATAGCTAACATTTATTTTTGGGCTTGAACGCTCCTAATGAAGGGCTGTCTTTTAACAAAGGGATTTCGGTTCGCACATTGGTGACACTAAAACGAAATTCGACAAGGAAATCTCGTTTCTCGTGCAAATCACGACTCGTATGTATATTTGGATTGATGGATCCTATTTTCCCGGACTCAGGCAAGTGTATTTGAATAGGTGCACAATACGAGTAGTACATTGTCAAGAGAAGCATGTGAACGTGAAACAACAAGGTTTTCGAGTGACTTGCATTAGCACGTTGCGATTTCGTGCATATATATTATCAATACGTGTATGTATATTTATACTTAAAGATTTTCTCTCATTCACTTACCTGTCTTCATATATATACGCAAAATGTTAATATATTCTAATTTCGTTTTATATATATATATATATTATTTTCGCATTTTTCGTGATATGATACAAAATAGTGCAGAACTTAAACAATTCGAGTCGCCAAAAAAAAAAAAATATATATATATCATTAAAGCACTGTCAGCGATCATTAATTACATTTTATTTTTAAAATTTAATTAATGTCTCCCAACCTTTTATATGTCGAATAGCAGTGGATGATATGATATTAAATCGACATTTTAATTAAATTAAGAGAATTATTTACATCGAATATGAAGGATTTATATAATTTACAATTATCTTTATAAAAGAAATGTTCTATTGAAAGTTACTGTTTAGTTTAGACATTTTCTAGCTATTTAGAATGATTATAGAGATTTTTGTAAAATATTTTCTACCATTGTCAGAAATCAGCAGATGTTGGGATATGAATAGTTAAGGTTGGGAGGCAGAATGAAAAAAAATAATCTCTCTCGTTGTAGTTTTTGCGAAAGCAGTGAATATTTATCCGTCCAGACACTTTATGTGGATTAAAAAGAGCGAATGGACCCTCACAACGATAAATTGTACACCTAAAGAGACATACAGCTTGACGTTATTCAAGCGATAACCCGTTGTTTGCTTGGGAAGACTGAGAAAAAAATGCTATTGAATCAATGGGCCGCACTATCGCTCTCGCGCTTAGGAGCAGATATTTTTCATTCAAATGAATATACTACATATAAAATTCATAGCGTAACTGTTGAATCGAATTGAATAATTGCAGTTTTCCTTCAATATTCATTTGAATCAAAAATATCTGCTCTTGAACGAGGGCGATATAATATAGGTATATAGTATGGCCCATTGATTCAATGGCATTTTTTTTTCTCAGTGAAAGCTTTTATCAGACGTTTCAATTTGAATGCTTTCTACACATATGATCAAGATATTTGACGATAAACATTACAAAATGATAAAAATTCTCGTTCATTTGTAAAAATTATCGTCTCGGCCCTTCTGTTTCCACGAGTTTCCGTTTCATCGAGCGATGTCGAGTATTGTGGCACATGTCAAATAACTTGGTTTTTTTATTTTACTTATTTTCATTGAAAAATTATTTTATTTAAATAAGGTTGTTTTTGTAAAAAATTTTTACATTTTCCAACGCAAATAAAGAGAGGTAACCGATTAAACAGGATTAAACAGAATCTCATATGTGATGCTCTTGATAAGTTTTGAAATTATAAAAACACTAGTAAAGCTTATATATGTAGATTAAATTACCTCAAAGCTAATTTTACATGTTAAATTCACTTTCCTTATTAATTAAAAAGCCTCTTCCATTCAAAATTAATATTTCTATGCAATTTGCAAAATTCCTTTGACTTGAAAGCGTTCTGCTAATTGGCGCAATTTTCAGATGCTTGAATTAAAAATGACATGTTTCGACAATTCACCAAGCTTTGCAAATCTGTAGATATTAGATGTGTAAGAGGCTCCCGAATATACTGATTATGAGCTGTAGTCTCTTAAGTCACCTAAAAAGCATTCTCTGTAATCGCGAGTTATTTTGTGTTGCATTTTTAATTGCAAAGTGTTCAAAAGACGAACGAACGAGAGAACAGGATAATTAACCTTTCCTTTGGGAGGATGTAGAGCACAAAAGACTTGTTCGTTGACGTGAATTCAAAATAATTAGCGTCAAAAGGCTTTTATGAAACGCGTAGGTGTACCAGAGAGTTGTAGTCTAATGATCGCCAACATGCCTCTGAAGTGCGACTCTGCTCTCATTACCAGACTTCTAAACACACGTCTTCTTTGTCCTTTTCACGTAACAGAGTCGAGCTAACGGAGGTTCTATACATATATATTTACATCCATGGAAACACATATCGAAGAAGCAAAATTAACGGCTCTTCGATTCTTCGATCCTTGCATTAACACCGCAAGTAGTATACACGTACATTACATGTATCTAAGTTTCTTTTTTTATGTCTTGCTGAAAATGTTTCGTACTATAAAATAGTCAGTGATGATTCACTAGGAATTTTGTTTTTGATTCAATTACATTACAGAATTAAGAATTAATACAGTATCTTCCTTCAGAAATTGTCTTTTGCAGTGAATTAAAGGACATCAATCATCATTTTACGTACGCTTATAGAGAGAAATTTTTCTATAGCAGGAAACATTTGACAGTAAGTGTTGTTAAAGTATATGAATACGCCGACCATTGTCAGATCATTACAACCTAAAAGTACTTACATATTTAATCAGTATACTTATAGTTTAGTGTCCTTCAGTATAAGTTGTTTTGGTACGAAAATAATTTAGCACAAACTCTCTTTCTCACAATTTCTATCTCAGTAACCATCGTCCATGTTGGAAAGAAAAGGGCGACAAGGAGAATAATCGCCATTTCGAAGGCGCCAGGTTCTCAATGTTGACACTCACATTTTCTAACATATGCTAACTGGAAGCTCCATCCCTGATGCAAGAATCACCTCCTGAAGGCCGGAAGTAGTGCACAGGATAAGAGGGCAAGGAAGATCGAGAGGTATACCTCAGGGGTTGAGGCGGCAGCGTCTGACGGCAACTCACCCGGAGGCCTCATCGACGATAATCCGTAATCTCTGTTGTAATCTGCAAACAGAATCGCAAATCTCTCTACATTGAGTTATAGGGAAAACAGGTTTAGATATTGCCAGAAGGAACTAAGCATCCGCCATTACGAAATTTTGGTCTCCATTATCTTGAACTACATCGAATCCTGAACACTGACAGACAATATTGATCCTGTACGGGGTCAAATAATTCGCCAGTCTTCTCCAATATTGGCTCCTAATATTGAAACAATACCAGAACGTGTGATCGCTTTGGCAAAGTTCCAATTAAAATATGAGTTTTATGTTCATCGCATTGACCGAGCGTTTTTATACAGAAAGAAGATTAAATAATGCTTATTATTAAACTGAGAGATTATGAATAAATGTCAAAAAACCTCTGTTTTCTCCATTTATAAACGATATTTTATTAAATATTAAATTAATTCTGTCATTTTTTCTGAGTATGTAAAAAAGTTAATTAGTAATTTTTATAATCCTTGTTTACTGTATTAAACTACATAAATATCATTCTTTTTCACTTTACATTATATTAATGAAGAGATAATTAGCTTTTCTTTCAAGCACTCTGTCAATGGTTAAAAAAAATTAATTATATTTTAATACTTGATAGCTTCTTCTTTTCAGAATTTCTATATCTTGAAATGAGATGATAATATGAAAGAATTATTTATTTATTTGAAGGGATGTCGGTCAAATTATCATCAATTTTTCTACGGAAAAAAAATTGTCATTTCCTTCTCCAGCGGATACCGACCAAACCAACTAGCTCGAAACTTTTCCCTTGAGAATCGTAACACCGCAACTTCCAAGATCGACGATGGCATTGCAGTTCGAGGCTCGGGTTACGCGACTGCTTCGTTACCTTTTTTTTTTCATTGAGTTTAATTACTCTACCCCCTATTCCCTCTCACAGTATAGACTTAATTTTGAAAATTTCAAAGAACTCGTGTAATTTGACGCGTTGATCAAGAGAGAAAGTATTTCTATTTAATAAATAAAGATTTTCTTTATAAATAATTTTACAGATTTAATTTTCCTCTGATGAAACACATCTTAATGAGAACTTTAAGTCCCATAATTTGTGTTGCACAACGAAATGAGAAGATCGTCAAATGTATTCAATTTTGCTCAGTTTTGCTGAAGTCCTACTTTGTTATGATGCGTAAAAATTGTAAATATTCAATTCAAATTATCTTTCTCACTATTTTCAAGACTAAACGTCCACTTAAAAATAAATTTCGGGCAAATGAAAACTTTTTTAATAATTTGATTCGACTTTTTTAGGAAAAAAGAACCCTTAAATCTGTATTCATAATTTATTTATGCTTGACGAATTCAGTATAGAAAAATCCTTTCGTAGATTTGAGGATTTTTCTTTTGTTTTGAAGAAATTGCCGGGAATACATGTCGCACGTTCTTTTTCAGAAAAGTTATTTCGTCGTACCACCGACGGATAAAATCGACGAGACGTGACTTTCTGCCTGGCTGACAGGGTCGTAAGCTTTTCGTTTGCTACGAAATACTTTAGAGTAGGTTTATATTTTTCTGCGCTGTTGCAACTTTTCCTGCTCTTTTTCCTGGAATGATTCATTCTCTAACATTCGATGTGATGATTGTTTTGTTAATTTTTGATTAATTTCCAAAGATTGAAAATTAATTGCAAAAATGTGGAAATTAAATTGACATAAAATTAGAAAACAATATTTATATTATATTTATATTATATTTATATTATAACTTTTGAGTTCGATGAAGCGACGACAGCAATTGCGATTGAATGGACTTACTCAACTGAATCTTGGGCAAGGACAGCGCGTTTCTGGATATTAAACTAGAGGGAGGATTGAAATTCTGCAAGCTCTCTGATCGCGTGACTGAAGCGCGAAATGGCATAAAGCTCTGGCTTTCATTACATGCCAAGTACGTGTCTGCTGCTTTGACTAAGCAGAACCATTTCTGGAATGATATCCAAAATAGTCAAAATAGCTTAGAAGCGTGAGCTATTACTAATTAGGTATATTTCCTGACAATTGATCAAAGTTGTTTAATTCAAGTCAGGCAATATTGTTTAATATTAAAAAAAATTGCCATGACCAATTTCTTGCTATGTAGTAAAAAATTTCTTCTGTTCACTTGCCACTTTCAGTAATGAAAATCCAGGGAAACAAATTTCTAAAAAAGACGACATAAATACAAAGCGACAGTGTTGATTGCATTGCAATCAAGAGATACTGCGAATAAAAATTTGTTGCAGTGGACAATGTGCTTTATGTATTTTTTGTTTATTTAGAAATGAGTGCGGTCAATTGTATTGTTTTTGCGAACAGTCGGACACAGAAATTAGATCAATTTTCACTAAAAGAAAATCTTTTCATAGTAATGAATTTCATTTCGTCACGTAACTCTACATGACAAATTTACCAAGATCCGTATATTTCCAATTTAATTCTTCAAGTTCTATTTTTCTTCTTTAGAAATGAAGATTCATCAAAAATTCACGTTTCCCTTTTGTTTATGAAGAGCCAATAATAGAGTTTTTGGAGAGCAAGGATAATAATCAGTGACCCTTGCGAAGAATAGCGATAGAAATAGGGGAACGAAATCTCGCCAAACACAAAATCGTATAGATGAATGTAGATGTTTTAATTATCTTAATTACTCGAGCAACAATGTTGCTCGATCACTCTGGGAGTTTACGATATACGGAGTCTGTTAAAATAGATAATTACTGACCTGGATTCCGCCATTCCTCTACTTCATAGTCGATTGGCCTCTGTCGTGATTTCTTATTACCGTTCCTCCCTAAGGAAGTTCAAATTTTTTTCTATTTTATCATGTTGTAAAAAATGTAAACTGAAAAAATTGTAAGTTAAATGTGTGTTTTTATATTAAGTGCACTCTTAATTTAATGGAATTCATAAGCGGAACCAATGATTAGTTATGACGGCTTGGTGGAAAGGGGTGGGACGAGAAATAAAATTACTACTTCAAAGAAAATCAAGGCAAATATATCGAATAATAATTAACAAATTTATTGAGTTGAATTTAAAATACCTAATCTACAAGATTAGGATCTTTCGTCCGATTCTCCAGATTGGGTAATAATTAAACTAAAAGTGTTCAAAACACAAATTGGGGACTGGAACACAAAATCAAAAACAGAAAATAAACTCAATAAATCAAAACTATAAATTACAAAACTCTAGCATAATAAAAAGGGAATAAATGGTGCAATTCTAAAGAATCACTATAGAACGTCACAATATATTTATACCATTTTGCTTTGAAGAAGCCGTCGCAAAAATTGATAGTTGCGTAGTCGTGGTGGAAGGTGCTGGTATTTCTGTAACATAAATAATAAAGATGTTAGTGAATGTTCGATAAAATGAAAATTCACATTAATTTAATTCAGTTCACAATAAAATAAAGAACTCGAACTCACCGTCTAATTTAATAACTCCGTCGGTTCCTCCTAAAGAATTTTGTGCGATGCATTTGTACGAGCCAAAATCATTGGGTCCGACGTTCCTGATCTTGAGTAACATGTATTGATTATAACCACTTTTTGTAGAAATAGCCTCGTACTTGTCTCCTGCAATGGAATTGCCTGGGCAAGTAAAATCAAATCCTTTTATCACCCGTTGGAAGGTAAATACAAGCAGCAGAGATCTCAACTCACGTTCATCTCCCGAGATATAGTTAAGAAAAAAGTTTTACGGTTTGCCAATTCCAAAGATACGGATCTTTGATATTGAGAAGTAACTTTTCTTGTTTGCCATTTTTGATTTCCTCTACACTTATCAACCTTCAGCAAAAGCTGAATAAAACTTGAGTCAAGAGTAGAAGTGAAACGAGAGCAAATAAACAAGTTTTCACTTTCTCAAAACTTAATAAAATATTAACCAGTGAACGATTTTATCCATTATCACTGAAGTGTGAAACGAGAAATAAATGTAATTTATTCGGACTCTTGAAATATTCAAACCTCAAGAATTTTTCCTATAAATCCTGGCTATACAATTTTTCAGTTGTGCATTATATGTATAGAGTTTTCTAATGCCATATGAAACACTAACAATGCCATATGAAATATGTAGTGTCCATTTTTACTCAATTTACGAAAAGAATACTACTAATTTGCATTTGAGTGGAAAGTAGAACTGAATAACTGCTAAATATTAATGTAAAGTTACAAATTTCTCTTATGTAGAGAATGCAAGGTGGGAAATGAGATTTTAATTTTTAATTTGAAAAGCCATCGACATGTTACTGTTAGTCGAATCTTGAGGATGTCCGTTAATTTGAAATCTCATTGTCACGTTGAGCCGCAATCACGTTTCGTGGAAATCTCATCTCTCTGACCCATTCACCTCCCCTCAACTCAAATCTGAATGCAGTATGTGACATTTCCAGAACATATTGCCATCGAGGTGAGTCTGGTCGGGTAGTCGCGTCACGCACTTTGTGTTGATTGCTTGCTTTAATTTTCTGTTCATTTCATTTCCCTTTTTCTCTGGACTGCGATCCCTCTTGAGCGACTTTACGCTATGCAAACTACACATTCTATTAAAATTTTTTGTGACACAAAATAAATAAAAACGTGTCATGGGGAAAACGAATTTTCGACAATGAACCTGAGTGAGATCTACACCACGTGCAAAAATTCTATGTAGAGTGTTCCGTGAAAATTGATATATACCATTTTTTCAAAAGCTGTTTTTAAATGAATAATCATGTTGTCAATTCAGATTTAGAGAGATTGAACTTTGACGGAAGACTGCCAATAGAATATAGTTCGACGCGCTCTGCTATTTAAATGTTGAACTAAAATATAAAATTACCAGAAACAATCATTTCCGCACGGTCGTTTGTCCAATAGTTTATTGAGTCTGGATAAGCTTCTGTGTGGCACTCCAACGTGACATCTTGCCCGATGTAAGCTCCTTCCAATTGATTTGGTATCGACAACATCGGAGGAACTATTTGACAAATAAAACACCATACAGGGAAATTAAATCTAAAATCCATAGGTAAAAGTGAAGTTATTGTCAAAGTGAAGTTGATTACACAGTAGATTATAGGAGACACGGTGCAGTTGTATAAATGGCAATAACGTGCAAAGGGACGGATGAGCGTATATCCAGTATATCTGGGTCAAGTAGCCGGCAGTAAATTGGAGGCTTAATGAGACGTTGAAAACCGACCTAATGCATCGCACACCACACCCGCAGGAGACTCAGTCCTCTTTATTGCCATGCGCGTGGAATGCTCATACGGTGTAGGTGTCTGTTCTACCGGCAATTGCATAGAATTCAATGGCTTGACAATGGTCAGGATCCTTCGACCATGTCGGCTATCACAATAGCTTTACATGAATTAGTTTACTACCCGATATGTGTATTCATTAACCACGCTCAATCAACATCAGTCAAACAAATTAAAGCCACCGCTCCAATCATTATTTGCACACGTAAATCGTCATTATTAAACAATTTAATATGTACACGTAATCCTCGTCGTAATTAAAACAGTTATTGGCTATGTAAGTAATTAAGAAGAGAAACGAATTTGTATTACACGGAAAGAATTAGTTATTCAAATTTTTCTTGACTATTATCGGCCATTGGATAGAACAAAGTTTTTCATGAGGAAAGCTTTGTATGGACGTTATATTAATATGAGTGAATGTTTCTTTCATATATTATAAAAGTAATAATCTTATAAGAAAGACTTACTAAACAGATAATACGTAAAATCATTTTTATTTTTATCTCTGTGATTATCTAAACGCTTTTTTTTACTTTACTAGTACAGTTCTTATGAATAAAACCCTACCTATTCATCTCTGCCGTAAAGTAGAGTTGAAATGTCTCATATGTAAACGATAAAATCTTTCTCGGAAAGAAGATATGACCTTATTTGAATATATTATTTCTTTCTTAAGGCAGAGAAGTTATATAAAATCAGCTTTAAAAAAGAAATATATATATATATATACAAATATGAATATAAAATCAGCCCTTTCTTAGTTTATTTTAATAAAAAAATTTTTCATTTTTTTTATACAGGAATATATGAATATTTTATCTAAGTTGGATAATTTCAACTTTCAGGAAAATTTAATTAACGAAGTTTGATTAGAGGATATATGTGAAACGTTGTTGACGAAGTAGGTAGAGTGAATCAGTGGAGAAGGCCAGTTTTGGTCAGACACGCTATTTAAAGCGTAATCTGGAAGGCTTAAACTGCCAGGACCTTCACATCCCCAACACTTCTTCACTTCTCTTAGTAAAATCGATTATGCACCTCTAATCCTAGCGTTTAACTAGTTGGTTAATTAAAATCGGTTCCACCGATCTAGATATTAGATATTCTCGCTACTAATGAAAGTCGTCAATTTCATGAAGAAAATGATTATTATAGGAATAAAAGTGTCATCCCCATTATTCATTTCATTATTATGAAATATTACATGCATAGAACAAAGATTAATTCTCATTCGTAAAACTTTATAAAATTTTAAATTTTTAATTATAAAATTATGTACAAAGTTTTATGCATTTTGTTATTAGAACTTTCTCGTGGAGGCTGCTTTTATATTTAATCCTTTAAAGCTCTTTCTCATAAAAAATATAATTTCTTCCTGTAGACATTTTAATTCTAGAAGGGTTCAGGTTATTTATTAAATTATATCAGAGAAAAAGTTTACTTACATTGTACACGAAGAGAAACACGTGTACTGACTGATGGTGGGACTCCATTCGAAGCAATGCATAAATATGCACCCATGTGTAGACGACTAATTTTGACAAATTGTAATACTTCGCCATCTACGACACTCACTGCAACAAAAATAAAATATAGTGTTAAATATCGAACTAATGATATTGCTGAAAGTGAAAAAAATGATTTTGAGAATAATTTTGGTCAGTCGGACCCTTTTAACTGTATTTGCTATGAAAGATTTCGGTAATTATTCAAATTGTATAGTATTTTTAAAACAGATCTAAAAGTATGTCGCGAATGCAATAAAACGTGGGAGAGCAATGATCTCGATGAAAACTACGACGATTGAGGTTGGTTTTTTTTTTCTGACAAGGGGGATCTCATAAACTCATTCCACTTCCGATAATCGAAACAGTAAAGTTCGAGTGTTCGCTCGCTTCATAAAATCGTCTAAAATAGTATACTATATGCAGGGAGGAAAACTACATCTTTTGCAATCCAATTCAGCAATATACTTGAAAATATATGGCTTACATTTCTATTCCAAACGATAATGGAAATAAAACCAGATTTCATAGTTATTATAAATTGAATTCCACCGAAAATACTCGCTATTTATAAAATCGTCATTTCTTTTTTTTGTGTGTTTGTGAGTTCATTCTTTGAAATATTTGCTTGTTATTTTTCCAATGTTCGTTCCATTTAAATTTAACTTATTCGCGGATAGTGTATATTGCTATGAAGCTGAGATTCAAATCTCATTGTTCTTTATCGATCTATTCATGAAGTCAGGGAAGCATTTTGAGGAAAAATTTAATATCAGAAAGTAGACTACAAAAATCATTTCATGTGCAATGTTAGTACTTGCTCGACACTATGAGGTCAACTTCAATATTGAAGTTGGAAGAAAAAAGCTAATAAAATAAGATTTTCGCTGAGAAGGGTAGTTTTCAGGAGTATGAGAGTTTCCCGTGTCACCATCTGAAATACTTGAAGACTTCCGGTTGAAGCGCTCATGGTATTTGCGTATTTCGAGGATGATGTTCACTCATCCTTGCTGCCACGTTCGGTCGTAAAGCAAAACCAAGAAGGTCGTTGTCCGCTGCTCAAGTTATCGGTAATTCCAAGGAGAGCTTTGGAAGTACAAAGGAGCTCTCAATACTACAGAGAAACCTGCCATGCGTATATATATATGTATATGTATATGCTTGGATCGTTTATTGGACACTCTGCAACAAAGAGTGCTTTGCACTTTGCTCGGCTCCCATTTGCATCATGTTGCATTCATTTTCTAAGCACCTCGAAAGATCGAGACAAGATTTACGTGAATTTGCATCTCGAATAAAGAACTCTATTGTCCTCAAAAGCTACGTTCTTCAATATTTACGAGATGTATTTTCTTTGAAACTTTTACTGATTTGCACTTCGTCTTGGTTAACAAGATTGGAAATAAAAAGCAATCAAAAAATTATCCACGTAAATGATTTTCTTTATTCGATGTCAATATTTATTATTCATTTATGCCATTTGATCAAACGAAATTATTTATTTACAAAAGTAAATAACTTTACTGAACACGAAATAGCGAAGAGATGTCAGTAATTTATATAGATATAGTCGACGATCGAAAGTTTTTATAGGAAATTCTCTACTTCGGTTGCTTCTGCAAACTTCTTGTGCGAAATGTTGACTCTGTACCATGAGACTATTATATATACGAACGTTAATGCGCTAAGACAATAAGATATAACGGGGAGAAAATGAAAAGTGATGTTTCGAATTTCACGTGAGGGTTTCAAATCAAAGCGAGAATAAATAAAAGGCGAAAATACATGAAATTACACTTGACAAGTTAATGGATAACATGTTGACGAATTTAGCAACTCAATATATACGTGATTAGATGTTTTTTATATATGAATATTGTGTATCATAATTAAAATTTACGTAATCTAATTGTAAGTTACTAGATTAAAAGATTAAAGAACAAAACTTACTTTGAAAAGAAATAACGTTGAATCTACAATTTCCTTCGTTTGAATGTTTCGCTAACCGCCTAAGTTGGTTAATACAAGTCTAGAGGGAATACTCGATTAAAATCCCTATTTTGCTCGCAAGCATAGCACCTCTTGTCTGAGGTATTGTTTATGGAACAATGGATGGATTTACCTCGCGGTTTATATAAGGGGAAATTTAAATTTAATGGAGAGTGCTTTGATTTACATGAACAATGAGTGCAACGCAATTCCGTTTGCTGTTTTAGTATTTTACTCAACTTATACTATTATGCTAAAACTAGTTATATTAAAAAATTCCTAATATTGTTTCATTATAGTCGCGATGCATTTGTAAAGTTTCTCTAAAAATGCAATCAAAAGCTCACTTTGAAGCCTGAATCCTGATTTATGGTAAAGTAAATAGAAGTGCGGACTCTTTAGTCCGAAATTCTAAAAAAGTTTTCGACCCTGTGAATTGGAATCCAAGCTTACAAGGAATTTTTGGACCGAATCCTTCTCAGATAGCCAATCGCACGAATCCGTAGTACCTTAAAAAAGTGCAAAATAAAAATCTTTCTGACACTCACTCCTTGGTAAAAGCACTTTCAGAGTTTCTCAAGTCGAAGTAGTAAGAAAGCCTTCCCTGCAATTCACAATGGTTTTAGTTTTATAGGGAACAGCGTTAAACGGGTTTTCTAGAAAGTGCAGTCTTTCGCATTTTATCGAATGTCGCGCCTTGCCTCCGAGCTTTACGCAGAATCATGAAAAGCAAACCCTAGTTTTTTCATCTCTTGTCATATGGGTTATTATGGCTTCAACAATGCATAATGTAATATATGACGTAACAATCATATCCCGAGATCTATTTCGTTCTATAACCTATCATTCGTGAGATGTGTTTCATGTTATGTTCTCTTTTCTATTTCCAATACTTCCAAACTATCCTATTCCAGAAACACAGTCATCTCTTTAAGGTTTGAACATTTACACAGAATTACGTACGTAATAATTATCAGATTTCTGATAGTATTTTCAAGGATTGTCATTGTCAGCTAAATTGCAGATTCACCTATTCTGTGACATTACGGTATATTATACTGTGCTTGGGGTGTGAGTCTTTCATTGGAGGGTCATGTGTCGTAGTCTGCGACGAGATTATTAGCATAATTAGGGAGAATATCGAGGAATGCACTTGAAAGCTTGGTGCGATACTAACTGATATGTTGCCCTCTAGGGCACGAGGGCTTCCTAACGCCATTACTTGCCGCCTGATAGCCTCCAGACATCCTCCTGTTAGGTACGTATCCATTCTCCCGTTCTCTTTTCCTCTCCAATGATTCAGCCTTCTCTTTTTCATTTCCCTTTTCTTTTCTCCTCACCTCCATTCACCACCCCTTCTGCATTCGACTGAGAACACGATCCGAAAAAAGGAAAAGGAATTACCGGAAACACGAGAGGAACGAGAAACCAAATCGAATGTAACAATACTACCATACTGTCGAATAGTTGTAACGATTTTGTCTCTCTATGTCAAAGTAGAAATTCCAATAAATATTTACTAGAGGTCATTATTTAAAAACTTCTTCATAAAAATTC
>CAJFCO010000044.1:110947-208612 GCA_904066015.1 Synergus gifuensis | reverse complement strand
AAATTTCTCGTCTTGGATTATCGAAGAAGTATTATCAGGATTAGGTGGTGAGATTACTCCAACAAGAGTTTTCAATGGATCGATATTACGCTAATCCAGCTCACTGCCTTCCTAATCTACTTCTCGACGAAATGCGTTTCTCCGCGTAAATTTCGAATTTTGTGGCAACCTATAGAATCCGATTAATGTTGAAGTTTTCGCAATGATGCACTTTCCTAAAAGTGTGAGTTGAGAATTGTTGAGAGGCTTGGAAGTGCAAGTCTTGTTACTCTTATTTGCGCCAGGCTCATGCTAGCGTGTTTTGAACACAGACACTAAGAAGCTTCTCATATTTGTTTGCGAAAGTTTGAGATAATTCTGGTTTCTTTTAAAAAATTCTCTATATGATGAAATTTCAAAATGTTTTGAGTCTTATTGTTAAATGTACTGTAAGTAAGTATAACAAGTCAACTCGTATAAAAAGAACATCTCCTTTGATTTAATGGACGAGAAAACGTTCTTGTGTTCCTTTGTCAAGAGTTCTTACAAAAGTGGTTTTAATACATCCAAGAAACTATACCTTTTGTTACTAGAATTTTATTGTACTCTGGTTTCCCTCTTTTGCCCGTCTTTTCTGACTTTTCTTTTGTGATTGTGTTCAACTGACGTTTTTTCTGTTGCACCTTTTAAATCTCAAAAGTATTATTCTTTGTATGCCAACTGTAAATTCTAAAGCTGTCTTGATCTTTGAAAATGCGACAAATCTTTTAATAACGAGGTGAAATAGTTCAGCGAAAATAATTTTAAAAATAAATTGTCTGCCACGATTTCAATTTTAAAAGTTAAATTTACTTTTCAAACCTTGCAGCAGATTTTATGAAACGTTGCACGACACGAAAGTATGAGAAAGGAATTTACTCTTGTTAAAATGCTAAGATGGCGATAGATCTTTATATTTTTGTATTCTTCGTATCTTGTTCGTGACTTTGTCTAGAAAGAGTAGCTATCTTAAAGAACTAAGGTCCAGCAGTCTACGTGAATAAAATGTTAACGAAACTGAATTTTGTCTACGAGTCTGCAAGAGAAAGATTTCATTTAGTGAGTGACGTGATGAAGTCACTTTGCGACTCTTCTGCTAGACAAACTTCATTTAATCTTGGTGATACGGTGTGGCTGCGTCATCTTAATTAAATTAAAAGAAAAATGCTCTCAAAATTAAAATGTTATGAAAAATTCTACATTAATTATTATACTTTGTAATAAACGAACCAACTTTCAGTTATTCATTTTCAGAGGATCGATTGCGTATCTTTTCTTACTTCTCACTTTTCAAATATCAATAAAAGAAAAAGAAACATTGAACAAAGTTTCATATTAAAAATAATTCATAATATAATAAAAATTAGACCAATTTTTATTTTCATTTAGAAGTTAGAAATTAACTAAATTGGAATATAAATAAACTTTAACCACATTTTCATAGTTGATGTTCTCATTTTAGAAAAACTTGATAAGTGAGAAAAGTTACGTAATCAACTCTCAAGTTTAATATTAAATTCACCAGTTACCTTAAAATTTTGTAGATTGTCGACGACGCAAGAAAGGAGAGCATCGCGTCCCACGCTTACTGTTACATTAGGTATTGGCTCTGCAAATCTTGGTAAACCTGTAAGAAAAAACCGAAAATATAAAAGACAATTATGATTTATGAACTTTATAATACCTGAATACACTCGACCTTCACAATAACAACCTTCGCAATAACAACCGAATTCCATTCACAATAGCAACCTTCATGGTTCTAAAATCTCACCTAATACCATTTCGCATGCGTTGCGCAAAACAAAACGCACTATGCTACACACATTGAAGTTATAATTTAGGTGAAAATTAGTAGAATTGCAAATTAAATTCATTTACTCACAGAGTTTTCTTTATTTTGTTTATCCATTTTTTAAAACAGGAATCTTATTCTTTGAA
Source organism: Synergus gifuensis (assembly GCA_904066015.1). Classification (NCBI taxonomy): domain Eukaryota; kingdom Metazoa; phylum Arthropoda; class Insecta; order Hymenoptera; family Cynipidae; genus Synergus; species Synergus gifuensis. The sequence continues at coordinate 206,653 of CAJFCO010000044.1, read as the reverse complement.
AAATGATACACTTTAACATTTACATACATTTAACCTGTACAATACGCTTTTGACATTTCATATTTTTCCACTATATGACGCAATACACGCATGCGCAATAGATGTGAAATTTGAGAAAAGGAATTTGGTTGTTATCGCGAAAGCCTCTGGCTTGGATTTGGTTGCAATTGTATACAGGTATTTTCGTTTAAGAAATATTAGTTACTCTTGATAATGAGTAGCTAAGGGATGTAACGTGGCTCAACAGACGTGATGCCTACGTGTATCTAATGGGAAATACAGGTACCTATACGACGGATCATCATGTGCATTGGTACAGGGTAACGACTGTCTTTAATGGATATGTATTTCGTAGCTCACGCATAACCTAGAGAATGTTATGTTCGACAAGGGAATACGCAGACATATAATCAAGTACTACGTTCTGTATGGACTGCTTCTAGAACTACCTTCTCGGCACGTAGGACCTATCATCAGCATCGATTATTACATTCGATTAGTTTCTGATCAAATGTAAATGATGTAGATAATTTGGAAGCAAACTTTAAATATTGTAAAGCTATGAAAAACAACTGAATATAATAAAATTCTGTAAGAGTTCGTTTCTTTATTAGAGACAAGAACTTTAAAAACAATTTAACGAGAAATGAAATTAGCAGTTTTGTAGTTTTTACTGGGATGAGGAATATATCTTGCCCATGGGTTGAACCCACTGTGTTTTCTTAGCTCTGTCGACCCTAACCACACGTGAGGCTATCGTGGCAAGAAGCGAAGGAAGGGGTCGGGGGTTGGGAGCTTTCAAAAGCAATGGATTCTCGTTAGAGCCCTGCCTTTCTTTGTCCGGCATCTACCTCTTTTACTAACGTTACTGCATTGACGATGTTTACTTAGTAGACGGTTTCTTTCTGACTAGGTAAAACGCAAAGCGAAAGGAAACGAAGATTTGCAATGGATTCCCTTCGAAAAATTACATGAGTCAGCTAAATTTTACCTTCCGGCACTTTTAACTTGCACTTGGAATGATAATACAATTTATAGAGCGCTCCTAAACGTGTCCTTTCATTCTTAATTTTCATTAAAGGGTCTTTATTTTTGGATATAAAGTCCAAATAACTGTTAAATTTCTTTTTATTGAATTCGATTATTTAAACCAGTATGATGTTAATTAGGATGTTAATTTCCACAGCACATTTGATTATATATATACGCCATAGTGTCACAAAGTAAACTTAGAAGTTACAAATGATGTTGGAACAGTACAGAAGTTATTCTGAAATATATATAACTCAAACATGGTATCCTTCATTATGTTGGATTCAAAGTTAGTTTCCATTTTGCTTCTATTTTCACGCACTCATATATTCAGAATAATTCTATATAGATTATTTACATCACTATAGGGTGTTTACCGCAAACTTAAAGCTTTAAGCTTATAATCTATTCACCATTAATTAACATGCGCATATAGTTATGAATATTGTATTTTTCCCTTAATTTTTACTCCCCGATTATTTAGTAAATAGAATGAAAAATTATCAATTATAAATTTCAACTGATATTGCAAGGTAGAAATGTGACTTTTTTGTCTGTCTGAAGCTTAAATTATTGTCGATAATTCTAGATTAGATGAATTATTTAACTAGATTAGTTAATCGATTCCATCATTTAAATTTGCTCGATTCTTATGCAAAGCAATATTTATGAATTTATTTTCGCAAAAGAAAATGAATATTTTATTTGTGAATAAGTTTCCGAATTTGAAATAGAGTAATTTCCTGATTTCATTTAGAGTGTTTAATCATTCATGAGAAGATCTGTGCCCAATGAAAATGTTTTATGGGGACTTTTTTCTTGTCGTGTCACTTTTTCTCGAATGATATGTAAAGTGATCGATGCAAGGAAGTCACAAAACGTTCCGTTTATAGCCTCTCGAATAGAAGTATACTCGCTCATCGTGCGAAAATCTCGTTCGACTTTTTACTGCTTCGAAAAACTGCATTTCAGAATCGCAAATAGCACGTCACTGACTGGAAAAACGACCGCCTTATCAAAATCCTGAGAGTCCCACTCTGAGACTTTTCTGCCCGGAACATAAAACGCTTATATTGGGTAAGTATACGGTGTTACCAAGTCACCTTATAACTGCACTTACATATATTTGAATAAATTCTATCCGTTTTTAAATTCATTTCATGTTATTTCAAAAGCTTGAATAGCTCGAGGGTATCTAATATAGGCGCATCTAATATAAACCTTTGTCACCAAAGCAAAATAACCATAAAAATATGGACCTCATATACTTAGAATCTCATTGGTCTAAGAATTCTATTAAACAGCTTATTGCTCCTCTCTCGTGAAAGTGTTTCTTCTATCGTCTCGCACTCACTCTTATGAAGTATAATATTATCTAATAACACGGTAAACGCGGTACTCGAGGAATAATGGAGACAGAGAAGCAAAGCAGACCCTTCATTATTTCTAAAAGCAAGAAGGCACTTCACGGACCATGAGAGAGCTTCGGCTCTTGCTGGAGGTTTGCCACCGCGAAAGATTGCTGGTAAATTTTTGCCACGCTCGGATATCTATTTTTGTTCTTTTTCCTTGCTTGTATCCGGCATATCCTAGGCCAAAAAGACCAATCGGCCGGCGACTCGGCGAACCTGGAAACTTTTGCATGAAATTAACGTTGGAAAAATTACTGCTATTACCGCGCGCTTGCCGCTTGCAAAATCGCCGAAGCGGAGGATGGGAGAGCAAGAGAGCGAGAGAGAGAGACGAGAAACTGGAGCCGCAGCGGTTGTAATTATAAGTGTGGCTGTGACTAATTCAATTTTCCCCATCTGGTAGCGATTTGCAGGTGAAATAGCGGGGAAAAGGAGACGAAAGAGGTCGTTGTGGCGGGAAAAAGAGTGTAAGTGAAATGGAATTTATGTGAGCTTAAAAATTAATTTCTCTGAACAAGTGAATACAAATATTTCAACGCCGTATCTGTATTTTATTTTTCAATGTACTGAAAGCTGCTGGTATTGTTAAATATTAATTAATTCAATGTGAATTCAATATTTAGTTATGGAAAACATAAGAAGAAAACGATCAAAGAGAATCTGCAAAAGCAATTTCAATATTTTTTCCTAGAATTTTTCTGCGGATGTAGAGGAAATTAAAGCGTTTAAGCGCTCGTCTTCTCTGGTCAGTGAATACAGAAGTATGGTTTAAATTGTATACCCTTTAGAAATCTGAAATCTAATTGGCGACCATAAAGTGCCAGGCACTTAGTTCCACACCGTCTTTCTTGAATTTTTCTATAAATGTTCATGGAGCCGGTAATTTTCCTAGAGCAAATTTTCATTGAAATTGGAGATTCAGCGAAAGCACTTTGCGCAATCGTGCCGGATATACGGAGAAAAAAGATTTGTCCTGAAACGAGAGATTATTTTATTTCGCCTCTTCTCTGCTTCTTCCTTTTCACAGTCTCTCATTCATATTCATGCCCTTGTCCCAGTACTTCGTCTTCCAAGTGCATCCGTTGTGGTTGCAACCCTACTTTTCTAACTTCGGCAGTATTTTTTCTATGGCCCCTAAAGCCTAGAAAATTTCAATTTTTATACAACAGTATTTATTATAATTCTTACGCGTAAAAAATTTTGTATTTTCAAGCAACAGGCTGTAGCTGAATTTAGAGTCCGAAAATTGTATTTTAATAATATAATTACTATTTTGAAACAGATTAATTATTATGATTCGCATGAATATTTTAAGCACACCTCTCAGTGCTAAACTGATGACGCATAAAATTATTCAATTTATTATGTGTAAGTGGAGCAGCGATAATTACAATTGCGGCCTAGTAAATTCTCGAACAATGCCATCTTCCTTGCTTGTATAAATAACCTCGGCAGTTGCATTATACAAAGTTTGCTAAACCATTCGGGTGATTAGCACGCAAACGAACCGTAGATATTATATTATTCATTGTTTGTCGTTACGCCTATGCTTTACAGGTTTACCCAGAGCTTAAATGTTAAATTTCTCACTACAAGCCAATAATTTAATTTAGGGGAAAAATTATACATATGATATATCTATAATATATAATGTATAATAATATAATCACAAGGAGTCTTGTTTTTATATACTTTCTGTACATTCTGTATTTAAATCTAATTTAATTCCAGTGAAATAATATAAGAGTATGTATTTAAAATTGATAAAAGTTCATTAAACTCTGGATACATGATTTATTTTCAGCACACGACTCTGAAATTAATTAATTATGCTACTCAATTTTCATTAATTGCGACTCAAAATTGATAATTTGATTTGAGGATATATATAAATTATACATCTGAAAAATTTTATAGTTACCATTGGTATAATCATCAACCATGGAGACATCATGAGATCCGTGGTTATTCGCAGATTTTCCATGAATCTGAATATTTCTCGCCTGTCGTCCTGTAAACAAAAATAAACAAATTTTCAGCATATTGGTATATTTACTCAACTTAATTTTTATATGTCTGACTGTACGCGAATTTTACTATCTTTGGAAATGTCAGAGATCACACTTAATCACAATAATCTGAATAAATAAAATCTCGCGAGACTAATTTTCAAGTTTAATTTATAAAAATTGCTTAGGTAATAATAACAATAAATGTTACTTCAAATAGATGGGATATTTTTCGAGATCATAATGTTGGAGTAGATTTCGTGCAAGATACAATGCGGTGATAAAGCTGAAACATACAGTAGGTACGTGCGATTTTGGTCAGCCGTTGATGTATGGAGCATGTATTCACTGTGCAGAATCACTGTCACGCAAATTAGGATGAAGAGGGAACGAAGTTCGTGACCTCTAATGCATGACAAGAACGAGCATCGGATCATGCTGATTGTGAATGTCGAATACATCGTTGTCAACTGTCCCACTATCCAAAATCATCCATGTATATTGTGCAATTTATACACATAATTCTGCTTGTGTGTTTTGTATTTGTTAAATAAAATACATTCAAATGCAATTTTCCAATCACCCAGAAATACCGAAAATGTAGAAACTTATAGTTTTTAATTACTGAAATTCTTATTGGAATATTTTCAGTGGAGTAATAAAGATATTCTGTGAGAAGAAAACTTTCTTAGAATGAATTCTTTAATTGATATACTTAAGATAACTAATGACGAAATTAAATTCGCATAAAATGAAGTTTCGAGAGTCCTATTATCATATCCATGATGATAATAATAATAATCCTATTTCTCTTGGTAGAATAAACTCCTACCTAAGTACTCGGCGTGTTCGTCTGAGGCGAAATCGAATCGAACCGCTACCGAGTTATCGACGGAAAACGTGTCGAACCAGAATCGTGTTGAAGTTTTCAACTCACGTTCGACAGTCCGTTCAACTCAACTGCGACACTACTTCAGTTTTATAAGGCGGAAACATACTAAAGTTTGCGAAGAATTGCAGGAACAGATATTATTTTTATTCCAATTCGTTGTTTCCGCGCTAATACAACTTTTATTTTATAAAAGAAATGTACTAAAAGCTGATTCCTTTTCTTTCATTCTTTATTCGGTTACCGAAAGTAGTTGAAATAAGTTTTGGACCTATTTTTATGACTGACATAACATTGACCTGCACTACTGACACATTAATTTTATAGATTAACAGTGACCTGTACTACTGCCATCTTCATTTTCTGGATGTACGTTGAGCTGTACTACTGACACCTCACTTGGCTGACTAATAAATGACCTCTACTATTGGCAATTTTAATAGCTAAACATTGACCTGTACTACTTATATTTTAATTTATTAATCTCTTGGTTACCGAAAGTGGTTGAAATAAGTTTTACTTCTATTTTTGTGGCTGATTAAACATTTATAAAACTTGACACTTTAATTGGCTGGATTAACATTGACTTGTACTACTGATGCATTAATTATCTGGATGAACGGTGACGTGTACTGCTGTCATCTCAGTTGTCTGGATATACATTGCCCTGTACTACTGACATCTTATTTTTCTGACTAAACATTGATCTTTTCTACTGGCATATTAATTTTTTGGATTAAAATTGACCTGTGCTACTGAGACCCTGATTGTCTGGATATACGTTGGGTTGTACTACTGACACCTTACTTGGCTGACTAATAAAATAATTACTACTGGAAACTTATATAGCTAAACATTGATCTGTACTACTAATATTTTGAATTGGCTGACATTATTATACTAATTGTTACTATTTTAAAAAATAATTATTGATATTGGATTCATTATTAGGAACTTAGGAAAGTTATATACAGCCGAGGAAGTTGACAAACGCGTCACATCAATTTAAATAATGCGAGCTTTGTTCCACAAGGAAAATTTACAGTGCATTAAGCACTCTATTTACAGTCCGGTTATATCAAAACAAATAGCACCATCAGGTATTGGAACGGACCATGAAATATGGAGCAGAATAAAAATAAATATTCGCGAAGCTACCGACACGAAAAATTTGTATAACTGCGTTAAATCTGAATCCCTATGTTCGTGTAATCGTTTCCCTGACAGAGGCTGTCGTTGTCGATGCTTTTCTTCTTGAATTCATGCATCTCGTTAATGCTAGTCGCGTATCAGCTTGAAGATAATTGCTTTTGCAGATGACAGGGGAGAAAATTGCCCGCATTATTACAAGAATGAAGTTAGGTGAAGATGGTACTGCAAATGCGGAAATTGCATAAAATACGTAGGTGTTCACTTATGAAGCAGCTTATCCTAATGAGCCTAATATGGACTAACGACTTTTAAAATATTCTGACAGATTTTGAAATTTTCAGTTTAATTCTCTATGCTTGACAAAAAAACTGAGTACTGAAATCAATGTCTTCCACTTATTTCTCATGAAGCTGATTCAAAGGATTCTTTCAGATTCTAAAGGGTCACAGTATACTTTATTGACGAAATAATTTTTTTTCTGGATTTTAAAGTTGAAACTTTCTTCAATCTCACTCAACGTCAAAATTTGAAATGTCCATAGGTAAATTTTTCAGTTTTCTCACGAAAAAATATTTAAAAATTCAAAAGAATACCATAATGAATATGAAATGAGGCGAGAAATATTTAGAACTAAATCCAGATGTTTACCTTTTGAATATTCCGCATTACTATAAAGATTATTCTGTATTTTATAAAATGAGGAAATATTGAAATATACTTTATAATTTTATTTCAAATTATCTGGAGTCATATAAAGACTTTTTACCTTATAAATTTTAAGGGTGTCGATATAAGGAAAGTTTTTTTATCCAGATTTCTTATTTAAAAGTATGGAGAAGCAGATTTCAAGAAATTTAGAAGTAAGCCAACGGATGTTTCACTATTAATTCAAAGTATTCCATGTTTTTGGCGTTGATGTTGACTTGAAAATAGAAGTGGGATATTCCACCGCAAAGTTTTAGCTGAACGACACTCAAAGGGTCGATATTATATCGTTCCAACTTTGCCCTCTGTTCTTTACTCCCTTCTTTCAAAATCCTCGATCTTCATGAAATTTTTATCTTAGTACTTTTAACGGTACTGCCACCTGAATTAGTTAAAGCATCTATCGGAAAAACGTTGTGAGATAGGACCGAACCAGCTCGGGTTGAAATACTCCTTTGGGTACAGGGGCAAATGTTTCAAGAGTGAGCAAAATCTTCGGCTAAGATTTTTTCTTGAGAAAAAAAATTTTACATCCTTCTTAAGATTAAGAATTAAGTAAGTTATAAAAATAATTACAAAGAACCATTTCACCTAGAAGTTCTCATCATTCTCATTTAACCTTTCTAATTGTACAATGTTCTTGAATCCATTACGATGTTTAACGAAGAATTTCAAAAGTTCATCAAGAAAATTTCAATTTAGTTAAACTTCTCGTTTCAATCTTTGAAGAAGTTCGTGCTCATGGCCTGGGTGCGATTCTCCGCCCTTATGAAATTGTCTGAACAATTTAATTTAATTAATCACAGTCCTTTCTCTACCTCAAGTGTTAATTAATAACCGTTCTTTTTTGAGTGCAATTCCTAGGTGGGTCAAATCAAAAAGTGAGAAGAAGAAACACGACTCACAAGAGGGTTAAGATAATTAAGGCAACTTATAGGAGTATGAATTCCTCTCCACGTTCACTCTTCCAACCCCACCTCCAACTTCAACGAGTCTCAAGAGGGAGATAAAATCACGGCGAAGATGAGCGAAATACTCATAAAAATTCTCTTACTATCTACTGACCTCTTGCACGGAAGTATATTTGTCTACAGGAAATCTGCAAAATGTATGAGAGGAATAGAAACAGGAGAATTAACACTTCGTATCTTAAAATAAGAGTGGTTTAATTAGAAGATGATCATTTTTTATTCTTCTATTTAAATTGTATTTAAACGAATTGAAATTTTCTATTTAAAATAAATAAAAGAGTAGTTTTTCAGAGTTGTATTTATAGGAAACTAGAACAATTTCGCTAACCTTGGAATGAAAAGCTGCTTATGTGTTTTTAAAATCAACTTTTTGCCTAGATTTGAATCCACAGTTTTCATAGTAGTATGAAAGTGAGTGAGCAAGACATGAATACAGTGAAAGGAGAGTGGAGACTAGTGGGTGGGAATAGACCGGTTTGGGTACTTTAATTTAAAAACTTGCACTCTTGTACTGCATTCGTGTTAAGTTTTCATTTGAGAGAAATGCAAGCCAGAAACATTTTCCAGAAGTGGAATACTGTTGTAAGGGCCAAGGCAGCCCCTATCCAGAAACAAGCTTCACGTGCGAACTTGGTACTCACGATTTCCGGATACAAAAACTTTCCAACGAACTTTTAAACGTACTTGCTCTGTTCTACAACACTTTGTACACAATTTTTTTTATTGGAGAGAATTTTGGAACCTAATAGTAAATTTAATGTAAAAGAAGTAAACTAATAATTAAGTTATTATTAATTACACGTTCGTTACTAAAATAAAAAAGGTTTGAAAACAAAAAAAAAAAAACGTTTGGAACACGCAAAAAGAAGCAAATCCATCCTGGATAGAATTTCTGCATTCATAGAGAGGAATGGCAAAGTGTTACATACATAAATAAAAACAATGGCAGCAGCTGATACGAAAAAGTATTGGTTTTTAGCAAATTTTATACTAGAGACAATGTTTTGAGTCAAAGATAAAGTTTTTTTTTTTATTCTGCATTAATACAATCGCGTTGCGGATTTTCGCACAGATACGAGAAACACATTGCTGTCGAAACTCCCAACAAAAGTGCTGGAGTTCATTTGCACGTTTTCAGGTTTGCGATTAATTCCACCTGCAATACAAATCGAAAGACTACATTTCATTCGATTGTTGAGGGAGAACACTTTTTTTGCAAGTGCGAGATATACGAACCCCTTGTATTTTGATATATATTTTACGCGTTTTACATAGCAGTTTTAAAATTTCGAACGAATATTGTAACTCAAAAAATTTTCTTAGCATTTATATATTAATAGTAAAATGTATTTGCAAAACGCTAATAAGTTGGGAAATGAAAGCAATCTCTTTTATAGAAGATTACACAAACACATAGTAAGATTTTCATATAAATATTAAATTTACCTGAGTGTGAAATTGAAAGAGTCGATAAGTTAAAGTGTATGACCTTAATAAAATGTTTTGGCGTTAGACATACTGAATAGAGATCATTTACGATCGATATATATATATGTATATAAAATAAAGTGTCGACTGCACCTGCACTTATACGTTCCAATCCGTAGGGCAATTCAATTGCGGCGAATGTCCCATACGGCCATCTGCAATATTCTCCGTGTGCAATCGTCCTCTTGGGACTTTCAATGTATGCGCTCGTGTAGCTCCCAATGACATTTACATTTATATTGACACGGCACTCCAATGTGATCTTGAATAACGGCGGTCGCTTAACAGCCGATTTCAAATTTCACCAACGATCAAGCAATTTGACTATATGTATATATTTTGTAAATTAGTCGTAAAATTCAGCTTATACTATTTGATTCGAAATTCAAGGGCTGAGGGTAAAAGCGGACTAAAATAATGGTGAAAGGATTATATCGTATAATTTAATATACCATAACTGGACTAGTTAGTCCAAAGTTGGACAAATTTGTCCAATGAGTATTTGCAAAGCTAGAAACATAATTCTTGGCCAATGTAACAATTTTATGATATTCTGAAATACGATTGTGTTTCCAGGGTTAATATGTAATTAAAAATTATGTTTTAATTTGAATTTATTATTTAAAAAGTAGTACAAGTTTTCAAGCAATTCGCAGTAATTTTGAAGATATCGAGCCATTAAGAACAGATTTGGTGGAAAAAAGATATAATTTTATATTTATGTCTTTTGATTAGAGACGTGACCTGCTGCAAGGCAGCCAAGTTCTATATTGGATACCGAGTACGACTGAGATTTTGAGGGCATTCGAAAGTTCATCCCTCGACTCTATAGCTGCCTTTACGTAGGTGTATCTGTGCTGGTCTGGCATGATTCCTCGGCGATTCGTATGCAAATGTAGAACCGTTTATGTGTTACATACGTCCCCAAAAGAGGTCGGATGAACGCCTCGAGGTATGTAACGTGCTCTCGCTTCCGGTGAGCCTGCAAAGTTAGTATTTACCTACATTCCTCCTTCTACGGAATAATGAAACCCGTTTGATGCCATCTTCTTATGAGTACGAAAATATCGAAATAAAAAACAAAACAAGAAATACAAAACGCTCAAAGTACTTTGTCCCCTTTTCGATCGCTCGTTTGCAGCAAAAATGGTATCGTTTTTTTTTTTTCTAGGGAATCAAGTAGATTATGCTGTCTATTTTAATTATTGTCTTAAAAGTTCTTACAAAAGAGAGAAATATGATTTTTAATGCTGTTTTAAACCAATTGTGAAGATGTGAGGATTTTATTGAACGAAAATCTTTTATTTGCATGATTTTAAGAAGCACATTTATTTTTCGAATTATGTCTTTCGATTTCTAATGAAGGATAAGAATTTTTAGCTTTCAATGAATGCACGCCTAAGAGCCAAAAGTTAAGAACTCATTAGTCGGCAGCTAGTTCTTAACGCCTGGGAAGGAAAGGTAGAGACAAGAAAATAAGGACTTTCCATGTTCGGAAAGTTCGAGAGGATCGGTAAAGAATCCCATCTTAATAGGATGTCATTCCAGATAAATTGCTAGGTCTCACTTAAGGAACTGGTGAAAAACGTGGGGCGAATTTTTTATGTCGTCGAGCTTGCCATCGTTCTATTACATCTTTATGAAACCTTATCGAATATAAGAATCAAAACTTAGATTCATCTTTTCTAGTTTAATAATGTGTTTCAATTTTTTAAAATTATTATGCATTAAAAGTAGAATTTAATTAATTGATAATGTATCCTACATTATTATTGCTTCTTTAGATAACATTTATTATAGAGTAGCTGAGTCGATACTGGAAATTGAAATGCTTCTCCTGCTGAGTGAAGTTGTTCCGTACCTATGTGAGGCAATCAGTCGATCTATTAAACTTAATTCACCTTCGCTAAATGTTTATTTTAGGTAACTAGATCTCAGTAAATTAAGCTAACATCAAATATTTGTATATTAATCGTACGTAGATATGAATAATAGGAAAAGAGGGATACGCAAGATTGGTATTACTTTCTATTTAGGTAGAAAACAGTATAACTTATACATGGTAAATACAATTAAGTAAATACGCTTTTAAATGACGATATTCAAATGGTTATCTACGTCTAATAATTAGACTCATAAATAAAAAAAGGGTGTATGTATATAAATTATATAATATCATTAAAGAATAAACTTTTCCAGGAACTTCTCCGAAACTTGATATTAATTAATATAATAAATATTATATAATATTGTTCAATTTTGTAATTCCATTTAAAAGCACTACATCTATGATTCTTACTTATTCATGGAGAAGAAAAACAGAACGTCCTTTTTTGATGCTTTCTTTCAGATTTAATGAAAGAGGAAGGAAGCAAGCTTTCGAGCAAAAACTCATACTTCCCGCTTGGATTCTTTCATATTCCATCCTTAAGATTCTCCGACGGAACGCAAGAGAGAGCCACTTAATATTCGACTTAAAAGAAAACAGTATACAATTAAAAAACTAGCTCTCTAGATTTTATCATTATCTTAATTTTATTGTAATTTAATTTTAATTTTATTTTTGCATTTGTTTCTAAATATACGCCTAAATATAAGGCATTCATTAGAAGAGTTATTGCTAGCTGTCGAATAATGAGGGTTTTCATAACCCCGAGCGCGAAATTTCCTCATTAACTCTTGCTTAAGTCAGGAGAATGTTTCAAATGTGAATCGGCTCGCGAAAACGCCTCGAGTATACTAACTTTTACTCGTCTCTCGTGTTAAACATGTTTTCAATTATTAACAATTAATGAGTTCATTATTGAATTAATAATTATTATATACTAGCATAATTATTTCTATTTTAAATAAATTATGCAAGTATAAAACCAGTTTGCAGTGATTTAAAATTGAAATTTGATAATTCTGTTGCTGCGCAAATCGAAAAATGAATATTATTGTACCTTTAGAAGGAGCTCTTAAGAAATATTTTAGGATAATATCTTTATTACTTAAAACCGTAATCTTTATTACCTAAAACCATAAATATTCTATAATTCTCTCAGCACTAATCCAACATACTTCGAACATCTGTAGTTTACAATTTAATAACTTTATGAATCTATATCTCTACGAAATCTTTAAGGCCTGAGCTTGATGTATTACTTTATGATTCATTACTGCAGGCTAAGCTTACTGTAATTTAACCATAAAAGGGAAAAACCTTTAGTACATTTGGGCGCCTTGCGCTTACCTGAAAACTTCAATTTTGTAAATGTGTTCCACATCTGGGTATCTATCCCCACTTCCTAATTTTTAAATCCTACCTTTTCGAACTTAGACAGTTTGACCACTAAAATTTTAAGACCAGTTTTTCGACAGCTAGCAATGTAAAGGCATCTTCGACTCTCTTCTCTTTTCCAACTACAAAATAAATGTCTTACTATCCACAACACATCTTATTTCTCCTTGCTCATCTTTATATATCAATTTAAATAAATTAGAGCACAACAAATTCTATGCTCTATAAATGAAAATATGTCACTTGCACGACATATTCAGTTTGACATATTCAATTTGGAACATTTTTGAAGGAAAATAATTATATTTTGAAACCCTAGTTCTAAAGTACTTTAATCTTTAAAGTGTGCATTAGATAAATTAAATATCTGAAGTCCATTAAGCATTTTAAAAGTTAAAATGCATTAAAAGCTCTTCATTCTTTTTAAATTTATTACTATTTCTAAATTATGTAAATTGATTGGTCTTACTATTCATTTTCTCTATGTATTCACGTTAATCTAGCAAAAGAGTATAAAGCTTGGTATTTGATTTTTTTCCAGAATTGACATCATAGGACTCGACTGAAAAAAACATTTAATTTGAGTATTTTACGGTATATTGTACGTCCATGAATTTTTTCAATAAAAAGATAAAAAAGATTTGCGCACATATTTTTTTCTTTCAATAAAATCGATTTCACGTCAAATCATCCAGGTGGACACGCTCAAGTCGTAGACTCGTTTGTAGATGAAATATATATTTTTTTCAAAAGATTTTAAATGATACATATTTCAGCGATTTAATCGAAACAATTTGTTAACAAAGTTATGAGTATTTGAACTTCAAAAACTCGAAATGCAATTTATGAAAAAATTGGATGATTCTTTTTTGAAAGTACTGTAGTTTCTAAATTGATGTAGATATTGTACTTTTCCTTTTTGTTAACAGTAATTTTTAAAATTTTCTTTCAAATCCAACTTTTAAAAATTATAAATAGTAATAAAATGGTGGCAGTTTTTCTGACTCGAATTAGAAGCTACCGTACTTTAAAGAAAAAATTAGCTAAAATAGGTATTTTTTAAAGAAAAAATTAGGTGTCTAGGGGTATCTCTAAAAAATTGGAAATAAAATGAAATAATGACATGGTCAAGGCAGAAAGGCGGTAGAAGGATCTATTTATAATACAGACACATCTCCTTAAGAAAAACTTCCTTCAAAGAAGTTGGTATAGCATTTCCCGCCAGGCTTATTTTCTTATTACTTTTTTTGTTTGAATTCGAATTGAATTCGTAATCTCGTTCAGAAAAGTTTGTCCAGCAAGGTTTACTTGTTCTATATAGGTTGCGGTGGGCATTCGTTAGGGACCACACAAACATAGAAACATCAGTGCAATGCACCCGCTGACGAAGCTTTCGTGGGATATGCGGGGTGCCACTGCAGCTCCAAGGGTGAAGGGAGGAAGGGAGCAATGGAACAAGAGAACAAGGGAATGGAAGAAGAGACGAAACCTGTAACAACGAGGATTGGGAATCGGCAGAACGGCGAGCTCAGCGCGGAATCGACCAACTGGAAAACGCGACACCGTTGGAAGATTGCACTATCGCACACCCACTTGTTTTTCTCCAACAGCCAAACCTCGTCCCTTTTCCTTCTATCCCATACACAAATCTGCTTCCATAGCTTCTTTTGTTTCGAACATGCTCCCAGCATAATTTATCGCTCGACCAACCCCGAGTGATGAGAATCGAATTCTCACAAAAGTCGTCTCCAAATTGAAAATAGTCTTCTGCTTTATTTCAGATAGAGGGTGAACGAAAAACTCTTCAGCGAATCTGCCATTGCTGGATGAAAAGCAGTGATGAATGAGCGGATGAAAAAGCAAATTAAAAAACGAATTTTTAGAGATGAGTAGGAGATAAAACCCAACATAAAATGGGAATTTTAAATCATTATTTCAAGATATGTATATGTATTTTTGAGTTGTTACGAGATATTTTGTATACTTAACTATAATACAGAAAGATCCACCCTAAATCCAAAGTCTATCTTATTGGTAAATCATATTTCTTGCTATACAATGCACATAAACCAGGTTTAAAGTAAGCCTGTTTTACGAAGTTTTACGAGAGTCCCGCGAATGCTGTTTTCCTTGATTAAAACTCTCGCTGCATAGTGAACACGACGGCTCTATTCCAGAAATTGGAAAAATGGTGGAAGGCCCTAGCGACGAAGTGTGGTGAGAAAAAGAGCTTTCTTGAAGAAGCACCTGTGCTTTGGTATTTTCTTGGGAGAACGCGGAGCTCTAGTTGAGAGAGATGTGCTTTTAAACAAGAAAAGAGAGAGAAGGAGTGTTAGATAGAGGGGGAAGGACATCTATAGATATATATATATATATATATATATATATATATATATATTTATAAGGAATGGGTGGTAGTGGTCGCGAGACGTTTCTAGGTTCATTTGATATACATGATGGCATTTTCAAAGATAAATTTTCCTAACTCAAAATTTATTACTTCTTCACTAAAATTTTGTACACGACTTATGGAAGTGTACTTGATTGACAAAAATTATGAAATCAATATTTCCACATCTGTTCATTTAATAAAAACAGATAATCAATTTAAAAGCGGAAAATGACGAAAGCAATTTTTAGTTCACTTTATGTCATTTTTCCATCCAGGAAGCTTGTATCTAAATATAGGTTGAATCATCAATAAATTAAATTAGGTCCAATTTTATTTCCACTTTGCATAAATAATTATTTGGCATCATAGTGTCTACAGGGAAAATTAGCGGAAAGCATATTCGATGAAGTAGATAATTTTTCATTTAAAATTAAAAATATTTGATAAAGAAGCTTCATTACATTAAACGTCAGTCTATGGTAAATAATTTCAAAATCAATAATGGCATTTATTTACATAAAAGAATAAAATGTCTCTTTTATAGCTAACGACTACTAATTTTACAATTTTATTACGTTTTTCTGTTTATCGAACCAGAATATGCTTTGTCAAAGTAAAGTACATATTCCCTTAACCGCTTTACTCTTTGATCCTCGCAAATCCGCAATCGTTGAATCAAATATATTTGCTCAGACAAAACAGTGTCGCCAAGTAGAAAATAAATAAGTAAGGGATTTCTGATTCAGGCGGATTCGATAAGGTTAGAGCGAGAATCGAGTTTTGATGCAATACACAAGAGCCCTAAGGGTGTGAACTGTCGGAGACAAGTAGTCTTGAAATGCTGAAAGTGAATATGTTTCCGAAAGTGGTTTCGAGTCCGTGTTGCGTTGTAAGGACAAATCCATTTAGAGTTTCGTTACTGCCTGTGACTGCGGAATTTCCTTAATGACCCACAACATTCGAAATTCGTAGGGAAGGTGAAATCAGAACAGAAAGCTAGGAGGCAACGTTCTAGCAAGAGATATTGTAATAGAAGCAGATTTAGTGTGTATTTGTATGCGTATATAGAGTATGCATATATCTATGTGTTAGTGGGAGTGAAGAAGAGGACGAACTTGCAGACCAAGTAGTAGCTTGAGGGTATTCGACTCCATATTCGGTATGGATTGAACTTAGGAGGTAGTAATATTCATACGCACGAGCTTGAAAGTCAGGAGAAGGTGAATGTGTGTACTTCGCGGACTAGTTCGCCACAAATCAATGATGTCCAAAGTTTAGCGTAGCCCAAGGCACGTTATGGTCGGTAGCGTGTAATTAACTCTTAACCCGAAACACCACCGATGATTTTATAACGTCCTCCGTGGATATCTGGTGTCCCTCGTTAGACTGGAATCGTGACAAATGGGATTAGCTGAGAGCTGTTTCTGTCGTAAATCCCAAGGGAAGGAGTAAGAATGCGATCTTTACCAACCGGACGTATATTTGATTTGTTCTTTTATATCTACTTCCTTCCAAGAAACTACTTCCAGAATAATACAATTTGTAAAGAGTGAAAAGCTTTCATAGCTATTTATTTATAGGTAGACCTCCAAGTGCTAACATAAGTTTTTGTTTGATTGAACATATGAAAATTATTCAGACAAGAGAACACTAGATTGATCTATGTGAATGTTATGTCAGAAAACAGTGAAATGTCAAAATCAAAATGATGCATCTGACGAAAGTCAAGATCATCAAATGTAAACAAAAAGCATATTCAGGTTTTTTTTCTTTGTTATTTTATTCGAAATCAGTTGTTTTTTTTTTTGGTTTTAGTGGAAGTGCACTTATTTCTCTTGTTTTTCAGATAAATAGTCTTATTTGTATTTACTACCGTAACCCTTTCAATAGGGTGAAAAGTCGGATTTGCACCAGTCAGAAGAGAGCATTCGATTCAAGTTGAAATAAACGAGGTGCGGCGAGTTCAGAGAACTTTGTATATCTTCGTAGAGGAAAGTTTGCATCTCCTCTGTGGCATCAAATGGACGAATGAGCGAATGGACCAAAACAAACCGGAAAACAGAAATTCTGCAGTATTAAGGTGAAAAGCAGGAAAGGGAGGCTGATAGAGCAAAACCACTGGCATTAATCCAGAATATAGGCAAGGGAAACGGAGGCTGGGTTTGAGAAGCGGGGAAGGGAAGGATATGTAATGCGTCCGTGATAAAACTAAGCCGGATAACACCAGGGATAAAAAGACCAAGCGAATGCTTGGCAGTGTCACCAAATTGCTCGAATATTTTGCACCCCAGACTAAACCGCTTGACCGCAGTAGGCTTCTCTGCCAATAAACCCCAAGCTTAAGGTTACCTCTGACATTTTCACGCATTCTCCATTCTTTGTTTCCGAAGAATTTATGACCATAAGTAATCATAAGGGAAATAAGATTAATTATTCATAAGTTATTAGTTTTCAAGTGGAGGGTATATACCCAATTTTATAATTAATTTTATATAATGATGAATATAACTTTAAACATATAGTGATGAGAAAGGTTTTTAAGAGATTGAAGGAGGTGATGAGTTGAGCCACGCTTTCAGTCTGAGTACCAATATCTGCCTTTATTGTATGTGCTTCAGTAAATGTTACGTTCGCCATCTAACCACGGTGAAGATGATACAAGGAGATATTATACCCATCCGGTCACCAATTTATCGTGCGCTTATCGCAACGACAGGACGCTGGCCTTAATTGGTTAAGGTTTTCTTCGATATCGTATTTTACGAGGTGGCCAGAAGGATGGCCATGCGACATCATAAAGATAACAAACCATCGTGATACGTCACAAGGTCGTAACGTAATTTAGTCGCGAAACGATCGCACTTCGCCATTTCCGTTGGAATGGCCTTTCGAGCTGTGTATCGTAAAACTTATTTTAAGGGCAGCCTATGGCTCAATTTTTACAGAAAACATGAAAAAAATACTCTAAAAAATTCAGTATATTTCTGAACCTTTATTTTTTTTTTATTTTCGATAATATGGACTATATATTCTTCAAATTTCATTTCTGGTGAAAAATTTTTATCGGGATATTTAAAATACTTTTTTTATTTAGCAAATCAAGTGAAAATGCATGAAAGAAAAAAAAATTACTTTACCATTCTCGAGTATATTTGCAATTTAAAGTGCTGTACTCAATTTTAGAGGTTTGTAGGAATTAGGAAATCATTTATGTCCATCAAAATCTATTTCAACAGAATGATAGACATCAGAAGGAAGCTAATTAAAATACGATTAATAATTTTGATGCATTGCAATATAGTTATGAATAATAGCCAGGCTTCACAAAGCTGGTGATTGTGAGCAACGGTTCAAGTACATATTAATAAACAGTTTAACTGATCATTTTGCATTTAAATAGCTCTATGGAAATTCATCAACTCTTCTTTATGTAATGAATTAATGAATGCCAATAAATAAACACCAATGAAATTTAATCTCCATAGTAGATGTTCATATCGATAATAAAAGGTCTATATTAAAAGTAGGTATTTTATACAAAAAAAAAAGCACTAACAAATTCTGATGGACCCAACACATTTCTGACCAGCATTGACCTGGAATATTTTATGAGTAATCCCCAACAGTACTCATTTCTTTATAAAGATTTAATCACTCCTCATATTCGGCTTAGTTTATATGTATATACCCGAAAATATGATTAAACTGAAATTGAAAAAGGTTCTCTACCACTTTTTGAATTCCATACTCTAACAGCAAGGTACTTGTTGCAATAAACGACTATTAGCAACAATTTAAAACTTCTAGGTGTCCGTAAACTCCGTTTTTAAAATACGACGACTATAAGTGGCTCTAACTTTTTTTCATATATGTAGCAGAAAGTTATAACCTGAAAGTCAGGAATTATTATTCCTCTGCTTTTCAGGTCGGTAAATTGTTCCGCTTGAAATCCTACGAATATCCTTCGGATGCAGGTTCGTACCATCGTAACACACATACATTCTCTTGTATGCAATATCATCCTTCAGAATATTTTCCCCGAAAATTTTAGTGCTTCGATAATTTACGAATAATTTATTGATACTATTTATTTTTTGTCAGGTTTTTCAGAATTTAAAATTACAATATTCAAAAGTAAAAAATACTGCACCATTCAATTGTTTTACAAAAAGCATAATTTCGAATAAAGAATCCTATTTTTACAGTCAACTCAAACCTGATCCAGATCTATAAATTCTTTCGCATCAATAAAATATGCTTAGCTTGAAGCTATAACTCAGTCAGAAATGGATAGTCGATGCCGTCATACAATTGTAGAAATTATCGTCGATTTTGGTGATAGAGACTGACCTCTTATTGACCATTTTTAATTGGCAAGAATTGAAATTAATTCCTAATGTGCTTTTCTCCTCTCAGGAAAATTCTTTCAAGAATCCTCGTCTTTCAAAATTCAACATTTACAGATGAATGAAAAATTAGTCCAATTCAGACGAAATTATGTCTCATTATTTTTTAATTCATTATGACACTGGTTGAAATGTACATTTACGGGTTCAATTACACGGCTAATTATATTTTCATGCTAGTTCTATTTGTAGCAAACTTATATAGAGGGAATCGATCGATGAGGAAGGGAATTATCGAACAGTGTTTAAAACTCGACAATTTCCCGATGCTGAATGAAGTGGGACTATTTGCCGCAGTCTCTACTCTATACCTAATTGTCCCAGAAATCGATGAATATTTGAATGTGCGGCAGGGGGTTCGTTTCTATGCTGTCCATATATCCGCACCGCATGCAGATACGTCGGTGAAGTCGCGGTTGATGGCACACGTGCTTTCCACGCCTGCTGGGACGAATATGTTTATGCATGCAGTTATTTATTAGTTTTGGCAATTAGCATTAATTAGCGCAATCTGGTACCGTGAATATAGCTGTACTTCCGGTGCTATGTTTTAGCGGTGAACCAGCAGTAGGACTCTCTGTGGATGGAGAAATTGTTTAGGGTGGGAGTAGAGTGTTAGGATCAGAACGAGGAAAGCCAAGGGTCGAGAAATGGAATGTGGGTTGGTTGCACAACCACAACCAAAATCCACACCCTCTAAATCTTTCGCGTCTTAATGCTCGCCTCTTCCTCTACCTCTCTACCTTCTCCTTTCACCAATGAGGACAATTCTTCCTTATAGCCATTATCTATATATACGGAATATACCGAAATCGGATAAATGTCATTGGAGACTCGGCAGAAAAGACCTAAATTGATAATGGTCATTATCTTCGATTTATAAATTTCATAATTATGAAATATTTTATGAGCAAAATTGTTTTGGATAATAATGTTATGATAATAATGTTAAATTTTATACGTAGTCGATTATTTTTACCTTCTGATGTTTTGATATTTTTCTTGCATGATGACGATTCATTAGGAAATGGCCGTACTCACCTAAAACAAATAAAAAGAACAATCCATTAGGTTCATATAAATTAAATAGTTATTTTTAGATATAAGTGAATGTACTTTGAAAATCTTTTTTCCGGGTTAGGGGGAGTCGTAAATACTGCATATAGAACAAGCTATTAGGATTAAGGCCATGTCTATTATGCATCTTGACTATTGGTGGATGATAATGAAGCAGTAAATTTTTGATCAGTTTGATATAAAACATATGGTATCAATTTGAATTGAATAGATGTGTAAATACCATCATAATTATTTTTTTATATTGTGCAACTTGATTGTATAAGAAACAAAATATACTTTGGCTCATTTATCTTAGAGAGGGAGCCATTGACAAATGTAGCTTTAGCTTCTCTTTGAAGTTCCTCTTTTGCTTGCAGAATACTGAGTTTGACTCGTTTACCTCTTACAAGGTAAACAAGTTTGTGCGATTTCGTTGAAAAGTTTTCACTTCTAACGAGCCGAACTATTACTTGCCGAATGAACCTGGCTCCAATTACCGTCGATACGTAATGGTAGGGCGCACCACATTTATAAATACAGCTTTTAGAGGCTATTATGTAATTATTTAAAACCATTCTCCAATGTCAGAAGAAAAACTTCCTAAATTCATGAAATATATCAACTTTTTCCACCAGAGTTGTATTTCAATTAAGATTTTTTATTAGCTTATTTAACATTAAATTCCTTCCCTAATCTCGAGAACCCTAACTATTCCAATACATAACTGAGGAGTTCCCTAATTAACCTATATCTGCCCACACACAACGCATATACCACCCACCCCTCCAAGTTTACTCCACCCAGTTCACAAACATCCAAATCCACCCTAATTTATGTCTTCATATACTTCTGATATTCTGTTGGCTTTTTCTTACAACTTTTCTGACTGAGAAACTTACAGAAGAACTGACAAAATTCAGTAAAAGAAATTTCTTAGTCCCTCTCTTCACGATTTTTTGAAGAAGAAGTATTATTTTAAAGAAACAATAATTTAGTTTTACAAAGTACTCTCAAAGGGTATGTTTCTACCTCTCTTCATTATTCAAATATAAAAAATGTATTATGTCGATTGTGTTGAAATATGGTGAGCTATTTCATGGTGATAGATGTTCGGTTATAGATCACATTTGCAAGAGGTTGACAAGAGAAAGAAATAAAGAGAATATATATAATCACATAAATATTCATTCTTAATAAATGACACGTTAAAAAATTTAATAATCTCAGTGGATATTATTTCGCTCTAAATTCTATCTCTTTACCAGCAGCGAAATGAGGTAGGGTATTAAAGACTTCATAGTTTCGTATAATGGATCCACAAAATCATTTCCGTGTGAAATGAGATCGTGAAATTGGCTCGGTTTGCGATTGCTTATGCACGAGGCTGTAATAGTCGCCATGTAATCTGTGGATCAGATAGAATCAGATGAATCACTGGTCAAGAGAAAATGTTGCTGAACTAAATATAGCTTTTCTGCTGCCACATGGGATATAGTAGATGTACGAGTACTTCCATTCACAGGAATACATTCGCTAAATTAAACGAAAATATGATCTTTCTATGTAGATGATATGGTATAATTTTACACGTATACACAATACACTAACAGATAATGTTCTCGCGTAAAATAACGTGTTTGGTAAATATGAAAACATTCATAGTTAATCGGATCCAGAATTGGTAAATTTTATTTCTTAATTGACGTGTCAACTATATTCAAACAAATTCCCCGATCGAATTTGCACACTTAAAACAAAAAACTGTTAATTCCAATTTTTGAATTTTCTATTTTGAATCTTAGCCCACTCCCTCTTCAAAACTCTTTTCCAAGCTTTTTTACTTTTTGAGCACCATTTTTAAGCTCTGAAATTCATTTTTGCAGAATTCTTTCTAAAATCTCATTTTATCGTTAATGAAATAAAACAACTGTTGGAAGTTGAACGCGTGCATCATATTCTTTCAAATGAAAAACCATATATCTCTCAGACGGTTTATTCGTGAAAAATTTCAATCAAACAGTCGTCTATGACATTTTCGGTGTCAACGGCGCGGTACCTGACTCATCCTCGGTGAAAAGTAATGGAGAAAAATCGTAGTTGAATGGAAAGTCGTTCTCGTTAATAGAATAGGCAATAGATAACTGAAACGTATAAGAGTACTGATCAAGAGATAAAGCGTTTTCTGTGAAATCGAATAACGATTTGGTCGTTTCGGTTGCAGCAGTGCCAGCGACGCACAGTGAAATAGAAACGGTGCTACAGTGAATCAGTAGGGAGTGCAATTTCTTTTAACAAAGGTTATGCACACAGATACTTTCTAGAGCGGGTAATCGTTCGAACGAGTCGTCTGGTTCGTTCAGGACCAAAGAGAAGAGGAGGTACGAGGCAGGAGTTTTATTACCCGTGTTTTTGTCAACCCCAAGAGAGTTGACCGTTTCTTTCTCTTAGTAGTGATATTTCACCCTGGCCAAACGAGAGACGCTAACCTCTTAAGCGTTCGAACTTGCGTGGGTGGGAGAGAAGAAAATTGGGGATGGGGAAGAGAATGAGAAAGAGACACGAGGACAGAGCGGTTGAGAACGCTATAGTCACCCGCACTGCAGAATTGCCATTTTCCGGTCTCCCTCTCTATTTTACTCCCTTAATCCCAACGCCATAAATTAGTCCGACGGAACTTCGATACGTTATTCACGTTTGTCCACGGTTCACCGAAATAAAAGGACACCTAGGCCGATTTACAATCTGCATAAGTACCAAAGACTTAAACCAGAAGAGCCTTTTTCCCATGATGATATCATCATCCTTTTTCTCATAAAATACAATCTTCTGCTTTATTAATTAGAATACTTTTCAAGTTGAAATATGTATATTTCAACTTTCAACTTCTAACCTTCATATTTGAACTTTGATCATTCAAATTAAACTTTAAAATACTAAAATCTACAATCTAAATCTAAAATCTACTATCTAAATCTAAAATCTACACAATTACTACTTCACGATAGATTTGTTTTAAATGTATAGATATATACGATTATGAGTAAAAAGATCTGCAATCATTTCGCTAAGGTAATTTTCATTTTATGCTTTAAGTGCAAACGGTCATTATTATCATGGTACATATAATTTTATATCTCGTGAATCGTTACATATTTACACGAGGTATCGATTTCAGTTCAATTTCCGGTTTTAATTTTTGATGATTTAGTAATATGCACTAACATGTCTGTCATGTATATATGCTATGCATGAGCTGTAATTCCAAACCACAAAATTATGACAAATGTAATACAATTTACACTCGAATCTCCCAAATGTCAAGAAATTTTTGCCAGAGGTTCTCCCAAATGTCAAGAAATTCTTTATTCTCTATAGTCACATCAATTATGCATGCGTCACATCAATTGCGCATGCGTATTGCGTATAATATAATATTTTTTAGCATTTTAAATTGCGCGCGAATAGCAACCAATCAGATGCCGAACGCAACGCGTGCGCAGTGATTACAAGTGGGATTTGAGAAAAATGGACTTGACATTTGAGAGAAACTTGACTTGACATTTGGGAGAACTTGAGATTTGGGAAGTTGACATTTGAGAGACTCGAGTGTATTACATTTTATAATAATGCATTCTCAAAATTATATTCAATTAAATTAGTATGTTTACATTAATTTGCGGTAAATTAATGTGTAAATAAATATTTTGCATCTGATTATATACTTATAAGTACATAATAAAAAGTTAGATAATAATAAATAAATCATCTCCTTAACGTCAAGACAGTTCAGGAAGTAATTTTTCTCTAGTGAAACTGTGTGACAGTCCAATAGTACATGTTTATCAGATTTCTTCTGAATAATGTGTTCTTCTTCAAAAAGCATGTAAGCTTTATAAAAATCTTTGATGTTTGGAAAATTGTAAAGTTTCCAGAATCATGAGCTTACAATAACTCGTCAACAGAAAATAACATCTTCTACGTAGAGGATATATCGTCACATTTTCAAGAAAGGATTTTCAACGCTACGTAAAATCCATTTCTTTTTCTTATTTTTCATCCTCGTTTCAAGAAATATTACTGCTTTATTTGAATGCGTTTTATGCTCAGTACATAAAAAATAAAAGAATGCAATGCAAAGAATGAAGAAAAATTTAATAATGTATAAATAATATTACATTCGGGCATATTATTTATGATCAAGATAGGACGAATTACGTGACTCTGAGCTAATCAAATCCATATTAAAATTTCTACACGGATTCATTTCATTCTCTAGACTTTAGAGTTCAAAAACCTCAGGTAAATTAAATTTAAAAAATTTTTAATTATTGAAACATATATGATTTTATTAATTCTGTTTTTAAAAGCTCTGTACACGTTTTTGATTTCTTGCTCGACTTTGGCATTTTTCCCTAGCGGATTTGGGTTGTATTTTTAAACTGTATTTACTTTAGTAATTAGGTTCTTCAAGTTTCTGATAGAATCGAATTCAGAGACCCAAGGAGAGGATAGAGTACCTCAAGCGATAGGTATCGAGCGTACTTTTACCTTCTTTTCCGTCTGACGGGACTCTTACACTATCTACTTCTTTTCCTTGTTCTCGACAACATTGTCGATCGTTTTCTGGAACGGATCAAGCTTTACGAGCGCTGACTTAGTGCAGCTACACGATCGAGTTCTTCACTAAAAGGTGAAAGTTTTACAGCATAGAACGTTAGACATTTTACCGAGATGGCTAATAATCCAAAAGTGGTTACGAAACGTTTACTCGAGCGTGAGTATCTCTTTTGATGCTACAATGCTTCTCAAGAGAAAAAAGTGGAACAATTGCTTTCAATTTTATATATCTTCAATTCCGATACTTTTGAAAAACTTTATAATTTATAATCTACAGCAAAGTTTAAATTCAATATTTTGATTTTAATATATAATAACATATCAGTAGGTATAATTTTTTCCCATTTTTGATTAATGATATTAAGTAGCGGAGAGCATTGTTGTAAATCCTAAGCCGAGAATAGTCTATCAGTGTACTGTATATTAATGACCATCGAGCGAAATATAGCGTGCATACAATAGATGAAGCGAACAATAGTCGACATCAATTCAGATGACTCAATCACGGTCGTCTAATGCCACACAAAACATTCCAGGGACCATGAAGGTTAATCGACAATGGTAGGTTAAGGCGCCACAGAGTCGGTATTCCCTTTGACTTCGCACAAGCCGGGGAGTTTTTGTCACCCTTGTCGCCGAATCCTGAGGAAAATCGAGGAGCTTTGACCCTGCCAAAGTCGTCTCCGAAGCGCTTCCATCCCTCGATTAACCCGACTCTGTCCAGGACGATGTGGCTATAGCCCGAGGCAATTTGACGCTAGTTCGATAAATTACGCGAGATAAAGAACCAAGAAGAAGAAGAAGAAAATAAAAAGGGAGTATAAAAGAAAAAAGATAAATAAGAATTCCTTTACTCATATCGTACTGAAGTAAAACATACACGTAGAGACAATCCAATGATTTGTAAATGCGTATAAGGGAACTAAGCTTGTAAAAACTCTTGTTGTTCTGAAAATGTTCTCAATATTTTCTTTTTATGTATCAATTAAAAAGTTTTTTAACTTTTGATTATTCCTTATTTATTCATTTGAAACGATTTATTCCAGAATCTAAATGGACTTTCATAGATTGAAATCTTGATAAACGAGCCAATGATCCGAATTTAGAGAATGCTTTATTTGCGGATGAGTTTCAATGAGAATATTTAGTTAGGTAGTTAGTTGGCAGATATTCAGTTAGTTATTAGTTGTAGAGAGTATAAGCTGCTTAAAAGCTGCTTATTAAAGCGATGTTTAACTTACAAAGCTATAAAGATTAAATTTCACAATCATGTAATTCTCGACTTGCAAGCGATTACTGTACTTTTACTTTACAAAGCAAAATTAGCAGCTTTTCATATATTTATTATATTCATTTACCCGACTTTATTTGATATGTTATTTAGTAAACAAACCAGTGTAGCATTTAGTTAACGTTCCCATAATAAATTTCCCTAATTAATACAAATTTGCTCTAAATAGTAATTGCACATGATATAATTGCACTCGATATAGATCTGACAATTTTGGATAGGGATGCAATGTAGCTGACAGATTTCAAATTGAAAATTGGAATGCATCCACAAAATAAATGCTTGTTGCTTTTTTTTCGCCTTGATTTAAGTCCGATTTTTCTTTGCACTTTTCAGTAATGATATATCTCTATCTTTTCTGTACTCTAAAATATATATTATAAATAAATAAATATATATATATATATAAACAAAAAGAGTTTAAGACATTTGAATATATCTTGAGCAAGTTTATTTGATAATTGATTGGTATGTACTGAAACGAATGACACGTATACCCTATCATATCCATCCTTGCACGTTTAATCCACTTGGAAAGTTCTATTTCGTTTTCCAATTCGCCAGTAATAAATTTCTCGTAAAAAGATACCACCACGTTGATCCCGAATCAATAATTTCGAGCACCTCAGTTTTAAAGGAATGAAAAACTTTAGTTTTCTTTTTTGATCCAAGGGGTATTTTCTCTCCAGGAGAAATTTGTTTGGCCGATTAATAATTCCTGACGGAAATCTAATCCGCGTTGACTAATCAGGAAAGATGATGAATGGTACCCAGGAGCGCGCACATCAACATGATAGAGCATGGCTTATTTGGCAGTGTACTCTATTTATTTTCATAAAGTGGAACTTGTTAATGAGTCACGAAGTTTGAAGTTCAAAGTTCGAAGCCACTAACCTTCCACATGGAACGGGACGACTAGCATAGCGACGAGAATCGCTGGAACTAGGAAGACGACGCGAATCAGCGACATCCATCTAGAACTTGGCACACGCGACAAGGAACGACACTTCGCGCCGGAATCTCGGTGCGGACTAGTCCTGAGACTGGCACGAGGGGTATACGTTACTCTACCGGGGATTCTTTTCGTCACGGGGTATAAGGGTGAATCGCATGCGCCACTATGCTTCACGTGCCCTCCGCCATCGCATTGCTTCCTGTAGGTTCCGCCTTCCTCGTATAAGGACACTAGGCCACTATACTTGCATTATCAGTTTGGAATTTCGACACAAACAATCCAACGTTTCCGCGTGTGATTTTACATTCGATTACACAATGCGTCTACAAACAATGGAAGGCACTCACTTGATTAATCCTTTGTTTACAGAAAGCTCTTGAACTATGTTTCCTGCAGACGAGGACCTTTTGACGAAAATGTACACTTGGAGAACAAGTTCACTATTGAAAGGTTAGTTTTGCCTGAATTTCTAGCTACTGGACGCTGGAAGAAGTCTTTTGTACGTAAAGAGTAGCAGGTTGACAATAACATCTGTGGCGGGAGAGACTGCAAAGTTAAAAGGATGCGGTCAGTAAAGGAAGAGTAAAATAGTAAAATCTATTGGATGTCGACTGAATTGTTTCAACTGATATGTTTTTTACTCTAGAAATCTCCTGAATCCTTTTCAGATTCTGAGATGTTCATCCCATATTTTACTAAAAATTAAAATGGTTGACCAACAGACTATTTCTTCCAGTAACTGATGATCCTTCTTATCCATCTAAAGTAGTCCGTCACACTTCAGTGGCAGCAAAATATATATGTACCACTATACATCTGCGTGAAAGATTAAACGCCTGAGAAACGCGAGTTGTTGCAAACGGAGGTGAAAGATTAGTTCTCTCTGGGGTAACTCGTTCCAAAGTCTGTCACGATCGTCACACTGAAAAGCGCCCTCTTACGTATTTATGTTACAACAGCGAATCAAGCTTTCCAGGAGAACCCGAAACTATTAAATATATCGCTTATAAGAACTTGAATCGAAGGAAATGTTACCAATAACAAGACTTTGTGAATGTCCCAAAACTCGAAGGGTAAAGAATTTGTTATACCAGTTATGAAGGACCTAAAATTTTTCTAATACAATATCAATAACTGCTTTGAATAACCTTTTCCTTAATTTTCGTTATTAAAGTTTTCAAGTAAAGCACAAAACTACACCTCTGAAGTTCACAATTGGTGGGCATTGAGCTTAGAATAACAATACGGAGAATTCTGATTTAATTTACATGCTTTACGCACGAAAACCTTCATAAGCACTTGCCACATGGCACATAAATATCTTTCACGTTGGATTTGAGTGAAAACAGATATCACGCAAGGTCGCATTATTTGAAAAGACGTCTTTAAGCACGAATGTACTGCAATTTTCGTATTCGCCCTCATAAACTGGTAAGAGATGGATTCAAGGTGTCGACAGGAAGCGAGGCGTGTTTCAAACTTCTCTTCTAGCAAGCCCGAGGGCTACATGTAGTTTCCTCTACATCCGCTTTCTACTCTAGCCTTAACGTTTTCTCTACAGCAACCAAGCAATAAATGCCGAAGCGGAAATTTAGATGCGTTAAAACGATCTTCAAACACTCCGTTACTAGTTCTATTTTTACTGAAAGTTGTAGAAAACTCATGCCGAAACATTTTCGATCTCGAAATATGAATCTTAATATTATATATTACATATTTTACTTTCAAGGACTACAGATGCAAATATTCTAAACCTTTTAGTGAAATATAAAACTCACAACCAGGTTTTTGTTACGAAAATGAGCGTCTAACAAAAGTAGTGGAATTAATCATATAACCAAAGAATAAAATTAGTATAAAAATTCCAGTTTTAATTTAACTGTAACTGAATGGAAATAAATTCAGATGAATTGACAGTGCTGTGGGCCTTCGTTGCGATTTAGAATAGAAAGTTTAAAAATAGTGGTGCTAAACTGAATTATGAGCCCACATGAATAATCGAAATTACGGTAACGCCGCAGAGTTGAAAGCAATTGAATTGCAAAGCCATTCGGCTCTTTCGACTGCGGCTCGAGGAAACTTTTTCAAACTAGACTAACAAACAAAAAACAAGTATTTCCAGAGGTTTCATTATATATCCGTACCATGTCACGATGAATAAAGCGAGCGCGAAAGAGACAGAAAAAGGCGTTGGGACATTAACAGGCACGCAAATTAAAAACGCTCCGCCCGTAACTTTTCTAAGTGTCCAATGAAGCGCATAAGCAGGCTCAAAGCGTAGAATGACTTAAAATGAGGTAACAGCGGCTCGTCCTTCAAGTTTTGAATACAGTCGTGACAAGCTGCTAAAGGATTTTCCTTATTTGCCGCAAAATTTGCATCGGAAACAAGGCGGTTGAGAGAGATGAAAATCGACGGATGAGGTGAAGCGGTAGAGATGGAAAGAGTGAAAGGAGAGTGAGAAAGATCAGTACTAAAGTGTGTACGTACATTTTCACTCGAGGACTTGGGAAGTTCATTTCCTGCCGGCACCAAGGCGAACAGTAATTCAATTTTCGTCGAGTACGCTAAGAGGTATCCCAAAGCGTGACTAGTACTTTCCAGAATAATATATTGAATATACAGAAAACCAATTTACTTCATAACAACAATAAATTTTTCGAAAACTTTTGTAAATAACATTAGGTACACTAAAAACATGAATGTTTTTAATTAAAAGATATTAAGCCGTTTTTAAACCCTAATTTTACATATCATTTTGCATTACCGTCTCATGTTCGAATTACGGGGGGAGGTATCACGTCTCGTAACAGAAGCGTTAGAACTTTTCTTTTAATGTTATTCAGGTTAAAGTAAAAATAATGATTTCTGTCGAACGGTTTATTGATTATGAAATACATATATAGTTATAATACGAAGTATAATATATGTATTAATAAAATATTCATTAATATCCATTAGAGATTGTTGAAAATCTTTTTATAGTACTTGAGACGGGCTAATGTCTGATATTTATTCTTTTTGAAACATTTAATTGGTACTTACGACATTTATTCCTTTGAATCTGAATTTATTTGAAGCGATTGAAAATCAGAATTCGATGTTCTCAATCCGTTCTACGTTGTGCTACCTTTGACGATTAATTGTTTTATTAATCCTTGATTCTATTTATTTGAAATTTTATCATTGAAAGTTCTTTAAGCGTGAAGATTTCATAACTTTTTTTATCAACCCCAAGCGTACGTGAAGAAAGGGAGGAGAGTTCAGCACACTCAAATTATTTTCTTACAAGTGGAATCAGGGTCGAGTTCCTTCGTGATTTTCTTGAGTTCTTCTTGTAAGGACAAAATATCAAATCAATAGTACTAGAGAAATGAATTGAAAAATCTTTATCTGAATTTTTTAAAATATTTTATACTCGTCTAAACATTGTTTTATTAAAATCTTTCTTGAAAAATGTAATATATGAATCTATATTTGATACTAATCTTAGTTTAGTCTAATAACTTATAGTAAGAGGAGGATTCTAAGAAAGCTTCGTTGTTCGTGCAACTGGGACAAACGATTCACAGGAAGGCAAGCAATTAGATAAACGCCAACGAAACTGTGCCCTGTGCGTACAATATATGCGCCCATGAGTGATTGTAATCCGTGCAGTTGATTAATCGATTCTCGCTCCACACAAGATCACTCTACATTAAGGATGTGCTCCCTATACAGAACCACACAAAATTTAGTAGCTTTCATAATGATTTATAAAGTCAAGACAAATATAACTATTTTGAAAGAGAACTCGAAACGAATTTCGCATCGAATCGGAAATCAAATATTCAGTTCTTCTTTCAGAATATAAATTCTTTAATAAACTTGAATCAGAAACTCTAACTCTCAAACACCAAATTTTTTATAATATATAAAACTATATATAATCGAATATATATAAAAAAATATATAATATATTATATTATAATACCTATAGATATTACCAAAAATAACGGTTTCATATAAAATATTCATGTCTGACTATACTCGCCTTTTATCACTTATATTTTTCTATTTTAAAACCCCTCTAAGTAATAAGTTCATAATCGATTTTATTATTCAGTATACTTAAAAGTTCTGTTTTTTAAGTAAACTGAATTATTTACATAAAATCGATTATGAGCATCTTTGGCCTTCATTGTACAAGTACATTGTACAAAATAGTGAAGAATTGTATTCTTAATTATTTTTCGAAAAAAATAATGGAAGATGTCGCTGAAGCTTGATTGGAAGAGCGGAAAAAACTGAAAAACTGCGAATGTAGTAGTGATAAACGTCATTTTCCAATGCTACGCAGCAGCTAGACTTTCATCAGGAAGTAACGTATGTTCGATTCTCTAATCGGATGTTCGACTGGATTTTCCCGGATAATAGCCCGAGCCGGCGGATTAGGAAGGGACAGAGACGCGAATGGCTTGCCTATCGAATCGATAACTACATTTGATAGTCTCCCGATGAAGTGCCGACTTCACCGATATTGGATTCGAGAATCCCTTAGTATAATATGTAAGACTGATGGGAACAGTCTCACAATCGGAACGAGTTCCACTCGTCACGTGATATTTATTTGAAGATTCTTTAATACCATCATTTTGAAGTTCCATCTCACCAAGTCTAAGAAAAAATATCCAATCTTATATTTTGCGTGAAATCTAATCCCAAATTCAGTAGATACAACATTCATTTTTCAATAGTTTTTCATATGTTCCACAGTATACGACTGTTGAAAAGGAAAACTTGAAATGAAGGATTGATTTTGGATTTATTTCAAGTAAGAATTGAGAAACAATTAATATAACACAAAGGGGCAAAATTGAAATCGAAATAGAATTTTGGTATGTCCTTTGCAGAAAATCAAACAAAAATTTTTCGGTTTTTGTTACTTTGTACGTTTATGCACTTATTATCAGAATACACATAACTCTACTTACAATTAATAGAACAGTAGAACAATAGATTTATCATATGGTGAAATTACAAAAGTGCTTGGCATGTTCGACTTTGTGAGCTTAACACCAAATGATTCTAACTGTGGTCAGTATCCTAGCTGAATCGGATTTTCGAAGATTATACTGCGCTAAATACCTCGAAGTTAATTAGTGGTTTCGAGGATAATTCAACTGATAGGCTGTACTCGATTAAAAGGGCCTCTGGAATCCTTAAATTATACTGTAATTAATTAAAATAATTAGTGACTCACATCAGGCTATATTTTGTTTGATTTTAAGTAGGCTAGTTTTGGTAGCTAAAGAAAATTAGTAAACAGAAGCGATTTTTCTCTATTTTGTCATAGGATTACGAGAAGTTTTTTCGACTGTGGACATTAACAAGAAACTTGTTGAGAAAATCGATAAGCTCGCTGTCTACATGATCCTATGTATTAGTGACCCTATTTAGATGTTTCTCTCATATTACTTAGAGACACCAGTATATTGCCAATTTGGCAAACAATCTTAAGCCATTAAATAGATTCGTAGCACGAACTTAGAAAAAAGTGGACTGAACTTTACTTGCTCTTCCGTATCCAAGCAATCGCTGTGACATCAGAAATAATACCATTGTTTCGGTAACGACCGTCTAGGCTTTTGAAAAAAGCAGTACAGTGGAGTCGAACAGAGACCCATCAAGCGTCTAATCGAAATTCGAAGAAAATTGTGCCCACACTGCAGAAGATTTTTATAATGTAGAACATTAGCTAATTATTCTCATTCAGTACTAAAGAATTATTGTCAGTGCAGACAAATTCTGTTAATGAACTCTATTCCATAAAACATTACCCTGAGGGGCTATTCATAATTTACGTAACAGCTTTTAAGGGAGGAGAGGAGGGGAGGAAAAATGTTACAATTTGTTACAGAGGAAAGATTTCCCTACATTTCAAAAGAAATGATTTTAAAGAATTGAAGAAATCTTCATGAATTTTAGACGATTTGAAGATTCAACAATTTTTTAAGGAAAGGTTCCAAACATTGTTGTTACGATTTGTTACAAGAGGGGAAGGCCCCTCAGTCTGCTTGCTTTATTCAAATTTTTGAAATAGGTTGAGAAAGATATAAAAACATTCATGCTTAAATAATGTACAGCAAATTCAACTCTTGACATAATAATAATCGATGAATGGAATTTCTTCATCATAACGAAAAGGCCAAGAAGGAGGACATGGTCGAGTTTTGAATTCCGGAAGACGAAAGCCCGATGTTCTTGAAGCGTTTCACGGTGAACCAAACATTCGCGGTATGCTCTCAACGCAGGGGTTTCGGAATTTGCAGCATGAAGTCGTTTCGCTTTCCAGGACCACTTATAATTAATGGTTCTAGTTTATCACCACCTTGCGGCTATTGTGAAGCTGTACCGAAATAACCTGGACAAGGCGGGTGTAATAAAGTAATCGTTAAAACCATTTGGGAATTCTTCCAATTTTGAATCGGCAAACCTCATCAAACCTCCACACACAACTGTTTCCATCTTCACTGAAAAAAGTGGATAGTTGGATCAACTAAGCAATTAGTAAACTGAGGTATTGCTAATTTATTATTCATATCATAATTAGCAGGATCACAATTTACGAACTGGTTCTAATAACATCGACGTGTATTATCGCTTCCATTAAATCGAATCTTCTTTAAAAATTTTGCGCATCTTTTCTTATGTCTGACTTCACTATTATCCTATGTGAAATGACAGCATATCAAAATATCGTAGAAATATAAACTTTCATATATCATTCAGCCATTATACACCCATCAAGGTATACTTTCGAAATCGAGTAAATAAAATAATCTTTTCACTGGGATGTAAAAATCTTGGAAAGCTTTCACCTTTCCTCTTTCTGAATAGAGCTCGACTCGCTAAAGTTTTATCCGCTTTGCGAGGAAAACTGTGCAGTCGAATACACGACAAGAGTGGCTCACACAATCTTTCAAAGATACTTTGTCGTTTATCTCATAGAATATACTAAGTTTTGCGATTTTTATTTGTTCGACCTCTTAAGTATTTCCGATAAATGATAATATTCTTTAAATCAAGTTATTTGTTTTCAGAAGCTACTCTACAACGGAAGCTACTCTACAACGGAAGCTGCCCTACAACATTTTTTCGAAAAATGTGTTTTTTTTTATCAAATTGTAATTTGTAGGAGTGGATGTGCATGTGCTTTACATAAAGTCTCAAGTTGTAAATGTGCCGACTCAAGCTGAGATTTCCAAAGGAATAACTACCCAAAGCACTTGGCTAAACAATATCTAGCAAAAGTGGTCGAGTGTGCTTTTCATTGCAAAACCAAAACTTCGCATGTAAACTTTGTGTAGAGTTTCAAATTGTAAATGTGCCGAGTCAACCTAAAATGTCCAGAGGAATAACTCCGCAAAGCACTTGGCTAAACAATGCATCGAGGGCCAACGCTCAATAACTTTTCAGTGAGACACTCCACCAACAACTTTGCGTATTTCTTAGCTAGGATTTGATTCCAGAAAAATACGTAAGTACATAGTCTAATAGAATGAGGCATTCGAGGACTGTCTGTTCTGTCTTTCACATTTTTTGCCTTTAAAAATGTGTTATGAAATTTAATAAACTTTCTTCGTTTTGAAGATCTTGCAAGAAAGTTTTTTCTGATTTAGGTGGTTAATTTTGCTCAAGATGTTCACTATTCTTTACTAAGATACAATACATCTAAGCTACATTGTATGCAACTGAACCTTTGTGATATAGGAAAATCCCGTTTATCGCAAGCATCAAGTTCCACGGGATCAAAGCTTATACCTGCACCATAAATGCGATATTGCTCTCACAGCCTTATTACCAGTCCATATTGCGCCAATGGTCCCTAGGCTATCGCTTGGAGACCCGAAGGTACTCCTCTCTCAACTTTACCGAGCTTTTCTATGTAATTCTACTTTTTCTTTAGCATGGCTGTAGAATGCGCGACGCAGCTTTCTGACTCGTGCTTTCGCCGGGCAAGATTTTAACAGCATCCACGGCGTTAAATATTTAATGGTCCGTCAAGGGGTCTAAAGGTAAACGAGTGCAAAATAAGCGCGAAAATGGGATTGTCTTCTCGATTCAAGTTCGAGCGGGAGCTATTTGACGTTTAGGGTTATCGTCTTGCTACGATCGTGAGAACAAGCTTTTCTCGCTTTTCAAAGGTACTCTAGAATTCCAGAGTAGAGAATTCTTTCAGATTATTGCATACATCCCTGGGAAAATTCTAAATGCTTAACATTTCAGTAGAAATTATCTTTACGATGAAGTGTAAAATGCTCGGCGAGTTAATTTTATGATGCTAGTTGCTTCAAATATTTCATTACTCTCTTAGGAATAAAATTCCACGTAAATTAACGCAGAGATAAACAAAGATTTTCCCAAGTTCTAAAGCATAGTTTAATTTCACAAAAATATTTGATATAAATCTTATGAAAAAAATACTCGAAGTTGTCTGCTGGTTGGCGAAACATTTTTTTTAAAAATAGATCAGAAAACACAGTTAATATATAATAGTGCAACTCATGTGTTTGCAGCAAACTAAATCAAGGATTTGCAGGGTTAGTAAGGGTAGTAGAGAACAGGCCGGTATCCCGCAATGCGGCTAAGTACCCACCGGTCCAGAACCGCGAGAAACCCCTGGAAGCCATTGCTCCAACATGATTTACGTAAGAGATTTCAATTTAGCGGGTAACCAGTTTACGTAAAAGAATGGCATGGCAACTCGGCATAGTAACTTCTTGGTCCTGTATAGTGTTTTACACTGTAACGTAGTTGTATACATGCTCTCTCGGGGAATACTTGGGAAGAAGCATCAGATAGATTGATAGATAGATAGAATTTATTGGACTTTCTTGAGAAAGAAACATCTCCCCAAGGTGTTAACGGCGGGTATGAAAGCCATGAATACGGAGTTACCGTAATGAGTAAAACTTGCATGTTTCATTTACAATAAAAGCAAAATATGAACTGGGTTAAGGTTTAAAACTGGGTCAAATCCAAGTTAGAAAAAGTATTATATTACAAGTTTTTTGAAGAAATTTCAGTCACTGAATAGAATTAATGAAATGAGATGAACTTCAAACAAGAAAGTAAACAATGTTTATTTTAAAATCTCTGGTATGAATGCGTTTAAAAAATGTATTATGCTGTACACTAACTTGAATTAAGTTGAATGTTGAAAGTAAAGTAGATGGGAAAAGCGAGGAAAATAGAGATCTAAATGTACTTCAGAGAAAGTTCTCTTCTTGTATAAGAGGGGTAGAAGGACCTAATATTGAGGAGCCGAAGCTAAGCATATTATACCTACTATAGACAGTTACTCCGCAGGCGGTCGAGTGGATTTCATCTTGATTTGCATTCCAAAAAGCACCTAGGTAAAGCTAAATTAGATGGTACGTTAATCTTTCTCACCAGTCGACGAACTATCTGAGACGAAGAGAATTCCTTTCCATTCTCAAAAAGCTCGTAATCCTCTTAAAACGAATTGAAAGTGGCAAAACCCAGAATTGATAAATGACATTTTTACAGATAAAACTGACTGACATAAAAAAATATTTCAAAAACTACCATAAAATATTTTATTGTTTTGAAACATCCTCTTTAAAAAATCCCTTCGTATTTTTTATCCTGTAATACTATAATTTCACACAACAATCACGTTTGTACTGTATTTGTATTTTTTATGATATCTGAATTTCTATTAATATTCATATGGGAAATCGCATTTTACTTTACCTGTAAAATCGAAAATTCGTATTATATTTAAATATTCTATGAAAAAAAAAGAGTTTATCGGTGAATTTCCTGAAGCCATTACTCTGTTCGTGTATAGGTGAGAGCATTTACTATCCTAACGATGATCGGTCACGTTTTTATTACCTGACCGATGAATATGCATCGGGTAAAGATTAAAGCATACTAAACAGGTCCGCAACGACAATGCCGAGGACAGGAACGATGAACGACTCTTTATGCGGACGCAACACCTACAAACGCACGAAATGTAATTTACTTTAGTACCTGGACGTAAATTTCTTCTTGATGAGAATGTACGGGCTGGTTTCAGCTTAACTTTTTTTAAAGCGGGTTAAAATTTTAGCTAATGCAACCAGACAAGCAATCTAGGTGATTCACCTGTTAAGTAGAATTAAAAAGAGCCCAGCTCTCTTGCCAAAGGCTGGCTTCAAAGAAACATGGTCTGTAAATCAAGCACCTTTACGTACCTTGAAAAAAGATAATTGGTGTAATTCTATCCAGGGATCCTCTCATCTCATTCAACACTCTGTTTATATGCTTTTACCAAAGAAGAAACGTTGCATTCAAGTTTTTTTTTTAATTGAAGGTACTTTTTTCAAGGATGCTCTCGAAATTGTTTTCTAAACCAGTCTTTGTTTACCGGATCGAGTTTTTATAAAGCTTTAGCTTTCAGTGTATTATTTTTGTATTCTTTTTGAATAAATTCTTTGACAGAAGGTAAACTAGGATATGATTATTAATATAGTAGGATAGCATATGGTGAAATCTAAAAGCTTAGTGCAATATATCTTTAAAGAATTATTATCTCAATTATTGATAGAATAATTCTTCATTATCTGATGAAATACAATGCAAAATGTTAAGAATATTATTAAACGTAAACAAAGAAGCTCTTTGCATCCTTATTTTCTCTACTTACAAAACGTAAGGAAATCTACCAATTAAAATGGTAAATATGAAACGCATTATTGGAAAAGAAATCCTTTACAGAATGAAAAGAATACGGCCATAGTAACAATAAGAATATTCTCTTTTCTGATATTTCCTTTCACTAACCAATTAATGAACTTGTCATTCCAGTATCGAACAATAGAAGCACGTAGCTTCTGTATTTTGTTACAAAAATAATTGAAGGTCAAAGTACCTTGTTCGCTACGTCTGAGGCAGAAGTGGGCTTTTGAAACTAAGAGTGGTCGATGCGATGGTTGGGCGTTGAGGGTTGTTCTATAGGAGATAGAATCTGGAGAAAAATCTCGAGCTCGAACGACGTGGTTAATTGAGAAAAACCGCGCGCACATCGTATAGAGCAGGTGTCAGCGACGTTGTAGCATTAGTCGCAAACTAATTGGTGCCCGCACCCACTTCTTCTTTTCCTGCTCTAATCAGAGACGTGCAAACCTGTTCTCATATCTGTAACACGTGTCAGCGTTATAATTTACGAATCAATAATTCTGGTCGTGTATATTGTGTTTTGTGTATTGCATGTAAGGCTAATGGACGTGGATTAACATTATCGCTACACATAGTTGTAGGCGTCGTTATCATTCGCATATCGCTAGTGGGTTGTTGCGAAATCCTGAGTGACTTAATCCGAAGCGGTTTAAGTCCTGCCCGAAATCACATAATCTGCGTTTACCAAGCCTGTCATATACTGAGTGCATTACCTGATAGGAACATCGTGTATTTAGGGTTTATTATGTACCTATACTGCTTCATAATGTATGTAATGCTATAATTACTAAATCACAAATTTTGATTCCATAATTTGCATTTATTATAGTTCCAGTACTCGGTTTGAATTTCATTGTGTCAGAGCGAAATAGAAATTATAAAAAATAACCCAGCATATGAAAAGTGTTAGATTATCCATATTTTGATTGTGATGAATCGATTAATTGATACATTTTTGGTTTTTGGAAAGCCCACGATTAGATTTTCCACATAATTGTGACTTGTGGGTTGGAAGATTGTGATATTGAATAGATGATTTTACCTTGATTCCATTTTATTATTATAATTATTTATGTATGAATTTCGTAATAAAATCCCGTAATTTAAATTATTCTTGGACATGTTACAAAATTTTAAAGTGATCTCCAGAAAATGAATTATTTCATGTTTACTTTCTGTTGAGCAAACAGAAAGTGTGTATTCTGATGAGAAAAATTCAGTTACAAACTGTGCAACTGGGTTTTCTCTTTTTGAGAGTACTGTATCAGCACTTGAACTGGCTGAGCACCAAGTCAAGCGTAGAAATGAATTTTGCGGTCTTGCCCGGCCTGCTCAGAGAGAAAAATGGATTTTCCGTTAAAACAGATTCGTGTTAAGAGGATCGTTCGTCGTCAGCTCGTAGAAATGCCGAACTTCTAAATCTCTCGACCGCATTGTATATAAGTTTCTTGCAAGTATTTCATATGCAGGTTACAACCGTAATTTTGTCTTCCTCTTGCCCGTGTTTCGTTCACCACCATACGCGCCAACCTCGCATATCTGGTCCCAGGAGTGCACTATTCTGTATCACAATACCAGAGGAATATTGAACTAAAGTCGAACGTTATTCCTGCGGTTGCTGATTTATCGCCGTTATTAATACAAGGATAATACCTCGTGATTCGAACGTTAAAACCAGCGTTTAAAAGCCGCTTCCAATATTGCAGTTTAACCGACGTAAGGTGATAGATGTACATAATCCTTTCCGCTTCTTTAAACCTCCTAAGCATGTCGTTATTCTTGACTAAAGCTCCAGGCGCACTTCTACAAAATTGTTTTTATCGTCATAAATTCTTTCCTTCTATCCTCCGTTTCCAACAATAACAATTCGTTATCGTCATTCGCTATCGTCATCATCTTCTCGTTAAAATACAACATATGAATATAAAGTAATTGTGTCCATTTTCTTTTAGTTTGAATAATTTTTATCGGTGAAAGCTTCGCGTGATTTTCTTATTGTCTTTGCAGACAAAATACCTCCGCCCATCCGTTCACCCAGTTGGAATGCTAATTTACGCCGTTCAAATAGTTTTTCTACGTGACTTAAATTCATCGGGCGAGAAGCCATTACCCTACCCACTCGTCGATTGATTCCACTCTGCATCGCAACAAAACGCTGTTCGCATTTAAGCGAAGATTGCCGGAATCGTCAGCGAAGCATTGACTTTGAATCCATCTGAATTCACAGGATTTCAGGATTTCAGGATTACTTTAGGATTACAGGATATCTTTTTTTCTTTAATAAAAAATAAGTACTTCTCGCAGCAGTATATATTTCTGATGTGAGATTAGTTGTCTATTTCAAACAGTGGAGCCTTCATCATGTTTGGTAATCGAAAATTAAGTTTGTTATCTCATTGAAGTGAAAACCTTGATCAACTTACAAAAAATGCAGGTGTTGTTAAATCATCGTTCGCAAAATTTGGTGTTTTAATTTATCGAAGCTTGTCACAAAGTGTCCAACTGTTTTATCTAAAATAAATAAAATTCCAATAGAAGTGATCTCTATTTTTACTGTTTTTAAATTACTAATCAAATTTTTTTAATTTATCCAGGATTAACTCATTACTCGATTTTATCCCCTGATATCAAAAATTGAAAATCGACATTTTAGAGATAGGACAGGGAAATTACATTTCAGCATGTGACCAAATTCAATCCAAAAATACATGACATTTTAGTTAGAGATGTTAAAAATGCATTAATTAAAGAAAAAAACTGTTGAAGCAATTTCTAGGATTAATCAACTTTTTAAATATAGGATACTAAATGTACTCTTCTTGTTCTTCGATCCTGTTTAGGGGTTAGTCATTTTAAAAAATGATGAATTTTTCGTTTACATAAGAAAATCAGAATAATCTTTTATGCGTCAAACAGCAGAATTGAATATCCCATATTGCAATGTGAGTAATGCTAGACTTTATTAGAAACTTGAGAAGTATAGTAAGCATTTCATCGAATGAAAAGTTGGATCTCACGGACTGATGCGAGATATCCAGTTCTTGTGCTACGTCCGCTTCGAAAATAAAATCAGGGGACTCAAGTCAATATATTCACCCTGCGTTCTATTTCTTCATTCTTTCCTCTTTCAAAGGCTTGTCGATTGCAAAATGGAAGCAAATATGCAGCATTCAGTACTTTTATCTCTTGTATTTCAGCACTAACTCTCTCCCATTCAATTCAGGTCAAGCTTAAAAAAATCATAGCATAAAAGAAGAGAAATAACTTGTAGAAAATATTGTAACAAATTATTTTTTAGCATAAAAAGTAAGATCTTGGACACCTGACCAAGTTTTCAAGCAAAAACCTTTATAAATTTAATTTGGTATTTTTTGTACTCAACAGGAATTTTAATTACCAAAATAAATTGCTTAAATTCGGCATGCAGGAAAACATTAGTCAGCAGTACTATACATAATGTCAGTCGTGTTTTAGGATCAGGAGTGCAATCGATTTAGCAGAAAATGTTTTAAACTTGGGAAAATATTCACCGTCACGGAATGTGACCGAGGTATAAGTCGATCTAAAGTAACATCTATGGGTAGTGGAAAAAGGTTCGGTTTCATCCAACCAAGGGACTCGAAATACCTATCTCGAAGTTCGATCGACTTGTAAAAAATTCAAACACTGTATAACCATCGTCTCCGCTTTTAGATCAGCTTGATTACAAAACAAGCAAAGCTCTAGAGTTTATATTCACACACGAATTAATATATCGCAAGTATTGTTCCTGCTTCCGTTTCCTGAAAATAGCTTTCTATTTTCTCCCTGAAAATGATACAGGAAATCGAACAGGAAACATTGTAATGAACATTGTGTTAGATTCTCTAAAAATGAAGGTTCGTCACTATTTAAAATTCGGATTTCAAAACACATCTGATTTTCTGGGCATACATTGACCTCTACTACTTAATTCCATTTATTCCACTTATTCCATCTCCTGCGGAGTAGAAATACGTTTTACTGAAATTACTACTGGAATTATTGTATGAAATGAGTGCGATTTAAAAATATATACCTTCAGCTTTTCAATTTTTACAACTTTCTAAAAATAACTTTTTTGTAAAGTCATGCGATCAATTCAAACTCGAAAACCTTTAACATTTTCAAATATGAAGAAGCTTTTCCTTGTCGACGCTGAATTGAGCGAGTTAATTTTAACATAACACAAAAGTCGATAATGCCTAGATGCATACGTGAATATGTATATAGAGAAATGGTATGATATGTAGTATGATAATTCAGCTTCCACACTAATCTCGTCTGAGGCAAAGAGAAATAAACGAAAGGGTGCAGCAGGTAAGTCTCGTAGGCAATGCAACATATTTACGTTAACATATAAATCTCGATAGCGTTCAACGAGAATTGGCATGCATGAGAATACCGTGGCATTCGATTTAATACGGGTAAAGAGGTAAGGCGCCGTGAAACATATCTATCCTGTCTTATCGGATCTTAGAGATGTATATCGCCCCCGTCGTTCAAGTTCCCTTCCCTCGATCCCGTTTTATCCAGAGCCAAATCCTTGCCTCTTTCTCCAGTTCGCTTCTTATACCTTCCACTTTCAGTATTTCGTTTTTCAACTTTAATGCCTTGACAAAACTTGCAATTACTTTGGTTTTCCCAATATTAAAATATTTGGATTAGGATTTACTAAACTTAGACAATATTC
Source organism: Synergus gifuensis (assembly GCA_904066015.1). NCBI lineage: Eukaryota > Metazoa > Arthropoda > Insecta > Hymenoptera > Cynipidae > Synergus > Synergus gifuensis. Next base: position 163,550 of record CAJFCO010000044.1, on the reverse strand, counting down.
CGAAAGAAAAAGCTACATCAATGTTTTTGCAAAGAATTAGCAATTGAAAAGTTGAAATAATAATTTACTTTTCGAACATTGACAATTTTAGCGATACAAAAGCGAAATAAGTTCCAACATTTTTTTGTATATTTTTCAAAACTATGGATGTAGACAATTTGAACGATGCAGATGGTCAATAAAAATCCTTTTTGTATTTGAATCAAAGGGAGAATTTTACAGAGTCGTTAATACAAAAATCTACAGATTTAAAAAGCAAAGGAACACATAATCCTTGTTTGGAGAACATATAATGGATGAATTGAAGAAAAAAAAGGAAAATTTGAAAAAAAAAAGAGAAAGCCGACAGCCGAGTTCCGGTTAAGCAAAGCTTTTCGAAGTTCGAGACAATTGAGCGATTCTTCTATCCATCTATTTATTGAGGATTCTAGGGAAGCTTTCAGAAAATCGATGATTCACAGCACGCAGTAGAAATGCTCGATGCTAAGGCGAAGAAATCAAATCCTGTGGGAGATACCGGAACACCGGATCATTGGCAAAATGCAGCGACTAGGAAAGGTTAACGATAGGGGGAATGATGGCACAGGAAGGAAATGGAATATCACACTTGTGCGATGACGAGGCGAAATTACGATTTTGCAATGATTGACGCGATTATTATCACCGGGCCGGAAGATGGTATGGATTCTGCAGAAGGAAACGGGGAATCGATGTAAGTCTCATCTGGGAAATTAGATCAAGAAAATTTAGAAAAGGATTTAAATTGCTATAGATATCTACACTACACGTATAATAAGTTTTGAAAGTCTCCATTAACATTTCATTTAGTTAAATGTACTTTACACTGCTCGAAGCGCACAAAAACTGCAGATTTTTCCCCAATTTCATTTTCCTTTTTCCTGGCTGGTGTGAATAAAGAGGTGATTCATTCAAATTTTATCAAATCATTTTTTTATCTGAAATCAGTTTCAGAAAAATGAAAACCCTAAATTAACATTTTTAAATTCTGTACATATATTTGTAAATCCATACAAATTAAATAGAAATAGCAGGCGAAATGCAATTTCGTAAAAGATCCTTCGACAGAAACAAAATCCACGATTGGTCCGAACGCATGTTCGGCATTCCCTATGCAGCTCGTTGCGCGTAAATTGGTTCACTTGGAGAACTCGCCAATCGATTCTTTGCAACTCACTCTCGGGCAGCACACATTTTCCATCGTCGAATTGAAATGGTAATTGAACGACGAGTGATCGTACATCGATTTCTACTCCAGAGACCTAATCACCGAATAATTCTCCAGCTAAATAAATGTATTCGAGTGTCGTTCTTTTCCAACGATCGATTCCATTGAGAGACTTGACACATCAAGAGTCATGTCAATAAATCTCATCAATTTTAAGCTTTGTTAATTCAAAAGAGATTTATTGAATCCAAATTCTCGTGAATTTCAAGATTTGAAATATTTGTTGAATAATTCCGCTACATTAGTTTCGCATTACATTATAGACACGATTTTTATCTACAATCAATGAGGACATTGCTCCGTAATTTTAGTGAAAATTAAATGACTTTATTCTCAATCAGAAGCAGATCTTTCAGTGCAGTGCTTTCTTACTCACTATTGGAAGGTCTATAGGAAAGAGGCGTTTCTCATTACGCAGACAACGAACCTGGAGATACTTCTGCCGACGACGACTGAAATCAAATATGTCATTTATATCTGATGAGAGCCGTAATGAAGTCGTTATCTATCTGCGAGTGAAATGCTGACAACGCAAATTGAGAGATCGCCCTTGTCATCCCTGGAAACAGATCCTCGGTCCTGTCGTTATATTTTTCTTCGAGCACAACCGCTGCCTCAGTTTCACGCTGACATTGTAGAGAAAGTCACCAAACCATCCCTTCTTTTTACACCCTTTTATATATATAAATACCTATAGGTATATCTATATATATACCTAAACCGTAAAGTACGATTCTCGTGTTCACTTCGCATTACTGCCGCAACACGACACTTTAACAATACCCTGCGAAACGACAGCTTCTAATCCTACCAGCGAAAAGACAGAAAATCACGTGCTCGAGTGTACAACATCTGAAAAATGCAGACACGGTTATTTTTCTTAATGATCCATGCATACGAGAAAATAGAATTCTCACTTTCTTTATTTATTTTACGCTGGCTCTATGATACAGGAATTATTTCAAATCTTCAAGAAGATAGTGCAAAAATGATGAGAAATACATAACGGGCTTCGTTTATACATATAATTTATCTTTTGACATAAAGAGCTGATCATGATAGAAAGAACAGTCATTTCGAAGATAATGATCAACCTGTACGAGAGGTTCTAAGGTCCACTTAAAAATCATAACAGGTTTGAAGAATATTGAATATGAATACTGAATGGATGACACAATTGTATAGAAAAATGTCCTACTTATAAATAGAACCAGCTCAAACTCCAGACATTTTATTATAGAATAATCGACAATCACATTACATCATTCGTTTTCTTATAAATCAGATCCTACCTAGACCATCCGACTGTTTTTCTACAATGTAACTTCATCCTTTCCATAGGAAAATTCAAGTTTCTGAGCTGAGGTCGAGGATAACTTAATTCTACAACGTTGACATGTAAACCGCTTTTCTCAATCCAATCCTAAGTTTCAGTCGTTCTGTGGAAAATTTGATTTTCCAAATAACAGGAGACCTTTGAGTTCTGTCTCGGGACATACAATGTGGTTTCGAGGGCTGAAATTTCGTCGTAGGATAGCCTCAACTCCGACGAGACCTTGGGTCTCAGAGAGTTGTTGCGAAAATTATTGGTATTACTGCCACGTGTACACTAGTCCCGCGCGAATTCAAAAAGTTGTCGGTGAGTTTTAAGTTTTGACGAGCGGCGCACCACACATCACCTGAGCTTGCCCATCTGTAAACAAGATTTATACGCGGCAACGTTTCAGCAAAACTTTGCTCCCATGTGTAAACCTACAACCTTTACTCCACCGAATACCTGCCGCTAGTATCGGCCCGATGCGATGGCCAAGGCGCTTCTTATCCCCAACACGATAGGAAATATTTCAACCCGGCAGCAAACGTCCGGAGTTTACGTAATCCCCAACGCGTTTTAACTCTGAAGAGGTCTGCAACCTCAATGACTCCCCTCGGTTATCCTTCATTCCTGGCCTCCGAGGAAAAGATCCACGCTACAAACTTGTTTTCTGGTTCCTATCATGTGTTATCTATATTTTCGTATGGAACTTTAAAAGATGAGTTTCCGGTTTAGAGATAAGATATATTTTTAATAAATCAGTTAAGCTTTAGTCATAACTGGGTCAAAGAGGACACAGGGGAAAAAAATATAATAATTTTACAGAAATGATTTATGTTCAAAGGAAATTGTGACAGTACAAGGTGTTCTATGCCTGATGCGGATTTTCTCCGAGCAAGATTTTTTACAGATATTGCAGAAGTTTTTGTGAAAAGATTAAAAATATTAAATGGACATATTTGACAAAATTAATAAGTCATAATAAAATCGCTTTTAAGAAGTATAAAAGTTGAGAGGAACTATACTGAAACCTATGAAAATGTTTAAGGGAGGTAAAAGTACCATTAAACTTTAGTAAAAAAGTTGTTCCGTAATCAGGAAACTGTCGGTTTCTTTGAATCAGCAAAACCGTATTGGTAAATTAGCAAACTTTCCGATTATTGCGAAGATCTTTCAACCAGCCAATTTGTAATTACGAGTTTATGCCAAGCATATCAAACTTACTAAATTGTTATAACGTTTATTTAAGTCCTCAATCCAATTTATTTTTTCAGCATATTGAGCGGCATCCAAAAGAGTTTTATTTCCAGTATTTTCGACACATGCCTGTTTCAACAAACTGACTAGTCTGACACTGACGCAATAATGCACTTGCAATTTTGCATTTGACACTAAATTTATTTCTCGACGCTTTTTGGCGTTTTTAGAAGTAGAAATACGGCAAAACAGAAAATGGAAACTCATGAAATGGAAATATCTCGTGAAAGAGAATTTCAGAAAATAAATTTTCTTTGCTTAATTTAGTCGACCTTCCTTCTCTCGTTACAGTTTAAGAAATATATCATTTTTACTCACATAACAAGCCTTGAGTAAAAAATAATAAAAGTTCTACTCACCTGTAACAGAAAGAAGAGATAAAATTAATATTTGTTATATAAATTTGTCTTCTACTAAATCTTCAAGATTATTCTTTTCATTTTTAAAAATTCGTAATGGATATTTTATTTTTCTGATGGATGCGGTATATACATTGCACTTGCGAGCAATAAAAAAAAAGAAAAAATTGCGCTCTATAAATGTCCAATTTCTGTACTGAGTGCTTTCCACTTTGAATTTTTATATGGAGATGAGTAAATGGAAAAATGATATGACATTTGCGTAGGCATCAAGTAAACCTTTTCAGTGGAACAATGGAGCAACAAATTTCAATTTAATTTACATGTAGTTCAAAAACTAAATTAACCTTCGTTTGCACTAGAAGCTTTTTCGCACATAAATAATTGAAATGATGGTCAAATAGATAGAGACCAAATGATAAAATTGTACGTTTTTTAAAGGACTCTTCATCATTATATCAATTTTATTTTTTATCAAAAATATGAGAACATTATAAAATAGCAACATCGAAGTATCGACATCTATTGATAAGCTCATCTTATATCTGGTGTTCATCTGTGGCGTTTTATTTTTTATTGGAAAGGAACGTTACTTAGAAATATGGTCTTGTAGAATCAGAGTAGCGCAGATTTTATGCTTTATTTGCAGATGTTCATACTAGGATGATGATAGAATTGACCTTTTCTTTGTGACCACTCCTTTTTTGAGGCACATAAAGCGTATGCTCGACAGCTAAATTTTTATTCATATAAGTTAATTTGTTTCATTTTAAGAATTGTAAGAAAATAAATTATCGTAATTATGTGAAATTATTAGGCGAAAGGCAGGTAGATTGAGATGAGCAAAGTGTACATTTAATAATAACATTAGTATATTCAGTCAAAAACAATAATAAGAATCAATAATAGAAATACATCAATGAAGTCATAAATTGACGAAAACCGTTACGCTTCAATCCGAGTCAAAATTAAATACAAGAATAAAACAGAAATTCACATAGCAAGTAATATTCGCATAAAATATAAATAGCATTCAAAAATTACACGGTGAGTATATATAAAACGTCGATCTCAATCGAGATCTGATACAAACAAATTGCAAATAAAGAGAAGATTCTCTCAAAATACAACACAAGTATCAATATAAAATAATTCATGATATCTTCAAGAATAAGAATCAAATCAAAACAAATCCAAAGTAAATCAAAACAAATCGAAACAAATCAAAACAAACCGAAACAAACCGCCACGCTGCAACAGATAAAAAGACACAATTATCATTAGCACGATCACCTTTAGTTTAATCAATGAAAAACAAGTTATCACTTTTCGAGTTAGCCAAATCCGTACCTTTGAGCTCTTTCGTCTTGGCGTCAAGCGTGGCGAACATCGTGAAAAATATGTTTCCACGTGAGAAATCAAAACGTTTCTGCCTCTTTCTGGCAGCTCGCACGCTTATCCCTACCGAGCTCGATTTGTCCCCTTGAATACTGATATGTGATTTGTTACAGGTGATAGGCCAATAAGAACTGTCGCTCTTTTCGCAAAGTTATATTATACCGCGAATTACAAATACCTGTCACATCTTTAGGAGGATTATACATGTAATTGAAAAGCGAAAGCGTGGATTCCGACACTGTTGAGCTTCGCTTATCCTCTTTCTTATTCTTTATCTCCAATTCTTTCTTTTTCACAGTATCTCACACGAAGCTGAAGTACTGAGCGACCGATAATTGAAAGTGGACGTGTGTGGATGAGGTCGGCACACCAACTCGACCTAGGTTAATATATTTTGTACACCACGATCGCATCGACGTTACTCAGCGGATTCTTGTCCAGGAAGTACTGAACATCCCAGAGGCCTAAAGTCTATGTGGACACTGTGAGGCAACGAAAGGAAATTCCAGCCAGTGATTTATTGTCCTGGAATTTCGAATCTTTTCTATTCACTCGAGTCGTAATTTTCAAGGAGATGCCTCTACGTCTGGGTGAAATTCTTACGAAATTTACGCCCGGTTTCGCAGCTGCTATGCAAAGTTAAAACTTAAAAAGGTTAAACGATTTTGTTCCTTTGATTTTGTGTTGAAAAATAAGTGAAAATAATGAATTCCCACTTGATCTATTTACTGGTACTTTTCTAATTGATGTTTTGAAAAAAAGAACATTATTATAGAAATTTCTGAACTTTTTTTGCCTTCTTAGGAAAGGACACATAAAATTAATATTGCAAAACAAATTTCTACAAAATATGAAGCGCTTGAAATATGATGCGTTTAATAAGGCGATATATTTTCTGAAACATTTCCAAACAAAGCATGAAGTGCATAATGAATGCAGTTGCTTGTAATAAATAGCATAATTCATGTTTTTTGTGGCATGTAGAACAGAACTGCACGCTGCAGATTTAGTCTGCAGTCAAAATACCGCTAACACGCTTGAACTTTGCGAGACAGATGGTCGAGCACCGTTTATCATAATCTCGTGCAACTGTGGAATAATTCTGTGGACCGTTTCGCATCACCAAACGTGCCCTATGTATTACATAGTCTTCTATTAAATAATAATTTCGAATGCAGCCAACGTTTGTAATTCCATATGCCAAATTTCTGTATCGCAGAATTACAAAAAAAATGTATAAGACAGATTTTATAATAACCTTTTACAACTCTTTTGCCATTTAAAGTGAAGAAAGGATTTGAAAATGGAGTTGGAAAGGGGATGAAAATATTTGCCGTCGTTTCAAATAAGATGAAGATTCTTTAACCAGACATTTTTCTGTAAAATCAGAACTTTACTTAAGATGTAGGTACATTCTTCGAGTACGAATCACATTTCGCAACCTCATCATATCTTGAAATCTTTTTCTCCCAGGAGATGCTTATTACGTTACTGAAAGAGGCAATTATCGGAACGGTTGGTTCGTCGTTCTATGTGCATCTACCTTTAATCAACCTTTGATTCCCTTAAATCTGCAATATAAAAGCGGGAAGGAAAAGCTGCACGTAAGTAAAGCTAAGGAGTTGAGGTGAGGGATCAAGGGAGTGATGGGCTGGTTTACGAAAGAGGGTCGAGACAATAAAATCAAAGGCAGCTAATTCATTTAATGGCCATGACCCACGTTATTTATTTAGAGGGTATCGACCAAAGGTGAACCTGACGATCCGCAGTCACGTTCGCACAAATACGATCGGCTCGATTTAATCAAAAGTCTTTTTTGTCGTTTTTGGCTTCCTTTCTTTTCGTCTTGAAGCAGCGGTCCAAGAAAGAACGTCTGGTTATATATCGATTTACAGTCGTTCCGCTGTTTCACGTGCCGCCAGCTACTGAGAAAGACTTTGAAAAATCTGATAATATAAAGCACTGTCGTTTTCGAACCCACTGTTATAATTCAATGACATTTTCTCCCATCTCATTAAAATAGTCATTCTTCAACTTGCAAAATTTAACTTTCATATTTCCAATTTTTAATCTACACTTTTTCCTAATTTTGTTTCAATAAGTGACACCTCCTCTCATAAATCAAGCTTAGGAAAAAAGGCCATTTCTTAATATTCACATTTTTTGTTTCCTATATGAAGGGTAGTTTATAGTTCATATAGTTTCCTATATGTTTCCTAGTGGGTATTTTATGTATTTACAATTCAGACAGTATTTAGTATTTACAAACCAAAATGAAACGACGCCAATTTCCAGTTCTTATCCTTCTTTGCGTACCAAGCTGGGCGTGACTCCATTAGGAGTCGTGCCGATGCTACCCTCGCAATCTAATGTATTTTAATGGCATTCTTGAGCCGCCGGCTTCTTTTCCACTACCGCGAGCATTAACGCGAGAGTTACCCAAAGTCTATGGGGATGGCTCCCGCTTTTTCTTAAGCGAGGTTAACGTGCTTACTTAGCTTAACGTTCGTTAGGGGTTCACCTAATGCTCCTGCATCTGACGAAATTCTCCTTTTTCTAGTCTGTCTTTTCTAGTCACAACAGTCGCCCATTATTCATGCTATATTTGCCCTCTCTATTATCCTTGTTTCGCATAGTATGCGTAACAAGGATAATAGAGAGGGCAAAGTTCAAAATTTAGTAACACTATGATACCCTGTAATAAATACTACCTTGTACTACTGCTGCTGAAACCTGTCAGGAAATTATATATATTTTAAGTGGAGGAAGAGTTATATGGTCAGACATTGGTTGACTAGAGTATTTCCCTCACTTCAAGAACCAACCATGCATGCTTAATTTCATTTTACTGTCCGAAGGCGAAACACCTCGAATTTCAAAGTAAAGATTTTCAGCCTCTTCATAAAATGAGTTCAACTTATAAATTTCAAATTAGATTAATTAGAGAAAGACATTCATAACAGATAATTACTAATCTAGGAGGGGTTAAGCTTTTTTAAGAATATTCATACGAAGTTTACAATTTTAATGGACGTTTTGCTCAAATGAACTTTTTGTTCTTTTCAATAATTGAGAAATTTTTATTTCCTCACGCTTCAAGATCCATGCATTTTCAATGAGAGCTAAACCTCTTTGACGAAATGAGAAATCTAGGCTAAGGCGAATCATGAATTATAGATGACTATTCAAGCTGAACAAGAGATTATAGAAGATGCTTGTGCGAATGTATATAAATGTTGGAAGTTAATTGAATTATTATATAAATTTGAAATTGATATTAAACTTGTTGCTTTTCAAAATTTGTGATGCATTATTCGCAAAGTATCATTTTTATAAGTAAACACGCAATGAATTATAGGGTGTCCGAAAGAATGAAACATTAATGCAATTCAGCCCATTAATGAAATCTGAAGTACGTCATAAATTTCAGTTTTATGTCCCCAAGCATTACAAGTCAACAGCTTCCTGTCCACTTTCGGAAAATATTCCCTAAAAAATGAATGCAGCAGGAGCTACAAGTACGAGACGTGTTTTCGAAATGAGAAGTTATGGAACATTTCGATGATGATTTTTCTGGCTTGTAAGAATTGGTTTCGGGGTAGACTAAGGGTTGAGTGTCAGAGGGTGGTGAAAATGTTCTTTGGTCAGAGTGTCACGTAAAATTACTTTCTTTTTTATTAGCCTCAGTCGTGCTGGCGAAACACAAACAACTATCCAGTTATATGACAAAAAAATCCCTGTTTCTCGGTTGGAGTTCCGAGTATAAGAAGCCATCTAGATAAGTAAACGGGCGCGACGCAATTCTTTAAACGTTGCAGCTGCGGTACCGAGAGGCGGATATTTCTCATGAATGTTTCAAACGAAATTGCGGATCTAACCCCACAGCGAGGCTAAATTATTTGAACTCAGTCCCTCCTTCCACTTATAGCACATCTCCTAGTCTTTTGCTACCCTTCGAAGTCTCTCTCACCCACACATTTCCCCACGATTCTCCTCATCTTCAGCTTCAGCGCCTTCTGCGGCTTTCACTCTCTCCAACCTGCCGCTTCTCACAGTTTTCTCTTGTTTGCACATCCCCCTTTCTGCTTTCGATTTTAAGTCCGGATGTGCCCAGTAAAAAGAAATGTATAAGGAAAAATTCTTTAAAAGAAGATCTCTACGATAGGATTAAGACTAGTACTTGATTGGATGAAATCATTCAAACATTTTCAAATACAAAACGTATTTAACTTTCGAGATTTATTTCTCAAGATTTATTAAAACGTCTGTCAAGTTTAACTTGGTTCAGAAAATTATTTTCCAGAAAAATACTCTTCTAATTGAAAATGTTTATAGCCTGCTATAAAGTTTTCTATGTAGTTACTTAGTCGTTGGATTATACACCTGTCAATCTTAGAAGTTAATTAAATACATACTAGAAATGTATTTCCGCTAGAACAACATAGTAAAAGGAAATGTCATGTCATTGCGTGTTGTTCAATCTCAGCTTGTAAGTTAAACTCATACTCCCTTAGAGTTCAAGGACATAATGTTTCTACTTCAGTGAATTTAATATTCATTTAACATGTTTACGAACACATAACATAATATTTCAGTGAATCAATATCAAGTGTTCTTGTATGATAATCTCGCATATTTCTGCTTCTGGAAATTTGCTTACCACAACGTGATTATTCAGCAGTAAGTCAAGCGAATATTCGAGATATTTGGAAATTTACCTACAAAATACAATCAGTTAAGCAATGCAGGTTATCAACCTGTTTGCCAAGTAATGAGAGTACTGTCTTCCACAAATAAATGAATGAACTTCTAATTTACGAGGACAATGTGCCACACGCACACAACTCTGCCAATTTATAATCTCCGCTAAGAAGAGTCATATTCGAGTAGAACTACTAAAACTTAATTATTTAAATTCCTCGGTTCGCTGGTAGAAATTTTACTAGGACCAAAGTCGGGTTTTAACTAGTTTGCCCCACTTTTATTGGGGCTCTGGCTATAAAACCTATCTAGCGCCAAATTAGTTCGTCACGTTGATCTATTTTGGTGCTAACTGGGGAGTCTAAATAGATCTTAGGAAGGCAGCCATATTAATGCTCTATATATCTATTATTTATTAATATATTATGAACTGTAAGTCTGACGTAACTGGAAACATTTATTTTGAGTTATTTAATTTCCATTAATTATTTATGAAGAATTATGAATTATGAAGGCGTATCGAGGGGCTTTTCGAAACCAGGAACGAAGATATTTGCGGCGTGCAATATTTGTGTTACTTTTCTTGTGGCAAACGACATGGTCTTTCCCATGAGACAAAAAAAATAGAATATGAGAAACCTCCTTCCCACTGTGCACATTCGAATCGGTTCGGTGTCTCTTTAGCTACCGTTAAACAAAAGTTGTCTCTCCCGTGAGATCCGTGTGTACTATTGGTATACTGTAAAAATGTTTACCAAATCCTACCCGAGTATTCATTAGGTGAATATACATTTCTTGTTAAAATTTTTATCAGATGGGAATTCACATAATTTGATTTCCAAAAAAAAAACAACTTGTCAAATACACACAATTTTGGAAAATTTTAAAATAATAATATATGTTTGCAATATACTCCCGAATATATAAAATAATAATAAAAATGCAAAAAGTAATTCGAAATAAAGAGAGTGGGGGCGAATCAAGGATTTCGAAAAAGTGTTAGATTGGGTTTAACTTTAACAGTGGCATCTTTTATTCATCGTAGCAAGTCTGTATAGCTTGATGACTGCATGAACTGAGTTTATACACGCTCTAGTTAAAGTTGTAACAGCCCGCGGACTAAGAATCGATCTGTTGAATTTTCTACCGGTTCTTGCATCCCCCAAACTACCCGTTAACCGCTCTCTCGTAACCCGTCTCATCCTACCCCGAACTTAAAGAAACTAGGTACATGATCCTCTTTTATTCGAAGATGCTTGTACTATAACATTAAAATCTTGGATACTTTTTGTACCCCCTTAAAACTTCTAAATGAATCTGTTTATCTTTGCTTTCCAGCTGCCCACTAAATCCTAAATATCTGTTGAAAGATACAATACTCAGATAAATAGGAAAATACTATCAGTTAAGTATAAATAGATATTATTTATGTGAGAAAAAATAGTATATCGATCATACTAATAATTAATCATATTTTATTCATTTATTCTAATTTTATCAAGCGAGCCTTCATTAATGAAGAACGTTCGTCAATTCCTTTCAAGTAATTTGATCGAAATTCCCTCAGAAGGATTTCCGACATTCCGTAAGTTTAATGAATAGGTTATAGAGCAGAATCACATTAAATACTTTGATTTGCATACGAATGAAGTAATTTGGTCTTCGCACTCGTATAAGGAAAGATATGGTCGTGAAAGCGACCATATCGTTCACAGTTATATCGTCTCATTAAATACTGAATGATTAATTTGACTTTTAAACAAATCAACGGCTAGCCAGAACTCGTAATTATTCTATCTTTTCTCTTGTTTAATTTAATGACTTGTTAATGAAACTGATCAGTCCAAGTGAATAACTTAAATCGAAAAATCACTGAGGTTAATACCATTTGTGTGTTTGTGTGAGCTGAACAAAAATTGAAATGTATAGTTTTCAAGAACTTATTGATGGATTTTATATATCTCTTCAAGAAAAGCATAGCGTGGAAAAAATGGAATAAGAGAGAGAATTTCAACACCAAAGAAAATGCAATGGAGCAGGGGAGGGTGTGTAAACCACTTCCGCGTCATGGACAGATAAAAACCGCGGACTTCGTTTTACGGGCAGATAAAAATTGTATGTTTCAGAGTGCGGTCAGTCGTGAAACGAAGTTCCAGGATTCTTGAAGCGAGAGCATGAAGGGGTCTTGGATAACTTCTTATTCCGCCTTCTCGGCAACTTTACGTCCGCGATTGAGTTTTCAATGGAAGGGACTTTGTCTTTAAGGCAAGGGCCAGGTTGAATCTTCTTAACCTGGATCTCTTTAACCTGAGACAATGACTTAGAGCTCATCTCTGCACCGAGTTCACTCTGGAACAAAACCTAGAGTAGAAAATTTCTCGCATTTGAATTATTGAAGTCGTCGCTATGAATTACTCATACTCAAGGGACGAATAACGCTTGAGCTGAGATTCATAGACTAATCCAGAAAAAGCTCATTGTTTTATGAAATCATATATTTCACAAGAGGCAAACTTCCTTTGAAATAATTATTTATAACTATATTGTTCGCAATTTTTGAGATCTCTTAAAATCTCTGAAATTCTGAGAATCTCAAATTATTGTTTAAATGCCTTGAAATCCCTTTAAATTTTAAATCGTTTATAACTTTGTAAAATTTTTTTAAAATCCCTAAACTCTTGAAAATGCTGTGAATTACTTTAAAATTTCTTATAAAATCACTTGAAATACTTTTAAATTCTTTAAATCTGTCTAAATCTCTTAAAACTCTTTGAAATTGTTTGGAATCATTCAAAATATTTTGCAATCTTGTGAAATCTCTTAAGGATCCTTAGTCTTTAAAATTCTTTTAAATGTTTTGAAATCTTTGACGTTTAAAAAGGCAATCGTGTCATGCTGTGAGAATTTTAGAAAAATGAGAAAGTTACATAATTGACTCCAGAATGCAAATAAAATATGTTGCTATAATGTCAGATCAATGACTTTTGCATCGAGATAACTATTACTACTCGTCCCACAGCTATTCCCTAATGGTTCCCAACAGGATACGAAAATGAGCGTTTAATTGTCGGAAGAAACGCTACTTTAGCTTCCTCAAAGATAAAGCTTATATTCAAGTAAATTAAACTTAATTGCATTCTGCAAGAGCGTAATGAATTTCGAGTCTACTTATTATGTAATGGCAAATAATAACTGAAGTTGTCTTAATCTTTATGTAAAGTTGACCTATATATACACATCATGGGTCCGTGTAGTTTTCCACAATAATGTTTACCAGAATATCTGATTAAGTTTACTAGAATAGGTAAATATTGACCAGAATGTAATATTCCTAAACTACCAGAAATTCTAGAAAAACTAATTAACAGAACAAGAAAGTGGTCAACCAGAAATCTCTAATACTTTTAACCACAATAAATACTAAAATCATATTAAAAACTTTTTTCTAAAATAACCAGAATTTTAGTTATTTGAACCAAAATTTTTTTTAAATGAATATAATTAGTCTTCTTTAATCCTCTTACCTTTAATCTCTTCTTGAATAATAAAATAATATGAAAATAAAAGGAAGTGATAAAGATAACAATTTGGATAATTATACTCGCAGTTTTATCACCGAGGTGAGGTATCGTTCTCAATTTCATGTGTACAAAAGCTGCACCTAGAGCAAAAGAAATTGCGTGCGATGACCCAATAACGATGAGGAACATAAATATTGGAAGATAAACACGTGGGTTGACGGTGAAAAGGGGGGGGTTTAAGAAACCTCGTACCTAGTCGTTGGTCTAGCTTGAAGTAGCTTCTTGGTTAGAGGAGATCCGGGGCTTTAGTATGAGATAGAAGGATAGATCGGGCCAAACGACTTGGGGTCGTGTAGGGGTTGTGGGAATGCGCAGGGGGTGAAGTCACGCGATTCATGTCATCGCACCGCTTTAAACCACCCTTCAACGAAGTCTCTTTTACATGTGCGTCCCCTTCAATACGTGTGAGTATTAGCACTCTTATAACGCTTTGCCACAGCCCTCGAGGACTGATTACGTCACTGCCGATTCCCTCCCATTCCCCACCCATCCTATATAGAACACAGACACTCTCTTCTTGAATTTCCACCGAGATTTGTCCGGCCCGCATACATACTGGTAATCCGCCACAGCATCGACGAAGAAATAGAGTGATGCCGATAAAGCTGGCGAAAGCATGTTTATCTGACTGCAGATTTATAGACGACACGCAGATACAACCAGAAGTTGTCTTCCGTTGAATCTTTCTAAGCACATTTACTTTTTTTTTTGTTTTTGACAATTTAATGACTTTTTCGATCTGAACAGAAAAGTCGGAAATTGATCAACTTTATTTATGTAGTATGAGAAATATTAGGGTGGTTCAAAGAAAACGAAGTTCCTGTGATCTGTTGTAACAGTTTTGATAAAAATTTTTTTTGTTTTGCCTAAATGTGATTTAAAGTGGTCAGAAAAATAAATTTTTACATTTCCTACAGTTTCTATTGCAAATATTTTTACACATAATGAAAGCTTTTTGGAGGTTTTTTCTACAAATAACAGGAGCTTTAATTTTTTTAGTGACTCTAATAAATATGTAATGCACTTTGCAGTAGACCAGTAATCGGAGTTTTTTATCTTAGTCTGAACCTTTTAAAATTCTATATTTTTCTTCAAAAGGGACACACTAAAAAGTGTGTCCCTTTTTATAACAATATTTTTTTTCAAAGAAATAACTATCATTAACAAATTGATAGGAAAATTTTTAGAAGATAACACTCACTGTCAATTTATTTACTTTTCTCCACTCCCATTTAGCCCTTCCGATAGGTATATAAATGATTCAAATAAACGCACCCCTACATTAGAATTTTATGTTTACTCTAAGGTCAACAATACTGCCCTAACTATATCCTCCCTTGAATATTCTGTCAGCCATCTGTTGGAACATCTCAGACAATAAAATTCGATATTCTATTTACACTCCTCTTGGCAAAACAGATTTTCAATTACTTTCCTCTTTTAATTTACATTGTAAATTATGAAACAGGTACATCATTCTCTATTAGCATTAGCTTCATCACAAAAATAAATAGAAAAAAAAGTGAGAATCACACAGGTAGTACAATTATCCGGTGAATATTAAATTTCATGTTACAGTCGTTTTCTTTTGAATAATTCGGCTCATATATTATTACAGCAATTTCGACTATTATCAATGCCAACTTATTGTTAGAATTTCAAAACTCGAGAAAGGCTTATAAAGAAATAAGTACAGTATAGAACATGATGATTGTTGTGATTGAAACATGATCCTCTAAAATGATATGTTTATTCTGAATGAGTTTTCAAAAATGGATGACACAAGCAGTCCATTACGGTAATTTAGGTGATTTTATCTCAATCCTCAATTGCGTTATGTATATAACCCACACATTACTACTCTTTTATTTAGATATAAAAGATAGATATCGATTCATTTTACGACACACACTTCAATATTTTAATTTGAACTTTCTGAACTACCTGAGTCGTTTGTAATTATTCTCCAAGTACTTGGCTTTCGTGATTGATGAATATACTCGTAAAATAATTACAGTCTACTTTTACTTTCTCTATTTCCACAGTCGGAAATAAATTTGAGTAATGATTTTTGACGATAGGTGAAGATACAGTTATTATATAATAATAGATAATGGTAAACACAAACTTCCAAAAAATTCCATTCTGAATTAAAGAAATATATGTATATATATTTGCCATAAAAATGCAAATTTTTCAATTTAGCAATTTTTCTTCTCATTTCATTGCATTCTTCGTGAAGTAAATTTGCAATATTTTAACAAAAGCAATATTCTCCAGCAACTTCCTGCATATGCGATAGCTTGGTTCTCTTTCATATATATATATATATATATCATACATATCACGTTATTAAAAAATGTTTAGTCTAGTATGAAATACGTAAAATACATACATAGATAGGACACGCATAATGAAAATAACGAAGGATTAGATAACAGTAGAAAAGGATAAAAAATTCCACTTGTCTCCACATAATCATCGATCAGGATAATCGAGGATAAGTAAATTGACATAGAAATAATGATCCGTTTAAGTACTTTCGTGAGGCAAGTTTCCCTTCGCGTGAGGACTTCTGATTGGTATCGAGAGTATCGAGAAAGGACTAGACATTATCAGGACTTGATCGATCAAAAATTGCTCGAATAATTTCCCTGGAGTTTTCATCAAACTATGTGTTCAAACGCGTGTCGAGGCACTACGTTTTCAGAACGGCCATGTCGCTGCACAATGTCGTGCCATCTGTTATACTGGTTGGCGAACCAGCCGAACGACGTTTCCATCGAGCTCTTCCTCTTTTTGCAGCTTGCCAGGAAAAAAGCTCATAGGGTAGCGCCGCTGTTAAAAATCGCTGCGACAATGTCACGTACATGTGTTGCCATACGTCACCGACGACGATAATAACGCTGTCATATATTGCGAATTTAACGATCAACTGCATTTGAAGGAAAACCTTAACACCTTCTCAAACCTCAATTACGAACTTAGCCTTTTCATTTATCAGCACAATATGTCAAATGTTGACATATTAATGATGCTACTATCAAGCAGCTTTGAGAATTCAATTTTACTATGATACAGCCCTGGTTTGATGTCGAATTAAATTTGGATTTAATTTTGAAAAGATTTACGGATTGAAAAGGACTCAGAAGGATTAAAAAGTCTTTCCGGACGAGGCTCGGATTCAAGCGGATTGACCATTTGAATTTAAATGCGAGTTTGGATTGGTTTCGGATTCAATTGAATTCCGGAATGATTTGGAAAATTTTAGATTGGTTCGGAATGAATTTTAATGCGAAACTTGCGTCAGAGAGTATTTGATATAGTGTGTAGGGAATTTTCAGTTGTAAAGTTTTTCATCTCAATGTTTTCTTTTTTATGCGACCGAGTCTATAAAGTCCTTTTCATATTCTCATATCACATATCTTCAGCTAACTTCTTGTCATCAAAAGAGCGTTTCCCTCAATTGAAGTTTCTTAACAGGTCTGAGGTAAGGACAAGTAATACCTTATCCTAAGGTGTCGTAAGTCGCTCCAGTGTATAAGTGTAATGTGGAAAGATACGCTTTAATGCAGTATATGAAATCTCCTGGCACGTGGTACGCCTTGAAATGGGTAGCTGACTCCACGGCTACTTAAGGTGCTTCACATTTCGATCACATCCTTAGCCGTTCCTTAACTGGAATTCGAGACGTAGTGATTATTATCGATCTCTGGGTGCTGAACGCTGAAGAGATAGCAGAAACGATGTTCATAGGGAGAAGTGAAGAAGAGCCCAAGAAAAAGGCAGAATTTGAGGAAGAAGGTCTCGATAGGGAGAAAAGTAGTGATTATTCTATTTATATTCCTGAACGTGGTACTTCAGCTCCCGAATATCCCAAATCCTGACATTCTTGAAAGCACTTCACTCGAAAGAGAATAAGGAAATGTGCAAAAAAAGTCACCTCGCGAACCTAAAGTCGTTCACTTCTCCTGGTAGACCAAAAGTTGCAGTTGTGGTTATAACGACTACGAAACTGTGAAGTGTGTTTGGTCCTCAGAGATTCTTGTTATCTGGATTGTAGCAAGAGTAACGCCTGCAACTCGCGGATCTCTAGGGTGAAAAGACTGATAAATCGAAGCAGAAAGCGAGCATTTGCAATTGAAGAGAAGGAGGGATTGAAAAAATGTAGGAAAATGTATAACTATATATAAATTCTTGGGAAATGAAAGAGAGAAGATATTTTTGCCGATATATAAAAGGGATAGAAGGGTGAGGTGGGTCATGGTCAAGGCAGATAAGATAACTTTTCGAGCCCTCTACTCTAGAGGAAACGGTTAATGAGGGTTTGCTGACGGATGGCCTTTAGACCAGAACCTTCGCCAAGAGTTTCATCTTCAATAGACTCAACATATGGAAATTTCTTTATCGAAAAATATTCTTTTTCATTTAAAATATTTTCAAGTGAACTTGGGAGAATTTTATTCAATTCTTTTATCAGTAAACATATTGAGTATGAATCTTCTTTTTTGAAACGTAAAAAAAATATTATCAATCAGTTCTGCTTTATTTTTTTATCTTCTAAATGTTGTAACGATATTTCTTTCAATGAGAAAAGAATATTATTTATAGAGCTAAAATTAATCAGAAAGTCGAGAAGGTATTTTTTTGTCAACAAAGCTTGTATAAAAAACAGCACGAAAAGAAAAGTCAGGAAAGAAATTCTTGAGCTACGTAGCCGTGAAATATGATGACGATTGGGGAGCTTTTCTTCGAATCGGTCTTCCTGTTAGGAAAATCGTTCTCGATATAAGAGCTATTGTTCGCTCTGAATGACTGAGATTTGTCTTCAAGGAGAGATCTTCGTAACACTTTAACGATAAAGGGACGAACTAAATTAAGTTTTCTTTATCAGTTGAATCGGAAAGCACATCTTTATAATTTTTATTATTAAATACTTTTCGCTTTTGAACTAAATAATCCTCTGAATTAACAAATTTAATGAAATTTTCAGAAGTTAGTTTCCATTTGAACTCGATGATGATAATTTAAGGAGTATTTCTCAACATTCTGTAAATGGTAGAAAATAAATGAATTAGTTCTAGTAAGCAATCGATTTGCAGTTATGTGCGCATATATGCCAAGATCTGATAAATAATCTCGTATTTTCCACTATTGATGGCACATAAATCATGCAAATGAAGCGTTTGACGTGATAAATATTACGCCCTTGTGGCTCGCGCTTTCCCGCACGATTGATTACCGCCAGATAAATCCAGGCCGCACATTAAGCAGAGCCTGCAGCCTCCGGCGGACTTTGCTCGAGTAATAAAACGACATTGCGAAAAGACGACGGGACGTTTTTCAAGCTACGCCGCTCATCCATCTGAACAGGGAAAACTTGGCGCTTTGAATGCGAAAATCTGCTTGATGTGTTCTCGGAAACGCAGCACTCATCCCTTCGACGCACTCAAGATAATTTTTACCGCGAAGTTACTGCTATACTTTCTTGAAGGAGAAGGACACTCTTAATATCTTTTTCTGATTAAAGTAATCTGAACTCTGGTTCTTTCAACACTATTACAGTAAATCTAAATGTCAAAAGAGCTAATCATTTAATTATTTATATCTTAAAATAAGTACTACTCGATTGAAAGTGCTTTCTAATTACTATTTTCGGAAAGAATATAGGTCACGCAAGCTTCAAGGGTCTGAATAATTTACCCCTCTCCAAAAATGTATTTTTTATTGAAGAATACTTTAAAGTAATTGACATTTGGTTGGAAATATTGTTTTGTTTTCTTAAAATGAAAACAACTGTTAGTCCATTGAATAATATAGGTTGAATAATATGGTTGGAATAATATTTCTCCTATTTTAAAAACTTCATAACCATCTAAGTATCGATAACGTCCCCTTGGTAATTTAACCAGTCACGCTTATAATTTCCCCATTTCCATTTCAGAAGTTATGTTCGCTTTGCTAAGAAGCTCCCAAGTCCCTGGCATACTAACATTAATATTCAACGGTTTCAGTTATGAAAGTAAAGTGAAAAAGTAACGCTTCTCTCGACGATCTCGGAGCCCTTACCTTTTGCCCGCATATATACCGTGAATGGCATATTTAAGTCAATTATTCAATTTAGCATTATACTAAAGAATAAGGATAATAGCACGAGTTATCGTAGTTACCTCACTCCAAATATTCGACGTTTTCTCAGATGATACTGCCATCAGATTTCAATTTTCCTTACTCTTTCTGCTTACAAGTCTCAGCCATGCTATTGAAATATCGACATAAAATACGAAGAGCAAGCAAACCGCAGGGATGGAAACTATATTATTCTCTTTGCAGATGGAGAAATAACCTTTATATGGTTTCACCCGATCACGATAAGTCTCAGGGGAACCATCGTGAAAATTCAAATTTCACTCGCCTTTTATTTGACTTTCTATGGGCAGACTAGCAGTATTAGAAAATTATTCAAAAAAAGTTCATGCTCCCTATGAGTACGATCGACAACCCCCATGGATACCAAGTCGTCTTCCATCACCTTATATTGAAACGTCAGCAACAGGATAAGATACAAAAAAATTCGAAATTGAAATTTAAAAAATGTATAAAAAATGCTATCTAATTATATTAATCCTACAACTCTGATTGGAATAAGATGTGCCCTATTCCATCATATCGAATAGAATACAATACGATAGAGTCTATCTTTTATGGAATGAGATTTTATTTTTTTCCCAGCAGAGTTTTTGACATCCTAATACGTTTTCATATTCAATTACTTATGCGCATAAGTAAAATTTAATTTAAATACAGTTCGCGTCAAAAGAAGCGGCGCGACGGTTTTACGAGCAGATTTTTTGATATCCTATTATCCCACTCGCGATTAAAATAACTGACACCGTAGTATTATTTTGAAGTTGTCGATAAACCGCTCGCTGGCTTTTATTGCCCATAAAATCCGTATGGCACAAAACCCTCCGTAATGAAGTTTATGTCAAATCATTTACATAATGCGACCGCCGCTGTCGACCTTTTTCCGCGGAGACGATATGCGCTCCAGAAAGTGCAAGACGTCGCAAAATTTTTACAAAAGCAAAAGTAGCAATATGAGTAGGAAACAACGGTGTAATCTTAGTCGCATTTGAATGCAAGAACTGGGGTGAACGCAAGAACAACTGGGGTATAATAAACTTTCTTATAAACAATTCGGACCTCTCTTTGAATTATAAGTATTTCTACAGAAGTAGAAACTAAAATAAAGAAAAAACTGTCTCGCAAAATAATTCTCCGAACCTCGAAGAACTAGAAATAGTTTATTATATTTTATCTCCTTTCAAATTTGTATATATTATTAATTATCTCTGCGTATTAGTATTACCAAACATCAAAATTTCATCCAATCTACTCAAATATACTTTCATCAACTCTTAAAATCTCCTCGATATTCACGACTCTCTTCCATTCCCCACATTTTCCTCGTTTATTTGTACATATTTTTATTTCCTCTCAATCCCCTCATGAATAGATTTCTTTTGCTTGATCAATTTTTTTTAACGGTCTGCTCTTTCTGTAAATATTGTATACTTCATAATTATTCTATTTTTGTGAAAAGCATTATTCGTATATTATCGGCAATAATTTCCATATCCATTTTCATATCAATTCCACCGCTGATTGCAGCATTTGAAGTCCTTTGGTTATAATGAACTAACATAAATGATGACCGCTTATTCTTGTGATTCACGAGTGGGCGAAACTGGAATAAGAGAAATGTAGGGAAAAGCGCGTTACAAAACCCAACTAGATTCGAATCGCTGATTTTGAGAGTCCAGTTCCAATCGACAAAACTGAATTATCTTGATGGGGTGCTCACACAAATTGCTGTACTAATTTCAATATATACCCAATACCAATTCGTGACCTCATTCACATTGTATAGAGTGCAGACACACATCTACATGCATACAAACCTCTTTTCCACTTTACCACCTAACCATCCTTGACAATCGTATAATCAACAATGCTCTCGTCTACGCATTATCAACGAGGAATCTAGCTGTGCAAACGCAAAAGCGATCCGTTTGTAAACACGCCGTAAAGGGGGATGAAATTGATTTCCAGCGATGAGGTCGCTCCCATTGCTATTTTACGTGTTTTTTACGATACGACAACCTTCTTGAACTCAATTTCTCTAAACCGATAACATTTCCACTACCATTTTCTTTATTTCATGTCTCTTTAAAAATAAAATTGCAAAACAACCCTCTTTTCTTCACTCTCGCATTAAAGTGGCTCACACTCAGAATTTACTGTTCAAAACATGATATAACCAGTTCTAAGATTAATATAAAAAATAAAGTTTCATAAAAATGATATTTGTTATTGTAAAAAATTTATTTATACCCAAATTAATTAATATACGGTAATTAAAAATATTAAAAACTGTACAGGTTTCCTTAATTTTAGATCATAAAATCAGTTAACTACTATTCCATGTAATTTTCTAAAGAGGACTGAAATTCGAGCCAATGATTGTTCACTCACTAAATTCCCATCAATTATCTGACAATTAGATTATAATTTACTGGATTAAATGAATAAATGATTGTTAATATATTAGCACTATAATTAATTCTCCAAACCCGCTAAATGTCCAAGCAGGAGTATTATACGTCTAAAACGGTCATTCCAAAAAAATAACAAGTCTTTAATAATTCATCATGAAAGACCAATTAAATATAACCTTTTAATGAAGATATAGTAGCCGTTATTTTAGAACAAAATCCCCTAAAATAGGAACGACTGATTTTTCAGGACAGATTGTTGAATAAACATCGCACTGAGAGAAAACCACTGAAAAAGAATGTTTTCACTGAAGCTGTTTCAATACACAGAAAGAACTACGTGTGTTATTTACCCAAATCTCATGGTAAATATTACCTGCATCAAAAATTAACCTCAGGAGAGTAAATACACACGGAAAAAAATAGTTCTAGAGGAATTACCGAACTCGTTACGAAGTGGCGGATATGAGAAAAAGTCGGGAAGAATTACGGATCAAGTTTTCTGTAAATACTCTTGAACAAGTTCTAAAAGAATTAAATATAATTCGGGAAGAATTATTGAAGAGTACAGTAATTTTATTCACGTTAATCTAGAAAATTTACGGAACTTAAAAGAAGAAAAAACACAGTGGAAGACTGGATATTTTACAGTCGAGTTCGGGAATTTTCAAGGTCGTCGCACTATTTCTAGTACAAAAGAAATATTCCGATTTATAGAGGGGCGCTGCTAAGGATTGTAAGGATACCTACGCGAGATAAGGTAGAATCCTAGAATTTGCTTTATGATTTATACAAATTAAATGTTTATTTTTATTATAATTGCACACATTAGAAACTAGATACATGTATATTCTTAAACATAAATACATATACATATTTTTTAATAATTTATTATATTGAGGAGCTGAAACAGAAAAATTGGATTAGAGAATGCATGATGCAGGAATCGAACACGGGTTTCCGGAATGACAGCAAGATGATTATCCACTCTGCTACAGATTAAAATATGTGAGTTAGAATTTTATCGTCCATATGAATGAAATGCTATAAAAAATTTCTAAAATTCACAAATTCGTAATTTGTGTAATTAATAATTATTTTAAATATATATGTAATTAATATTTTATTTTAATATTTTATTTTATTATTATTTTACCCATGCAATACAATATTGATTAATAATATAAAAAGAGGTACTTACTTCAGATAATCCTCATAAGTTGTATTATTTTTGTTGATTTCGAACGCCTATACCGGGGACGCCAGCATGTGACTCTCACAACAGCAACACATACACTAACGCAACTTACTGTAACTGTGTGGCGCGCCGCTACGTATGTGTACTTCAAAACATTGTGGAGTTCGGGAATTTTCAGAGACCCAGAACTATAATTCTCCCGATCGTAGGACACGAAAAATTACTACAAAGGAAATATAAATTCTCTTGAATTTTTCTAGAGAAAATATCTTACTATTCTATACTTTATCTTGAACTTATTCGTAATTATCATTTCTGACTTTTTATTTTCAGTTCGGTAATTATTCTGGAACAGTTCGAGTTGTTTTACCGAAAAGTTATAGATTATCTCCCGAATTTTTCTCATATCCGCCACATCGGAATAGTTCGGTAATTCTTCCAGTACTATTTTTTTCCGTGCACCCTCTATAGAATACGGTTACCATGTCAACTTATTTTATCTTTTATTTCCATGGGAAAAAATTTAATTTTCCCTCTTGAAAGTAACTCACATTAAATTTTCTCTTCTGTTCTTTCTGTGAATTCAACTTTAAGAATAAAAATTAACCTTGAAATACACTCTGTAGTGTTCCAATGGATATAATGTATTGACAGTGAAAACGACGCTCTTCATTTGCATTTATAGACATGTTTATAAGATAGTATTTCCGACACGGTAAGGCAGACAAGTTTCATGTCGACTCTTCTTTGGCGTCACGTCTGTAACAATCAAGCACATGCACTTAACGACGAATGATAGTAGTAAAACCGGGATTAACATGCTCGTAAAACCGGTGAACAATAATAGGATGTCGTTTTTACTGAGAGGCGCGCCGGAATGCTTCTCGCAAGAAAATTCGCCTAGAATGTCTAAGCTGTGTATTTCTATCCAGTATCAATCCCCCCTTTATTAATTCCGTGATTTATTTAGAACACCATTTGCCACGACCCTAATCCGGAAGCTTTCTACAACCTAAAAAATTAGAAGCTGAACTAATTACTTCGTATATTTATCTTTCACAATTCTAGGGCTCAATATTAATAACTGACCGCATAAAAACAACAATAAATTTCCCAATATAAAAGTTTACTCACTTCTTAAAATAATTGAAAATATATTTATATTTCATATTTACTAAAAAATTTAATCCATTAGATTTTCAAATATCTTCGTTACTTGTAACAAGCTCTTTCTCTAGGCTAGAATTCAAATCTATATTTTTTGTATATTTTTAGAATAAAATAAGGTTAAAACATGAATATAAATTTAAATGGGTCGTTGCCTTTTATATGCTTGAAAATGGTAAACCAAAAATAGTTCTATTGTGGTTCAAGTGACAGAAAATATCAACTTCTATTCGAAACGCTATTCACATGATAAAAGTATAGAAGCTCAGCAAGAGGAAAAGGAACGTCGTAAAGTAATGAAAAGCGGACTAGATTTAATAAAAAGTTTATTTCCCACAACGGGATTGAGATAATTGAGTTCCAGGTACATTCGCACGATAATGAGGTTATTTTGATAAGCGAGAGAGAGGATCCCAGAAATAGAGAAGGGAGTATGGTATATATAGCATATATATATACACACACACTGGCTTATCGAATCTAGCGCTTTGGTGATCCAATCATCCCAAGTCGCTGTCATGAAATTTCCTTCGTGCTCTATTCCACCCCCGTGGTCAATTACCTGCCTTTTCCTACCAGGAGAAAAAACTTCACTGCATTTTGAATTAAGCTGACCTACCTTCTAAACAATTTTTCTTGTGAAATACCTTTTCCTGTAAATTTAGCTTAAGAATTCAGGTAAAAGGATAAGTAGAGTACTCTTAACTGGTTGCCTAATTAGCAAAAGTGATTCTGTAGTTAATACCTCGTGGCTCAAAAATAAAAAATTATTAATTTACTCGAAAGAAAATATAAAGCAAGCTAAGGTAGTTCTTGCCTTAGTGCAAAAGAAGATTTGTATTTTATAATAAAAGCTGTGCTGTTAAAAATGATCACTTAAGATGATTAAATAGAGAAACAATTTGATTAGCATTCGTAATAAGCTAAAAAAATTTTATATGTCCACTTAGGGACTCTCCTGGTTTTTCTTTTTGAAACTTTTGAATAAGGATTATATACTAATTTCTGAAAAGTGGTCTAATAGACCTCTGGAGATAATTAAACAAGTTCTTTCACTTAATTATCTTATAGAAGCAGACTAAAAAATTGAGAATGTGTACACAAAGGTGAAGGAAGTTGGGAATTTAAAACGCTTCATAAAAGTAATTCACAGCGAAATTATGAATTTCTCATTCTGCGGTAATATTTCGCGTACTCTTGAGAGCAGTATTCCACTTTCTCTGTGCTTTCTTCCGAAAAGGAACGTTTTTCGTTATATATAAGAAGTTACAACGTAACATAAAATGTAAAATTAATATCTATTTGACCAAATATTACAACTGTACTTTTATTATACTATTACTCTTTATTGAGATAACTTATTAGAACCACATTCAGCTGTTAAAAATACGAACTGCAAAAATCTAAAATGAACTTAGTTTCAAGGTTTAAGTAACTCATGAAATATTTTCATGGGAGTATTGAGGTAAAGAAATGCTGAAACTGTCTTTTAGCTTTCATAAATTTCAAGTCTACATTTTATACTCTTACCCGCTTGAGTAGCAACGCATTTATGCTGCGCATGCGATAAGAGGAATGATATTCTAATTCTGCTTTCGCGTACAGCTTAAAACCGAGACAAATGGGGTGTGTGGCATATACTGCCTGTGTATTTGAGTAACATACTTACAAAATTTCATCCCCTGATGAAATCTTTCACTTTCATGTCATACCATATTTTCGTGTTTTCCACAAGAGCAAAGATGCGCTCCCTTTTTGAAAAACGTGAGATTGATATTTACGCAAAACTATTTCGTGACATTAGTCTTTTTATCACGTTAATTTTGTTTATACAAAATAATCTTCATACAACGATGTCATTTACAGGAACATCGTGATATTCCATATAAAAATGACAACTGGGTCAGGCTCGGGTAAAGCTTTTTATGGAATTCTAATATCATTTATTCAAAACCCAAGCTTTGAAATATGGAGACTGAAACAGGATTTTGCAATGAAGTCATTATTCACAAAATATTTAAATATTTTAATTGTGATATTTGAATTGGAATTTTCTTTTGCTAATTGAGTCGTCAATCCCTCGGTTTAAATAATTTATACATTAATAATTTTGAATTATTATTGGCTCAGCAGCAAAACTAAAGAAGCACACCTAGCTTCATTTATATTAGGTGCATTCTCATCTCATGAGATGAGAATCAGATTGACTCGAAGCCTTGAGCGAGAATCTAGGGAGGAAGGTTATGTTGGAAAATGAATGGATGGTGCACTTGTGGAGAGATAAGTGATGCGTTGCTGCCTCCTTGTTTGCTAATCTAGCAACGGGGTTGGGATCATCTGTTGCAGGATGCTGCAGCGAAGAGTGATCGCTAATGGCGTTACACTCTACAGGGAAGCAAACTCTACACGTAGCAATCGATCAGCAGTACTCAAACGGAATTCTACGATTCCTCTTTTGCCGTCGATCAGTTTAATCCCTTTAAGCTTTGGAAATAAACGCACGTCCTCTTGATTTCTTCTTAGCGAGGACAATGGTTCGATAAAGCGCCTTTCATTTGTCTAAAACTACACACATTTTTACCATCCTGCAAGCCTCATCAATTGAACTATATTAACATTGATATATTGACTCGTCAAATATCAAATACACGGTATTTGAACTTTTAATATAGAAAATATTTAATTTACTCGATCAAAAAAGGATGAAAATTAAAATCGCATGACGGGAGTGACACACTATTTACATAAATATATAGAATTATATTATTGACGACTTTATTGCATCCTTTATTTAATCACGAAATAGCAAATAGGATCAGGCAATATGGATTCGTATACCTTATAGCAGATGCAATAGCGTTGTTTACTAACGATCACAGGCAAATTTGATCAACATCAACGCATTGTATTTTCGTATCAAGCCATTTCGCATATATTCCTGCATGATTAATTTTCCTCTTCTCGTGTTTATTGACAATAACATCTCTATTTGATGAGAAACGTTGTTAGACACAATACAACTTGTGACTTCTACTCTCTAAATACTTATCGGATGAAAATATAAGTAAAATGCACAAATTTCAAGATTTAAAGAAACGATCAGTTAATTGAGAAAACATGACAAGTTGAGGTAAATGAATGATGAAATTAATGTTGTTTGAGAAGCTATTTGACCGCCAGTATCACTAACGCTAAGCATTTTCATGAAAGGTTTCTCGTCTCATTAAAAGCTTCACAGAAAGGCTCGAAAATTCATAAATTCTCTTTTAGCTCAACCGCTTTACGAAGGACTGGGAGCTACGAACTTGGAATTAGGTATGAGAATACGTAATCTCGCAGAGCGAGATATGCATCCGAATAATGCGGCGTACGTATTATTTCTCGTGTGTGAAAGCTCTGACTCAACTAACGCAGTCATATAAATGAGCGGCGAAGGAGGGCAAGCTTCACTCTCCATCTACTACCCCGCATGTAAACTTTCGTTGTGAAATTAATCCGTGTGGTTAATTTTACTGGTATTTTCCAAAACGTCAGTTTACTCGGAGTTTTATGAAAACAGCTACTTGTTATTGTAAATCAAAATTATGCGGCAATTATAATAATGTGATATGCACCACTTTAAAATATTCACACGGTGTTTTTTTTACAATTAAAGTTGCATATCTATGCAACTTGAGATATTGATATTGAGACTGACCCAATATTAAATTCATAATTGGAATCTACACTTTTGACTTATGGCAAATTGTGAAACGAAAAAAGTCGACTTATTTCCCACCATAATTACCCCAGTTGACGTTAAGTGTTTGGAGGATTATGTTTGAAATATTTGAACATTTTTTTTCATTTGGAGGAGGTTATAAATTGAGTTGCTAGTCTCATTAGTGTCAAGACAGTTGTGCAGATGCTACCGAGAGAAATCTCGTAAATCGCAGTGTATGTAACGATCGAGCATAGTATAATCAGGACAAATGAAGTCGCTGAATTATACGCGAATGTCCCTATGGGAAGCAGGTACCCACTGCTCATGAGTTATTCATGGGAGTCTATCATAGCCACTCCATCCAGATTGCGAGATTAATCGAGCGCGCACACTCCTTTGCTCGACCACCCTCGACCAAACTATCCCCCTTCTCACCGTCCTGTATTACCTCGGTATATTCATTCCTTTCGACAAACTGTGTACCGGATGGTCAACTTCCCCATGCTAACAAAACATAGACCCATCTGCCATCCTATTAAATCTGTAATTGCTCATTTGCACATTGTTATTAGAGGTGAAGTCAAGTATCTTATTATTACGATAAACTACAGTCATTTTTATTAATTTACAGCGTTCTCATCATTTTTTATTTGTTTTCGAGTGATGCACGACAAGAAGAAAATTTCTTGATATTCGAGAGTCTTGAATTTCTTAAGAAAAGTTGAGATTGATTAAGCAAGATTCTTGAGTCTTTACTTTTTTAAACTGTTTTTGAAGGTCTAAAGTTGAATTTGAAAACGAGTGATTGTCTTATTCCTTAATGAAGATTTGTGTCCCCGACATATTATTATTTATAAAAGAATTTTGAATAAATTACGATTTTCTTCCCCTTTCTGTTGAGACTTAATCGGAGCAAAAGTTCATAATAAAATTGGCCTTCATTCCATATATTTTTCGTCATTATTTTTACGACGATTGAATCAGGTAAAAGCATCGAGGAAGGAGGAAGATTTCTAAAAAGGTTTCTCTCACGTACGGAGTACGTGAACGTCGATACTGTGCAAAAATAATAATGGAACTGAAGAAACGAGAGACTGCCAACACGAAACTTGCAGCCGCCTTGTATTTTCACAAGACGAAGTTCGAAAAATGATGTGGACACTGCTTGCACAACAAACAGTTTCTGAAAATTTTCAAACTGAAAATTTCGAATGAAATCTATCTTGTAATGGCAAATAAAGAGACCATTGAGCCAGATCTGCGAACCATGAAACGCTTCTCTTGTTTAATGAGGGAAATCCTTTTAGTATGTTTCAGTCAATCTATTCTAAAGCTAATAGACATTGAACACATTTTTTACAGAAGTAAACATAAAGTGAACTTGAATATTTGAAACATTAATTACAATTCTATACAATCAAAATATATTTCAGAAATATATGTGTTATTTTTTGTAAGAGGTTCGTTTTCAATTTCCCCTTGAAAGTTTTATCTTATAGAAGTGTTGCGTGAAATAGCCGTATGTTTATGTATATTTCTCTAAAAGAAATCGGATTTTGAAGGGGATCCTTTAACCCTCGTCAAGAGAAAATATTTTGACTTGCTTTCGTCACACGTCGAAATAAGATTCTTGAACCCTTTGTTCGTGACGGGGACCTTAAAATAACCTACTTTAGAATGTCAACAAACTTAAAAATAGAAATGATACCTCTGTTCCAAATCATTACTCTTACTGAATAATTTATTTTCGTTTTCACTTTTAAAATAATCCCATCAAATAATCATTTTATAGGATTAATTCAACAATTGGATTATTAAATTTAAATTATAATTTTTTTAATTTGAGAACTAGTTAAAAGAGTTTTATAATTAACGGAAATGAAATATAGGATTTGAAATCATTACTTTTTGTATTATAAATTCAAATATATTCGAATAATGATATATTAGTTGAAGTTCAGTTTGCAAAAAATTTCTTCAATATCACCTCTACTACAGATAAAGCATCAAGAGACTGAAACCGACATGGAAAAACTCATGAATAAACGACCGTAAAGCGCACGAAATAGAGCAGAGTCCTCATCTGTTGCATACTTTTTTGCCAGTTTAACGGCTGAAGATGGGAACCTTAAATTCTGTTCAGTCTTGGACTTTAGCCAACAATTTTGATTTGGTTGAACAAACGATATTACGTATAATTTTCCCATGAGCTTTACGCTTTCCGTTCCTTCACCAAATATAGAGATTTAAAGCATAAATTAAGAATAGGAATAATTATACAGCATAAGGTCGGCAAAGTTTATCAAGTTTAGTGGAGTTTAAATTTAATATTCAAAAGTAATGGAAGTTATTCGCGTTATTAATTTAACTCTAATTCAAAGCATAATTAAAAAATAACGGACTGCAATCAGGAAAATGTTTTCTGCAGTTTTTCTCTTCCTTTGGCATTTTTTTATTTTGTAGCCCAAGTAAAATTTAATTTTAAGGGTTTTCATAGGATTTCAAAGCTCCTTGGTAATATGAAAGTTATTTTAATGTCTTTCAGATAATTTCAAAGATTTTAATGGATTTTAAAAGATTGGAGAAATCTTCATGGATTTCAGAGGATTTGAACCGATTTCATAAATGTTTTTTTGGACATTTTTTACTAAATAAAGCAGGTTTTTTTGCGTTTAAATTTTCACGTGGATTATAGTGTGTATTCGTTTTGTTTTCCACATGATTTCATTTTATTTCTTTTTACTTTACAACATGTCCGCATTTTTAATCATATTTTCCGTAGTGAATAGATATATCTTAATGAGTGATGGGAATATTTGAAAAAGTTACGTAACATGTCAAGTGAACAAGAAAAGGGAAAAAAGCCATTGAAGTAAAAAAGAAATGACAAATATAGGAAAGCACTTGAAATCTTCGATTGAAGCGTTCAATTGGCTCAGCTTGCATGACAGGATCGACACGTATGTAAATGGGAGATTTCTTCAACAGTGAGGGTAGGTCCGTCGCCTCGACGACAGCCTGTGATTTACGACCCGACTTTCGATCTCGGTTGTTCTACCTCACGGAACGGTTTGCCACTCGTCTCTAAAAATAGAGTAACACCGTTGACACAAGGAATACCCTAGTGACTGCTGGCCCCATCGTACACTCTGGAGAATCACGAAGAAAAATTCTATGCATCCGTGAGTGAGAGCGATGTGGTTGTATAATAATGGACATCTATAGTGTGTATTTCGAGTATTTCAACAACGATGCCACCGACACAGGAATTTCGATCGTTTGTATATCACGCTGCTTCTTCATTGGAAAATTGAAAAATCACCTACAACGGATGAGAAATCACCCAAATAGTCCTGCACGAATTTGTTCTGAATTCGACTCGAACACAAAATTGTCGGGATAGCGAAAAATTGATTGCTTCACAAAATTTAAGAGATGATGTGGAATCGAATTGCAGCGCTGCAGGTGCACAATTGTTCCCTTCATAAGATATAAAACGCAGTGGAATTCTCTGATGCAATCGTTTCGTTTAAATAATTCATTTTTGGAAAAACAACGTTCACTTGATGAAAAGGCAATTGATTTACAAAATTTATAACAAAAGTGGACCGGCAGGAATAAATTTGCGTAAATAATTAAATAAGTTTTGCTGCTTGAGCTTCAACTAAGTAATAATAAAATTCTCTGGATTTATTATTACATATTTACAGAGTTTCAAATGAGGATGCTAATTGTGCCTCAGAAATTGTAATTTAAAATCCGTTTTTTAAAAGTTTGATTGCAGAAACAAGCTTAACTGACGAAGTTCTACATACTTTACCAAAATCCTCTTGCGTTTTACCTCAATGCAGCTTAAATCCACAAAACAAACAACTTATACGATATAAACTGACATTCCAAGCGAAAATCTTTCCCTCTACAAGAATAAGCCGTGCGAGCAACATAATGTTCAAACCGTAAGCAACGCGATTTAAGGTAGAAATTTTGCTTTGTACACTTTCTAACAAAAGATTTCACTGTAACTAACATGACATTTTTTGACATTAACGCGATTTGATTTTTATGTAAAAACGTGAAAGACGTTTTATAAAATCCAAATTTTATACTTAATCATTAAATTAGATTGGCTTTTTTATTTTTTTATATAGCTTTTATATTTATATAATTTTGTCGTTTGTAATTAAACCATCCACAAAAAAAATAATAATGAACTACAGTATTTCTTCATCAATGGAATTACTTTAATCAACGAAGACTGCTGCAATTCTTGCCTGAAATTCAAATTTCAGAAAAGGGGAGCTTAAGGTAAATGAGTCTTACAAACTCACTTAATTTAAGGATACTAGACCATAAATCTTTCTCGTCGAACGAGTTGGAGGCTGGAGGGTTATAGATTCGGAGGATGCAGTAAAATCACGCTTTCAATTCATTACGGGGCGCACACTTTCTCAAAGTAGATTCCGTTGGGTTAAACGTATTAGAGGTTGATTTCTCGGACAGGTGCCCACCCACCTAACTTGCTGAACCGACGCGACGGGTAGCAGCGTTTCCTCGAGACCAGAATTAAAAAAAAAAAACTTGGAAGAAAAACAGGCTGAAGCAAGGGGATAGGGTTTAGCTAGAAATACCATCCCGTATGAGAGATAAAACCAATCACATGGCACTGTACACACAGAAATTTATTGCTGCAGATTATCTGGCCGTGGTCCAAACACAAACACATTTCTTCCAGTGAGAGTAAGAGGAATGAGAAAAAGGGGTAGAAGGAAGGACCAAATCGAGGAAGTCGTATCCACTTCTATTCGGTTCTTCGCCCTTTTCCTTACATCTTTTCAGGTCAGAAAAGAGGGCAGGGGTGCTTTGTGCGTTTGAATCTTGCGGAAGTAGAGGATTTCCACCAGATACGTGCATCGCTTTTTATTGTCGGGAAGACCATTTGAACAACAGCCAACATGGCAACCCGAGACTTCAACCCTCCACCCTGAATTCAATCCTTGTACATCCTTAACTTGTCTTAACCCCACCAAGTTTAAAACTTTCCAAGCATCCCGAGTAGAGATTTTACTTGTGCCCAATTACGGATCTATTTATTTTGCCCCACTTTTATTAGGACTTTTATTAGTTATATAGAAAAACTAACTGTCAGTCTAAAATAACTTTTTTTAGTAATCACTTGGAGTTAGAATTTTAATGTAATTTCAAAGTTTTAAGAAAAATATAAAATTCGTTTAAAAAGAAACAAAAAATGATCAGAGTACAAAATCGCATAAATTCTCAAAAGGCAGATTAATCAAAAGATCCTCCTTGACAAAAGAATATTCTCTTTTTAGATCTGACCCTCTTGTCTTCACTTCGAGAACATGTTCTTTTACAACCATTTTACTCTACAGGAATGTCGTTGCGAGTAATAGATTTATACCCTAGAACAGAGAGAGGACAGAGAAGACATATCCGGTTAGATCACGAGGATACTGGCGAAGGATGTTGGCTGAGAAAGGAGCGAAAAACCGGTCAAAGGATCTGGGTCGGTCAACGAGGTTAGATTCGCGGTCTCAAAAGAAAATTCACGAGATTTGCGATCTTAGAAGAAAGGACTGAGGGAAATTTTGCAGAGTGGAGAAAAGGGATGACTAAGTAGATATGCACACTTTCTGTATCTTAAAGTGTCTTGTTTTCTCATGCCATCCTTCAGAAAAGAATGTTGTGCCTTCTTGATACCAAATACCGAATTATGAAGATTGGCTAATTATATTCATAGAACCTGTTGGTTTTCTTAATTATTTTGGTGATTAATTAATCAGAATTCATATGGAATTGCCATCTGGAAAAATTAGGACAATTGGAGGAATGAAATTTGGCATTCTATAATTCGTAAAATAGAAAGTCTCTTTGTTTAGAAATGAGATTTAAATCGTGTAATCTCAGGTGTCTTGACACTTGAGTAAGAAAGTTTTATCAGTCACCAGTTTTAAGATAATCAAGAAGTGAAGGCAAACGACTTTAAAACAGCGAATTAATGGAATTAAAGAGTGATAAGATTTTAAAAATGAGGTGAGAAACTGAGTATGTATGAAGATGACATAGAAGACCTAAGCGAAGCTCATTAATCGAAGATCGATCGTCTCTTGAGAGGTGATTAACGTCATCTGGGGTCTCATGAGAGGGAACGAGAGTCGTCTTCGTCGGCGATGTCGTCACTGTTAATTCGACGAGACCCTGGCAACAGCTATCCGTCTTACGTGTCACGTAACTATGCACTGGCGTTGAGGTATTAGGGCGTAAGAAGACACGAGGCATAATTTCCTACTGGAGCCATAATGAATAAGAGCTGTGGTTGCATAGCTACCTCACGTGTGTCACAGAAACTTTGAATACTCGTCATCTTGCGACGTGTTCCATTCCACTCGGTACAAAGTACTAACGACCACGAAAACGACAACACCCTACGATTTCCAGAAGCGAGTACTTCCAAAAGTACAAAGATCTCTTACCTTCTACTTTACAACTTTAGCTGAACTAATGCGCTTTTCACTTTAACTCTCTACAACCCTCTCCTTTTACCAAATACGCTTCGTGTGACGCATATGTTCCAAAACTTTACAGAATCCGGTTAACAACGAAAAACGAATACAAATGTTGGAAATTATTTTTAATTTTTATTTCAAGTAGGGTGAATATACGAATTATGTAAACTGGCGTGAATGAAACCACTGAAGAAAGGTGAATGTGAACACGAAAAAGTTACGTAATCGATCTTCAGTAGTCGGTATATTATATTACCGTATAATCAAATCTGAGATAATAGATTTCAAGTACCAAGTATAATTCTCTGGACTAAATAACATCGGTTCGTTAAACCAAGCAAATAATAGCTTCTTTCCAGGAAAATCGGTACGTTTATTTGATCCAATGAGAATTTATCTTCAGTGAAAAGACTATTTCAAATAATGTTTAAAGCTTGCATTTAAAGATTTAGATGTAATTCCTAAAAAAAAAGAGAGATAGGGAGACATTAATGGCTTGAAAGTATTAGCAAAGTGAGATTCCTCTTTCATTGGAAAGCAATCGTTTGCCGATTCTGTGCACATCTCAATAAATAAATATGTAAAAGCGTAATCGAACGAATAATTCCGCCATGCTCAATGAGCCGCAATGGACTCCCATTCCATTCAGTGTTCCCAACCTAGGCAACAAGCAAGGGTGGTTGTACGTCTCGCTGTGTACGAGTTATTTGTAGCACGTTACCGGGCTAGACTTTACTTTACACGACCCCTAAGACGTCGTGTTTATTCGCTGCTTTTCAACAATACCGTAAACGACATCCGTTTCCGAAAACAGAGAAGTCTTTTGCGTAAAATATCGCCTTTAACATTCCCATTCCTTTGTTATAAGTTACTGCCTTCCTCTTTTCAAGAAATGGAGATAGTGAGGACTCTGAGTTAGACACTCATAGCTTCATGGCAAAGCAAGAATTAATAAAAGTACAAAATTCAGATTATAAAATATTTTGCTACCGTTAAGCAAAATGTATCTGTCAAAATATAATACTTAGGTTGGTTACTATACATGAATGTTACACTTTGCATTTGTTGAGCAGTTCATGAAGTTTTGTTTGTTGTTCAGAATACTAATATAAAGTGACTAACAATTAATAGAATTTTTCACTATAACAAATTAATGACCGACTTTCACTAATTCAGGTTTAGAGACCGTACTTGAGTTCTGTGAGTCGATGGAAATTATGTTTAACTGTATCCCACAGATTCTAGGGCCTAGACTCTAACAGAGCGTAACAAGAACAATTATGAAGTTGCATGGAAACGCACTAGACAAAGTGGCAAAGTGAAACTATAGGAGTGGAAAACGACTAATAGATATAGTCGTGTCAACTATTCTGTTTGCATGTGACACTTCACAGTTTGCAAGAAACTATTTAGGTGGAAATTTTATTCTGTTTGTATTTCTATTCTTATCTTTAATCCAATCGAAGATATACTTAAGATTTTAAATAAAGTTAAATCCAAAAGGCTGAGAATCTTATCTTGACATCAGAACAATCGAAGATTTTGGACAAAAGTAAATTTTCTCTTATATATCTAGTTAAGATTTATAATGAAGTGAATAAAGTAGAGAAATCGTAATCGAATATGAAGCCCCATAGAAATTAATTACAGAAGCAATTTAACTTGTTCTATTGTTCAGCTTCGTCGAGTTTCACGTAGTGTGTATGCATTTATAATTTCACCCAATGGCAACTGCCGGAAGGTATGTAATATCCATTGGAAAAGTTTGCAAAGTTAATTTCCTGATCGCCTGTTGATTTCTTGTGAGTTGGTCTCATTGGAAAAAGGATCGTTTCCAACTTTACGGAAAATTCTGTCGTTTCGCTTATTACTGCACGCGGAGATTTCAGATGTTTGAATCGTTCGTGCGACAAAAGCTTATTGATTCTCCAAATCATTCGCTATTTGTATTCCGTTTACGTCCAGGTTCTTTCTTAGTTCTCTGAAAATTTACTCGCGCGAAACAAACAGCAATTCAATGTGGAATAATAATTGATAGCGATTTCAAGGAGTCTCTTGTTTCATAATAATACCTCTTGTAATTGAAATTTTTAATTTCCAGCTTTATTTTCTTTGTTTATTTATTACTGTACTTATTTTCAAGAAAGAATGCGAAGTAAGTGAAGGACAAATCTTTGTAAATATGCGAGATATGTATAGAGGGAATCACTAAACGCTGTTTTTCTTGTGCGTTAAATAATGATATTAAAAATTTTTATATGATTTTTCAAAGATTTGCCTTTTGAGCGATCTTTGTCTCTGGAGCTTGACTTCCGTAAGTCGAGTGTTACGAGAGAAGCGTGCGGGCAAAGTCATCCGTCAAGATTTAGGACGACGTGAAACGAGATTGGCTACAAAAGGGGTGCGTTTATTCACCTTTTATATCGACTAAAACCGATTTTCAGCATAAAATAACATGACTAAAATTATTAGATATGTAATAAATTGCATAATGAACTCAGTGCACTGTCCCTCTTGAATTCCCATTCGAACAAATGTAAATCACGTCTCGAACATTTACATATACGAGAATTAATATGCACGAATACAAATGCATCTAAATTGAAAAATATTATATTATGCAACAAGCCCCGTGATTTATATATGATGTTTTTTATGCACCTAAAACAAACAAGATTATGATGGTTGTACCACATTTTACTATTTCTATGATTGTAACGACCATATATACCAGTTTTTCCCATGTGTATCGCTTGTTTTCATGATTTGTACGCAATTCAAATTTTTTTGTGGGCGCGTATAATTTTCACATTACGCAAAAAGCCGTCACATGTGTTTAAACGTGATCGGTGTTTGGGTACACACTCGAATTCAAATGAGTGAACCTGCTTAACGTGTCGTTTCATCACGCACGGCTATTTGCATAACTGCAAGTTTGCCACAGAATGGGAATCACCAGTGCTCTACAGTCGCGTGTGCGCAAGCGACAAATGAGACACTAGTTTCTTTTACTCTCATGTCCGCAAATAATTAGCCAACTTGTCTATGGTTAAACGGGCTTCTTGTCGTGAATGCAATTACGACACTTTACACTTCTTAAATCGTTGCACGCTTCCAGCTAATTACTTTCTACAGATATACATTATACAAATGAATATTACTTTATGACTTTAATAATACAAGTCCCTCATACATGTAAATATGTAAATAGCTTTATCTGTATTGCCTTAATTTCTAATTTTCAACTTAACATTAATTTAAATTGATTTGAAACTTATTTAATTTCCGTACAAGTTCAACCTTCATATTTCAGATAAATTAATCATGTATCACAAATTTTAAATCAAATAGGCTTTTTTAAATTTTTTATACACTTATTTAAATGCATGTCCCTGAAATTAATCTCATTTGCATCCTGTACTTGTATTCTGAGTGTATTGATTTTTTAAAAATAATTTAATTTAACTTTTCTATTATGATCAATGTGATATTATTTATTAAAAATTTAATTTTACTAATTCTTTTAATTAATTTATTTGGCACTTCTTATTGACTATTTTTGAAATTATTTATGTAAACTTCGTTGATATGATAAGAAAGACTAGTTGAATTAAAAATGTACTTACCCCCAACGACGAGAATGTCAGCAAAGAAGATCCCGGCGCATAAAACGAGGAACGAGGCTGTTGTCATAGTTTCCCCTCCTAGCACTTAATCTGTTTGCTCTTGTGCACCGTATCCCTTGACACTGAAACTTGTAAAAAAAATCTACGCGTGCCGGAGACCAGATTCTGACTGGCCTGTCGTGACTGAGGCTGCAGGAGCAGCTCGGCACGCATGCGTTGCAACATCCACGTGCCAGCTTTCGCACCCCTTTGCTCATGAGATATACCCGCCATATCCTACCTCAACCCACAGGAGCTTCAACTATCAGCTGTTAGATTAATCAGAAAGTTTCCATTCCGACCATAGTTTGGCAATTACTGTGTTAACTCATTTAGATCTTCCATCGATTTGATTCAGTCTCTCGACGATCAATTTTAATGAGGAGCATTGCCAAGTACCAGAAATTAATTTAAGTACGTTTAATTCTGCGGGATTTAGATTTAGTTTACGCATTAATTTCGGCATTAATAAGAAATCGAATCGTCAAATAAATTGAATTTTAACAACGCGAGATTATACTAATTCATTAAAGGTTCGTGGAATTTTTCAATCTGACAGAAAGGGTAAGGTCATAACAATAAAAATTTTGTTTGTTGATTTATTTTCCCTCATTTCAAAAACGAAGAATAATCAAAAACTTGGCAAGACAATACATATGATAGCACCATGCGACCTTGATATTAATACAAATATCAAACGGTCAGACTATAAATAAACTAATTTATCTAACGCAGGAAATAATCAAAATAAAAGTTCCGTCCAAGCTGAGTTATATTAATGTCAACTTCGGTGACTGATAATAATACTGATATTCTTCGCTTTGACTTTCATAATTTAGAGACTACTAATAGATACAATAAATTACACGAACAAATGGTGTAGTTATAAGATTTTCAAATATAAAAAAATAATATATAATATGTGTAATATATATAATTAGAGCCAATAAACTACCTCTTCTGAAAAAATTGTAGCTTAAGCTCAAGACCATGAATTTATCTGAGTTTTAATCTAACAGAGTGCCTGCTCTAGACGCATCACTATTTTCGTGCAGGGAAATAAAAATGTGGCGAAATGAGTGAATGAGAAAAAAGAAGTTTAATTATATCCATTTATACATTTTAAAGTCTATCCACTTCTCGGACTTAATATTTCAGTCTGCAGATTTTATTAATGCTATCATGCGAATTCATTTTAGACAAAAAATTTATATTATATTATATTATATTATATTATTATATTATATTATTTATATTATATTATATTTATTTTATATTAGTAACTTATTATACTTTCATCCTTGAAATGATTCAAACGGAAGTATCGCAACAGAAATTAAATAAGGATATTGATAATATAATAGAAGACTACATCATCGAAGAGAAGTCAAGAAGAAGCTGTGTCAAGAAGCTGAGTTTACTGAAATTATCCGAAAAAGATTTTTTAAACAGTAATAGTGAAGGTAATGCCAACTCACCCAACCTGTGGGGTCCGCACGCGCCAGTAAACTGCACGATAATGAGACTAATAACTTGAGTTGGAAGCCTCTCACGTACTTCGTAATCACTGCCCTGGCTCGAGTACAAATGCTTCCGGGTGCTGTACCTTTAATGATAATATACACCGACCGCGTGCGAACACGACTCATCGGATTTCTAATTCTAATAAATATTGCACGGGAGCATTGTGCCCTCTTAGGCTCATTCGTGAAGTGCCAGTAAATGGTTGCTATTTCATTGATCTTGATCTCATGGCACGTAAGAGAACGGGAAAAAATTGGCTATAAAACTCTCGACAAGGGGACTGACGCGAGAGACGGATTTTAGCACCGCTCAAACGACGATAGTCGAACCGAACGGCCTACTTGACCTGCAAATATCAGTGTCCATGTCCATTGCCAAGATGTAATTTTTTTTTTGACAAAAGTTCGAAGATTTAGGTTAATGTTCTGTCATAAAAATCGGCTTTCTTGATGGCTATTTTTATTAATAAATTTAATGTCCTCCACACAGACAAAAATATGATTAAGTGGGATTTTTATTGGGGAGATTAGCCTCGAAAGGTAGATTTTACATGAAACTCTTTAGAATTGAGACTGTATTTTATTATTTTATTATAGAGGATGTAAAAAACATTATTTCAATCACTTTTTCATTCATGGCAATGAGTTTCTTTATGTGACGTTTGTAACAGAGGTGTCATATATCAATGTTGGGGGAAGAATTATCTTGTAATAGACTTTATTGCAATTAATTCTGACTTCTCCATAAAATATAATTAATATTATATCAGACCAAAATCATTGCTCACATTATTGAAGTGGATCTTAAGGACAAGCAGAAGATTTCTCGGGAGCAATATTTTCAACGGTGCAGAAGTAGGAGGAAAAGTAACGACTGGTAGATAAATCAAGCCTTACCGAGGAAATCTCTGTACAAACGATCGGTAGTTTCAGTGGGGCAGACCAATGTGCTCACATTCGGTCTTGTTCAATAATTTTTCTGATAAGTTAGAATAATCTATAACATCTATCAGAAAGCAGGTTACAAAAATAGCACCGAACTATAAACAATGTTTGATAATCCTTAAACTAGCTGTCAAGTTGTATCAACTTTTATGCTCATTCAATGAGCACTTTGCTTCCTGTAAGCAAGTATATATTAAGTATTTAATACTTACATTAATTTTAAAAGTTTCGTGTACTTTTCTAATTTTCGTAAAATTCATTTTTCCTCTATAACTTCTCAAATATTCAAAACTTAAAGCTGATGTACGGAAAATGAAGATTCCTTTCATTGAAACGAATCGATTGACCTATATTTCATTAAAAAATAAGCATAACTTTCTTATTTTTCAATTAAATGCATTAATCATATAGGTCAATCGATTTAGTCTGAACACAAAGACTCTTCATTTCCCTTACACCAGCTTTAAATTTTTATTCTTTGAGAACTTATATTCGAAAAATTAATTTTTAAAAATGCAATTAACCATAACATCCTTTTTTTTAATGAAATGCATTAATCATATAGGTCAATCGATTCGTTTCGATGAAAGGAATCTTCATTTTCCTTACATCAGCTTTAAATTTTGAATATTTGAGAAGTTATAGTGGAAAAATGAATTTCACGAAAATTATAAAAGTACACGAAACTTGTAAAATTAAATATTTTGGTAAACCATTGTAAAAAAATTCAACTTGGTAAATAGTGGAATAAATATGCCAAATTTCATCAATTTATTTATACATACATACATACATCCGAACAACTTTTCAGGACATAACATTCCACTGTGAGGAAGCAAAATAATTGAATTGTATAGTAATAATAAATATGATTTTTAAATTCAATTTTCGGAATACGAGTTTGCTGGAAATATCGGAAGCATTAAATTATCATACAGCTAAAGCTAAGAGAGGCTAACAGTTTCGCAATTTCTCTCATATATGTATACATGTGCATTCAGATTGACAACGCCACACAGCAATGTCAACTCATGTAGGATTGCTTGATTCACGTTTATTATTTGTGCAGTTGGCAACACTTTAATCAAAGTTTGTATCATGTATCTCTTGCATAACTGTTATGATTCAATTTGTCGCGTATATATCTTAATCATGTGTTAATTTTCAAGAGATATACATAAATAGATGAAGAGAGGCAATTCTTACCCTTAATTCCCAATAATCTATTACAACCCCTACTTTTTCGAATGTGCTAAATAGAAAAATAATTTTCATTTAGCATTTTAATAGGTTTTTCTCGTGCGTAAAAATGCGGTTTTACTTTATAAAGGAGCTTTTCATTTCCTTCTTGGAATGCAAAGCGTAGTAAAGAGAACGCAGGGTGTCTTCAAGTTTTAAGCCAATAACGAGCTAGCGGAAGAAATTAAAGCACTTGCGCCGGAGTCAGTTGATATCTAGCGAAACAAGTAGGTAATGAATTATTGAAATCGCTTCCAAGATTAGTTTTCAACATGCTTTAAAAAAAATAGATCTTAAAATGCACGTATACAGGATTCTGAATGGGGGTATTTTATTTAATTAATTCAATTCTCTTTTTGCTGCAGTATTCAGAAAATCTTCGATAATAATCACATTAGCACATCTAACCGAAT
The DNA here is from genome assembly GCA_904066015.1 of Synergus gifuensis. NCBI lineage: Eukaryota > Metazoa > Arthropoda > Insecta > Hymenoptera > Cynipidae > Synergus > Synergus gifuensis. The sequence goes on along the minus strand of CAJFCO010000044.1, from coordinate 120,758 downwards.
TTAAAAGGCAATAATATTCATTCAACGGTAATATTTTATATGAATATGAACAGATTTCTGAATCTCTGCACAATCTTATCACATACTTGAAACTCATGACAAGGGAAAGACAAAGTAAGCATCTGTGAATAGGTTGAAAAGCCTCCATTTTCCTCAAATTACACGCGTAATGATTTTGCCATCAGGGCAGCCACAAGCTTAGAGCTTTCGTCGTAATATCTGCGTTCTCACCTTTTGAATAATGTTACTTTTCCATTGTCCTCGTTCGAAGTCTCTTTACATGTCATGCAACAATAGTGAAAACATTTAAAAATAATTTAACTGATTCAGATTAAGAGAGTCCACCATTTCAGTAAGTTTCCATTAGATTCCAACGAGGGAAAAGTAATGGACACAAATATTTCAAAAACAGATTCTAGAATTTTGATGACCAAAGTGGTAAGTGACGCATGCACGTTTTCACGTGACGTATTGTCGTGTCGCTTTTCCGGCTCTCTGAAAATGCATCCTGGCAGTTGGCAAACATAGGGAATGAAATTTCATTTTTCTGACGCACGAAACAAATATATGAAACTCGCATCATTCTCTGTTCCATCGGCACATATCCAACCATCAATAGACTTCGTCTGCCCTGATAAAATGTAAAATAAACTTTCCGCTGTGATAAAAAAAGAATAATAAAATGGCAACACATTTCGCTTGTGTTGGAAGTAATATTTAATTTTATCCTGTTAATTGTCAGTATTTTGAAATCCAATCGTACTTCAGATTTAAAAATGTTGAGGTAGCCTTAATCCTGAAATGTTGACAGAAAAATAAAAGCTTTAAAATACACATATATTTTTTATCTTGAGTATATCCGACGGATAGAGCTTACAATCATCCTCTATCATCTCAGTTAGCTCTCCTACTCTCGCTTGTAGTACTGTTGGTCCTTTCCAATGACCAACTAAGTGAACCGGTGGATCCCGACAGTATTTCAGTGAAGTATCTTAGAAGTAAAATGAAATGTAGAGGGCCAGAGGCGTGACTCGAACTCGTACGAGTCGAGCCAGATGTTACAATATTTACTGCGAACTGGAACTCTGATATCGCAGTCCATTCGAGCACGATACCACTTAATAACCTAAACGTCCCTCGACTAATGGTGTACAATAAAACATGTGTATCAATAACAAATTTTATAAAACTCCAAGTTGTATCGGGTTAACTTTTAGGGCAAGGAAACCAAATTAATGTGAATTATGTCTCAGATACCAAGAAAAAATGAGCAATATAATTTAATTGAGTATTTATTTAAAGAAATCTGATTTTAATCATTTTAATTTTAAAATCCCTTCTTTTTAAAGGAACTTGACATTCTATTCATTACTATCGAACAAATAAAGGACAGGCTGTCTTCCTTCTCGGTTGAAAGGTTCACACGCAAATTTACCTCTTACTTCCACGTAGTTTGTTCTAACGTTCTAATTACTCTCGAGAGTACGTGAAAGTCTATTAGGCGGGTAATTAGATAATTCTCTCTCAAACCAGCGAGCCTTAAGGATCTTGAAGGTAGTTACTAGAAATTTTGATGATGCATAGACTCCTTGAAATACTGGTAAACATGTAAAATGGAACACCAATGCAATATTCTGGCAGACACCCCTTGTGGAAAACTGTCGTGGCACTTTACAGCTTAACTGTTCGAAGACAGTTTGTCTATTTCTATTAGAAAAGGACTATTAAATAAAATAATGAATTTTATTAAACTATTTCAGATTTTGAAAAATTTTTCCCATCTAGAATTACGAAATCCAGCGATACATCTGGTTGGGAGAGCTAAAAAATTTTTTCCAATGTTACTTGATTTAAAATATATCCATTTCTTTTAATGCTTCAAAGTTATACGCCTAATTATACAGCTTTTCCCTAATTCTCCTTAATTAAATAATTATGATCCTGAAAGGAACTTAATTTTGCATGTATTGATGAGGTATTTCATAACTGATTGAATCCTAAATTTAAGTCGATTTAGTTTCATTATATCGCGAATATATTTTATATTTTAAGGAATCTTAAAATTTTGTAAACATCCAGTAAATTCTAATCAAGTTACTCGTTTTTATCATTTCTTTAATTAATAAGGGTGAGATTTCCATTATACAATAGGAAATATCTTTTTAAGTGACTGCTCTACATTTCATTGTTGATAATGATAAGGGTTAATGTTCGTTAAAAGTTGACTATGATCATCCGATTAACCGATCGGATTTCGGAATGTCCGCGACTCGATCGGATTACGTACTCGGTCGACTAATTTCCGGAGCGTGTTTGCCAGATTACCCTCCTTTCGACCCTAATATCCGTAATCTCCTGTCGCCTCCTATCGCGAAACAGCGGATATGAAATTTCATATTCGTTTCACTTCTACCTTATTCAATAACAAAATATTGAAAACTTCTCAAATCTGAAGAATCAACTACATATTCAGAAAAAGAGCCGAAGATTTTAAAAATTTCAAGACAAGGTTTAATGCAATTCAAATGAAGAGTTCTACTGAAATTATAATACATGTGTATGTATAAATATGAGTACAAATATACTCATAATATGAGAAAATATTGATTCGAAATCAAATAGAACTGAATATTATTGAAATGGATTGAATCACAGTGGAATCACTCTAAATTTCAGGGTATCAAAATATTACAAACAAATGACAACTCCATTATGAAACAATTGAAAATTTTCATTTTGCAACATTCTGATGCGCTTTTCAAGCTCAAATTGGTACTCGGGGATTTAGTGTGATAAGCTGGGATAGGAATAGAAGGTAATACAGTTTATTCCAGATTATGGTACATAAACTTCCCTTTATATTGTTCGGGCAAAACAGGATAGTCTTGTTGAATAAAATTTCACGCATTAATGAATGAAAACGAAATAAACTGACAAAAAAAATACTATCGGATGGAACTTCTCTCCTTTTATCCATTATCAAAGTGTACACAAAAATCAATAAATAATCGAAAACTTCTGAACGTGAAATTCAATGGACAACATTGTCACGAGAATATTTGTTACATCAAAGTAACTGAAACTGACTGAAGCGAATCCCTTTTTCCACGTCCAGAAAATTTAGGTATTCTCGTAGTATTCTCGTAGCAGGCTCCGAACTCCAAGCCGGTTTAGAGTCCTTGCGCCCGTATCTGATTTCAATGTGGTTCGGTTACGTGCCTCAAATCAAAAACACGAACGTTATTTCAGCACGTGGTCCCCACTTTTCTCTCTTTCGTTTGCCTCCCCTTTTAACTCGTTTTCCTATCGGTCGTGTATCTTTCTTCCTCTCCACTTCATATAGGCTTTTACCCATCGCCCTCTCTGTTTCTACCATTTGGTATCCTCTTTTTGTGCACCCCTAGCTCTGACATCGCACTCACCCACACAAATGTCACCTTATAAACTTTTATTTTCGAGAACAGTATCCGCCAAGCGACGAAAGGTTTCAAGGGAAAGAGCGTATGTTCTGTCAAGCTGTCGCTGAGAGGGAGCAAGCCTGCCAACTTATGGGACACGTACAATGCCAGCCAAGAATATTGCTGCCCCCATCTCTTCGCGATGTCTACCTCTTTTCTACCCCTGGCCACCCTCAACCAACCACCCTCCACCTGCTATCGCCCCTCTTTTCTGGCCTGCAACCTTCTGCAGAGACTATTCTGTCAGATATTGAAATGTATTAAACAAAGGAGACATAAGATGTTCAATAGTGTAGATCCTCGTAATATCTAGGAGATCAGAATTCGAACATTTTATACATCCCTGAGATAGTATCTTCTTACTCATCGAGTTTCCAACGCTAAGCCGGATCTCTTTGGATCTTCAGTCTCCCAATTAAGCAAAATCCACAGTCAATATATATATATATATATATATATATATAGGAAGGCAGGATATTTTTTCCAGTATTCCAGTACTGACATCACTCTCTAGATCTGAGCTTTTTAAATTTTACTAACACCGAAATGAAAAAAATGTCTACGTCTAGAAATATTTGTATTAATTTTACTACAAATAGATTTATTTCTTATATTTTCTTGTGCAGTACAAAAGTTAACAGTAATTATAATTCAAACTCTCAATTAATAGATATTCAGTTGAAAGTTATTCATATCGGAATTTTAAATAAATAGTAATGCCGGTAATCTATAGTACTTGATAATTTTCAAGACTTAATAATAAAATAGATAGTTTGGTTAATCTATTTAAGGAGAAATTAAGTTACTGATAGCCAGGGCGCCAAATTGTTAATCGATATAATAATACGCGATATATTCTACAATATTTTACAATCTAATATCAATCTATGTAGTGTTATGTCAAATAAATCAAGTTGACACTCTCATAAAGAATTAATGCTTAATTACTTTATTTCACTTAACGCTTACATAATTAAGGGCTGACTAAAAATGTGCCAATGTCGTATCCCTTATTTCTTGTCGTCTTTCATTTTTTACACATATCAGTATCAAGCATCTTTTACATTTTTAGATTCTTATTTATTATAAAATTTCCACTCAAAACTGTATACATAGAATTGGTATTTTAAGGGGATGAAGAAACCTGATAGTTGTGAATGGTGCTGCCATCCGTTATGGAAGAGGGTGAGAGCTTGCAAGTTTGTCGGAAACGCTTTTACCATGGAACGATCAACTTGGCTTTCATAAAGCACTGCTGTCGGTACAGAAAGGTTTTAAGTACCTTCTATCAAATTGTAGAACTCTTCCAAGGTTGCAGGGCCCTTGTTCACCAACCTTATAACATCGACCATCTGGCCAGTAGATAAGTCCCCTCTTGCAGTATCTCCGCAATAACTGTATGTACTCGATTTGGTCGGGAAAGTAAACGTTTTCAATATCAATTTCCTCTTGACACGAACCAAAATCGATATAAAAGCACAGAACAAATAAAAGAGACAAACTGAACATAAAACGCATTTTTTCTTTCAATCTCAGACCTTAAGTAGATTTTTCAGTAGCTATGCATCCACCTAAAACATAATAAGGTTTTCATAATTAGAAGATTAATTAACAATGAATGCATTACTTTATTTAATTATTTGTTACTTTATTTATAATATAAAATATGTGTCCAAGATATAATCACAAATTCTTTCAGGATGTAGAACATAGTGAAAAAAATCACTTTAGTCAACTTACTAATTATATATTATTTTAACTATACTCCACAAAGAAAGAAATGTTTGTATCGATGAAAATTTTCAATTTTAATTTTTCCACATTTGTGGACATAATTCGACCTCAGGAGTCCAAAATCGAGATTTTAAAAAAATTTTCTTGTGTGTGTATAAAATTTCCCTCCTGAGAAAATTTATTGATTTTAAACTTTTTTGTTTTTGAGTAATTTTTTTTTAATTGTAGTAATACAATTTATAGTGTAAGAATATATCAAAGTACTTTGATCGAATTGTATAGAATCTTCCTCTGACATAAAGAGGGCTATAATTGGTTGATTTCGGATTCCTCCTTATTTCAATCGAGTCGTTAATTCTGGATATCTTAAGTAAATTGAATAATAGAAAAAGAGATCAGAAACGAGGTCCATCGAACGACTCATGATAGAATAATTCAGAGCGATGAATAGTATTGAACACGTGCTTGGTGAGTTTTTATGAGAATTTTATTTCGTCGCAATCCAAGTCTAGATAATTTCAAGGGGAAACAATTCACGTCTCGATGAGCCCACGGAGCATCGATACATTATCATCTACCGTATTCCCCTTCTTCTTGTGGAATGGGGAAATGCCCCAGGGCCTTAGCGAGAACACCATCCTCCATGGTCGAGGAAAAAAGTTGTAAATGAAAATGCTCCATCGATCTGCAACCTCGTAGCACTATGAACAATGTAACTTTGCAACCTTCTGGGAAATAAAAAGTGCACTTTTCTAGACTTGACTGTTTCTCTTTTCTCAATGCGAATTAAAACAAAAGAAAAATAAATACAAGCGAAAATACTATCTCTTCCGATAGTAAAAACATTTTTTATTTAAATATGAAGCTATAAGTGCGACTGAAGAAAAACTTCAAAGTTTTTTTACTTCAAAGTTCAAATAAATGAAATAGTAATGTTAAACAGTAAGAAAAATAAAAAAAAAAGTTACTTTCAAGTTGAAAAATCGCGTGAGAAATGAAGGATATTTTCCTAGTCATGAAATCTTGAAGGCGCGATGTGGCGTGTCACCGGGGTTTGTAAATGCTTGTGAATTATAGCCATTACCCTCTAAGCTTGGCATTTTATGGATGAAGCCCCTGCAGGCAAGCGATTCATTGGAGAGTATTTTTTCAAGCTGTATATAAGGGCTGTATACAGTAATATATTTTAAATGCAGAATGGGTTAAAACAATTTATCGCTCGACCTTTTTAGAATGTACGAGACACTGTAATTTTTAAAAAGCACCAGCTGCCCTCGGTAAAACGCAATCGTAGAAATGAAATAGTGGTCTCTCTTGTTCCAACCATATCCATGACTGAACTGGCATGACCGCAACTTGTAAAACGTACACACTGTTCTTAGTACATTGAATTTCATAATGATTATAGTATTTGTATAATTTTAATAATAATGTTAATAATAATTATAGCATACAAAACACTTCCATTTTGCCAGGCGCATTTAATCCTTCAAACAATATTATGAAATTAGAACGACAAATGAAAGAATTTTTTGTCCTTTCAGCGATATTTTTGTTCAGTTTCGATGTCCATACGCACTTTGTGAAGATTTTACTTCGAGTATATCGATCATTCGCGTAATTGGAAATGTTAGCTATATATGACGTTATCAGGATTCAAAGGAAACACGAGCACATATTCTACGTGGGAGATGATTTTTCGAACACTGTGACACATGAAAGACACGAGAAATTGAAGGCTATAAGTAAAAAAACTTGTGCATTAAAAGGAAAAACAGTTTACAAAAGAAAAACATTTCTGCTGAATCACTTAACAATTATTTAACAAAGAATGAACGAATCTGAAAAGTATTAAATATCTCTTTCCATTGAGGAACATATGCATAAATCTTCTATTGATTGAAAAATACTCTTTAACAATTGGATCACCGTTATTGCAGGAATTTGAGTATAATGCAAGTTTCATAAAGAGAAAAATATGATTCCATATGCACAGCCGCAGGTAAACGATGCACGTTTTTATATAGATTAATCAACGGAATGGATGTTAATTAACTGAGTGAGAACTTTATCATACAAAAATAGAGAAATGGCTATTATGAAACGAGACTAATTATAAAAGTACATAATAGAATTTTACAGAATAGGTGAAATCAAATATCGTACCGCATGTAGCATCTCAAAGGATAACAATATAAAAATATGAATTTCCGAAATTATACATTGAATAATAGCGAGCTTAATTTTGAATTAGTGAGTTTTCTGAAAAGACTATTGTTTATTTTTAGGGGACTAAAATATCAGAGGTCATTGATAAAAGTATAAAAGTTTTTATAATTTACCGTGGCTACTGTTAATATTGTCGTAAATCATAGATTGTGCGTAAGAGCATGTAACTACACTGCTTTTACGTATGGGAGATGTGAAGGGTCGGAACCGTAAATGCAAATCATTTTGCATAATTTAGAATCAACTTACTCGCTGTCAACCGTCGACTCGAGCTTTGAATCAGATTAACGATTATTTTACACTTGCGTGGCACTGCAACCTGCAATTGCGAACAGACAAATTACACTTCTAGAACACTAAACTGCGGCACTAATTTCATTTTAATAATGAAAGATGAAATTCAACAGCAAATCACGTATGAATCCAACATCTTAAACGACTCCTGATCCTATAGTGCGCCTTGAAACATAATCTATGGTCATGGACACACTCAAAGAACAGCAAACTGGAAAGAGAAGGTACCATGGAGGGGCAAAGGAAACATGCTTTCACATATATTAAGTTTTAGAATTGTTTCTTGACTGGGAAAAAAGAGTGATGAATGAAACACATTACATTACAAAATGCTTGAGTTCTTCGAAATTGAGTTTGAATAATGAAAAATATGATATATCCCACAATAACAACGTGAGTCTCATCATAAAAAGTAAACACAATCAATATATTACTCTTTTATCATAATTTACATGAAGTTCAATTTCAAACCTGTCACTCTAACAGCATATCACTCTCAACATATTTTTCCGAATTTTTTTTCGCTACTGAGGTAACGCTATCTTTAATGTGATCCCATAATATCCAAAACTTACAAATTTTTAAAAATAGCAAATAAAACAGTGAAATAAAAGTAAAAAGTCAGAGCAAAATTAGTGTCTCCAATGTAGAGCAAATTTCCTGCTAGAATATTGCTAGCATAATATTAGCAACCAATGCTAGGATTAGAGATTCTGCTTTATTATTTTGCCCTGTGGACTTCCATTTCCATTTCCATTTTGAACGGAATTAACTGAATTATTGTTTAAAGTGATTAAACATGTACAAATGAATACTTCTGCTACTGATTGCGTCTACAAATAATAATAGTAATAATAATAATATTAATAATATCTCGAAATTTGCAGCAGAGGAAATGTGTAGTAAAGTCTATTTAAAAGAGAAGTATCCATTCGTCCAGGCTTTCCGATGAATCGCCAATTTACCTTTTACTTCCACGTAGTTTAATATTTCATTTCTATTTTTAATATTTATTTCACTTTCACGATTCACTTGAATACTTTTAACGAGTTTTTTGTCACTGCCACTAATTTTTATTAAATTTCATAATCATTTAAACTTAATGCAAAATACATATCATGTTCAATTACTTGATTCTAGACTCACTCTTGATTCTAGACTGAAATAAACTCTTTAACGTCCTATATTAGATAAATGTTAGCTTAGTAAATACCTACCGGCGTTAATGAAGATTAGGTAGGAGTTCTCACGTCACATAATTTCTGAATGGGAAGGGGATTCCCAGGGACGATGAGACTCAATCTTTTTTACTCTCATTGATGACAAATATCGAGAATGGTAAAAGAGTATTACCGCGGTGTTCTCAGTTTTTTCAAATACTTATAGAGAATATGAGCATTTCGAAGTTTTTATAATAACAAATACATTTATGGAAAAAAGAAAAAGAAACCATCCGAGACTCATATTTCATAGAAATTTAAAAGCAATACTGACAGCTAGTTAATTTTACAGGAATATAGGAGTTTTAACTTACTATTTGTTGAGTCACAAACTGGTCTCTAATCGAGTATGCTTTTTGCTTTTTATACGATTCACGGATACTGAATATATATCTCATTTTTCATATCTTTTAGGGAAATTTCCGGTCATTATCTTTTCCGCAGTTTTTATATTCTACCTCGTCTATAATGTCATTTTTAACTTATACATATTTTATTTTTATAATTAAATTCCTATCGTTAACGTTAATTGGAAGACCACGCTTCGTTAATTATCTGGCATTACACAGCTGCAGAGAAATTCTAACTCGCTAATCAAACTGTCCAAAGAGATATATTACCGAGAAATTTACTTAGGCCATTTTATTTGTCAGAATAATTTTGCATTGAACTATGAATTTCAGAAATTTAAAATTGAATTCAAAGTCAATTCTTTCATAAATAAAACAGAGAAATAGTCGCATTTAACAAGAATCGATGTTGAAGGATTTAAAGCATTTTTGTAAATAAAATTGGAAATATTTCGAAGCTGAAAATAGTGAAGGTTAAAACTTTCGGAATTTAATTTAGAAAGTTAAGTATATATATATATATATA